>SNQJ01S0005905.1:175115-190597 GCA_010110895.2 Picea sitchensis | reverse complement strand
GACTTAAAACTCCTAAGTCAAAGTGAAATTAGAATCATAAAGTAAAGTACAAGGGTAATAGTCTTCCCCCTTTGTGCTTAGAGACTCATAAGCACATGGGGACCACTTTCCAAGGTACCCAAATCTCAACAACCAGTACCAATCTGTCTTCCTATAATCATTTGGTTTTAGGTGAAACCCAAGATATTTGAGGCCCTCCTGCAGGTTAAGTGTTTATAAAGGGAGAAGGTCAAGGTAATACTGTGTATGTTCTTCCGCTGACTGGGAGAAGAGGATACTGGACTTTTGTGCATTGATCCTCATGCCTGTGGCAGTTCTAAACAGTGTCGGTCCCTCTGAGAGTGTGTCTGCATCTCGGGTCGAGCCATCACAAAAGATTAATATATCTTCGACGAAGAGCAAGTGGGTAATGATCAACCCATTTGTGATTTTGATATCGGCGAATCTTCCACCCAAATTTGCCCTGGAAATGAACCGGCTAAGTCCTTCGGCCACTAGGAGGAAGAGTAAGGGAGAGAGCGGGCATCCCTGACGTAGCCCTCTTTCTGCAAGAAAGAATTTTGTTGCGGAGCCGTTGAGTTGAATGGAGAAAGATACCGAGCTTAAACAAGCCATTATCCAATTTACAAAGACCAGCCCGAAGCCCAGGTGTATCAAAAGCATTCTGATGTAAAGCCAATTTACTTGGTCGAAGGCTTTGGATAAATTGATCTTTACCACAACAACTTTTAGCTTCTTTAGTTTGATACTGTGGAGTCCTTCCTGTGCGACTCCTATGGCTTTGTGTATCTGTCTGCCTTCAAGGAATCCAAATTGTTCACAGGAGATATGTTTGGAAAGTATCGCCTTCAGCCTCCTATTGGTTACCTTGGAGATAATTTTGTAGAGGCAGTTGCACAGGGAGATGGGTCGGAAATCTTCAAAAGTGGAGGGACTGTGTGATTTTGGAATGAGGTCTATAAAGGTGGCATTGATCGGATTGTGTATGTGTCCCCTTTCTCTAGATTCTTCGACCACCTTCAGTAGGTCGGAGCCTAGAATGTCTAAACAGCCCAAGTAGAATTCTATTGGCCATCCATCAGGACCCGGGCTCTTTCCTCTTTGAAAGGATTGTAATATTTCTAGTAGTTCTCTTTCTGAGACCGGGGCTGTTAGTGGTTCTGCTTCATCTTCTTTAAGAAAGCAGGGGAATAATTGTGCTACTCTAATGATTTCCGCGATGGATGTCCCTTGTTGTGCTGTAAAAAGATCCTTAAAGTGTGCAATGCCGAGTTCGGCAAGATCAATGTGTTTGTTAACTTCTTCCCCCCTCTAATTCTTCAGAGCCCAAATGGTGTTATTCATTTTCCTGCCTCTGGCATAGGCTTGAAAAAATTTGGTGTTTTCGTCTCCGTAGGCTAACCATAGAGCCTGACTCTTTAATCTCCACTGCGCTTCTCTTTCTGTCGGAATGGACCTGCATCGAGTCTCTAAACCATACAGTTGTTCTTTTGCTTCCTGATTGATGAACCCTTGACCATTTCCGTCATAGAGTTCTGCTAGTTTTGTTTCGATATCGATCACTTCCTTATCCTCTTTAAATTTTTTCTCTCTTGCCCACTCTTTGGTGGCTTGTTTGAGTTGTTTGAGATTTTCTACGAAAAGTACTGCCGCAGGAGTCTGGGATTCTTCCAGAATCTTTACCCACTACTTTCGAACCAATTCAATAAAAGTTGGGTCGTTCAGCCATCCCTCAAAAAATTTGAAGGGGCTCGCCACCCTTCGATTTTTCGCCCGAAATTCAATTAGAATTGGATGATGGTCTGATTCGCCTCCAACAGTAACCCATTGCCTAACCATCTCAGTGGATTCAAGTAGATCTTCGGTCAACAAAAAGCTGTCCAGTCGTTTTTCTACTCTGTCTATCCCAACCCTCCTGTTGGACCAGGTTGGAGATAACTTTTGGGGTTCCAAATCGACTAGTCCCTGTTGGTCCAGAAAATTTAGAAAGAATTGATTTAGAGGATTTGGTGCCACTCGGGGACCCCAGACTTCCGAGGCTCCAAGCGAAAAGTTGAGATCCCCACCGAGGAGGAAATCCTTAGCCTTAAACCAGTCACATTCTGCTAGTGAGTTCCATTAAATTTGGCGATCCTGGTGTGGTCCATAGATGTTTAATATAGTTAATTTGCGCCCCAAGTTTGAAGACGAGATAGTAAGGCCAATCCCCGAGGCCAGGCCCCATACACTTTCCAGTTTACAGCTCCTGTTCTTCCACCCTGTTGCCAAGCCCCCCGAGCGGCCTCTGGCATCCACTGCAGCAAAGGACCAGCCTGGGAGTAGAGTTTCCAGTGATTTTGTTATTGTAACACTATCCCCTAGTGTTTCTTGAAGAAGTATGACCTTCGGGGAGGTTTGTTCAATCAGTCTTCGTAAGGACGATTTTTTTGCCAGGTTCGCCAACCCACGACAATTGAAGGAGAGGATCTTCATGGGGAAACACCTTCGAGGGGTGGCTTTGCTCTAAGCGCCCATTCGATTGAGGATTGTCTGCCAGTTGCCAGATCGATTCTAGCCTTGTCTTGTGCAAGATATAAGTGTGATTTTCGGCCCCTTCCCTTGCCCACCGAGGCAGTACGAGGGAAAGACCCCAAGCCGCGCCCCTCTGTCAGCTGTGAGCCCAAATCCGAGGGGTGCTCCTTGACTACCGATCGATTCCTAAGGTGATAACGTACTCTGGAGTCTTCTGAGGATGAATCGGTTGAGGTTGAGGGAGTGGCTTGTGTTGCCAAGTGGTTGGGGAGAAGAGAGTCAGCCAAGGCAAGAGTCGAGGGAGTGTCCAAGGGGGGACTGTAGACAGAGCTTGTAGTATGGGGGAGGTGGGTTTTAGAGTAGGAGGGTTTGTTTGGGGTGGTTCCTGTTCGTCCACCCTCCCCAAGTGAACGGAGGAGGAGATAAGAGAGGGTTCTATAACCGACAGAGAGGAGGAGAGGGTGCAGTGAAGGGAGGGCAAATTGTGAAGGGAGCACCTCCTAAGAAGGTTGGGAGGGGGGACCCCTTTGTTTGCTTCCAGGGAGTGACAAAACAAAGAAGAAAAAGGAAAGGAAGTGCAAGAAGTAACATCCAAAGGTGACATACCTGGAGTATAGCGTCTCGGTTGAGTTGGGGCCCTTGTAGTAGGTGTAGAGTCCAAGTCAGCACCCTCAGAAAGTAGAGTTCCCGTACCCAACGAAGTCCTACGCTCCAGGCTCTGAGCTTTTGTGGTCGGTTGCTCTGCACTCCGCAAATCCAAACCCTTAAAGCCTTCTGAATCCCGCGCAACTTCCAATTTTTTCTTCAGAGGAGAGAGCGAGGAGTTCGAACCTTTGGCTTTTCAAATCATGCCTTTGAAGGGTAGGGGACATGAAGCCACGCCATGGCCATAAATGTGGCATCTATGACATCTGAAGGGGATTCCTTCATAATCCAGTGTTTGCATAAAATTCCCTGCCGTCGAATCGATTGTAATCTCTTGAAGTAAACCCTTTTTCAGATCAATTTTGACCAAGATGTGGGCTACCGTCATGAGTCTTGTTTCTTCAAAGGACAAGTCTGCTTCTAGAAAACTTCCCAAGAGATTACCAATGGCCACAAATCTGTGAGTGTTCTAGTACTGCATCGGAAAACCAGGGAGCCACACCCAGATGGGTTCTTCGTCAACACGTTCTCTTTTGGCATCAAAGGCTGGGGTCCATCTTTTAAGAATGGTAGGAGTGTTGGCAAGACACCAAACCTTTTTTACTACCCAGTCCACCTCCTCTGAATTTGTAAAGACGAAAGCGAACCAACCCCTTGTGAGAAGCCGAATATGTGGCATCTTAGAAAGTTCTGGTAGCCAGGTTTCTGTGACCCAACCTTTGAGGAAGGCCAGTCCCAAATTTTTCCTGCGTACTCTGCCCACCACCGCTCTTTTCGAAAATTCCAAGACCCTGTCCATCGCCACGTCCTCACCAAAAGCCAACCGTTTTGAACCTACCCTATCTCGAGCACACCGTGTAGACTTCGAACGTCCTTCCTTATATTGCGTCTCTAAAGTAGGTCGAGCTTCCTTGAGAGGAGAAAAGTTGGGAGGGAGATCTTTCTTTTCGGAAGAGAGGACTCGTCGAATTGGCCCCACCACTGCTTTTTTTCTCTCCCCTGACCAGTGCTGGTGTGGCTTCCTCTGTTTCTACATCCACCAGGATATCCGAGGGCGAGAAGATAGGAGGAGAAGGTAGCTCCTCTGTGAACAAGTTCGAACTCTCAGAGGCAGTGACCGCTGCCAGTTTCGAGTAAGGGTAGGTTAATTCTGTGGTGAGTTCGCCTGAGCCAAACCCCAGGCTTCCAGTGATATCCCCCATCGTCGCTGGGGAGGAGACGTGTTCACTCCCCCATCCTTCGGAGTAATTTGAGCCGTCCGTGAAAGATAAGAGGTTCGTCAAGGGGGATGCCGAACCTACCCAAGGCGTCAGCGAAAAACCCTGGCCTCCATCCTCAGATCGAGGTACCCATTGTTCACTGACCGATTTCCCAGGGGAAAATGACCTTGTCAGATGCCCTGTCCCACCTGGCTGTGATCGAAATCCCAAAAGTTCTCCAT
Organism: Picea sitchensis; assembly: GCA_010110895.2. NCBI lineage: Eukaryota > Viridiplantae > Streptophyta > Pinopsida > Pinales > Pinaceae > Picea > Picea sitchensis. Next base: position 186,000 of record SNQJ01S0005905.1, on the reverse strand, counting down.
CAAACGTGGACGCTATGCCAGGCAACGACTGTCCCTCTACCCCAATTAAAGTGGGTTTTTCCACCTCTGGAAGCGGCTCCATTCTCGGAATTAGTCCAGCAAAAAAACAAAATAAGTGCGAGAAAACGCGGGCCCAGTCCGATCGCCCAAAATCTAGTGCCTGCCGGTAGTCTACCCTAGCGGTTAGCAGCCATTAAACTGCCGCCAACAGTGCTGTAGCAGCCTCATCCGCCATTGAAATTTGACGCTAGGGTTTCTTCCTTCCGCATTGTCCCCATCAATTCTTCGTGGATGTTATATTTCGTACTTTATATATTATTATATTATCTTTATATGTATTTTTTATTTTTACATTTATTATCTTATATGAAATACACTTAGGTATATTACATGTACCCCTCACTTTCTTTTGCACTATCCAATTTCTTCTTGAGATTTTCAATCTTGGCTTCCATTTGCCTTATCTTTCTGTCATTTTCGGCGGTTTCACAATTTCCATTTCGCTGATCAGTCAAAGCCTCTTCTTGAATTCGGGTTCTTTGTGTTGTTTTATGTCTTCTACTTTGTCATGGAGTTGCTCAAATATTTCTTGCAGAGCCATGACCTCATTGGTTAGGATGCAAGCTTGTATTCTTCTGGGGCCATTTGCCACTGAAGGTTGTCAGGTTTGTGAGGAGTGAGGAGTTAGAGCTGTAACGTGTGGTTTGTGTTCTTTTGTTTTTTCTTAGCGATCTTCCCAGGAGTTTTAATATGATGCATTATCAGTCCTTTCCTCTTTAATGCTCACAAATTTCATTTGTGCTTCTCCTCCAATCTGTAGTGGTTAATGATCTTGTTCCAGCAATGGGCATCACTAATCATTAATTTGCCATATTTCAACCACAACCGACTCCAATTGAGCACTTTGATTTGCTAGTCTATACGCATATGAATTAAAAATTCTGGTTACATGGAAAAATGTGAGATATTTGAAATTGTGAAGTTTCAATAGGATATCAGTGTGTAGCCTTTGTAAATAAATACTCCTACGTGTAGCCTTTCCAATCATGAGACCATGATTAATTGGGATTCCTCAACACAGTGCAACTCAATATTGTTTTTAGCGCAACACATTGAATAATGTATGGAATTCTCTACATTGTTAGTTGCCACTCCCGGGCTCCATGCAAACTCAATCCTGTATTTGCTTTCCAAGTCGGCAACAAGTCCGTCTGGCCCAGCTGCTCAGATCGTCCTTAGCTGGTCTTTGAGTTTTTGAAAAAGAAGACTGAAATTCCCTGCCTCAAGATTTGCAGATTGAGAGAAGAAATTTCATGTGCATGTGGATGTCCTTTTTAAGCTATTAGTTTTGTACTCGTCTGGCTGAGGACAAGGTAGATAATCAGATTTACTGTGCTAACTGGAAGTTGACTGCAGCTGAATGGAACTACACCATAACTGATAGAGGAGGATTGGGAGTGTTGAATGCTTGGTAGAGATTTTGACATTATTTGTTAAGTAGACTTTTGATTTTCTTTTTCAGTGTGGGGACCATCAAACATTGATTCTCCTGTTGCAAGGATATATCTGTCATTGGTTGTAACTTGCTGCCATTCCAGGAATTAATTCGCAAGTAAGCACTGATGGTGCAGCTTGGAAAGCATCATATGTTTTGGGATTAGTTGTCAGGAATGACAATTAGGGAGGCAACAATGGATGTAGTAGATCAATTTCCAACTTCAGCCCTGTTTTTAGTAACTTTAGCTCAAGTGATATGCTGATATAGAGAAATTCCTAATGAGAGGTTGTTTTTCTGCAAGAACAGAGAAAGCAAAAAGGCTATATCACCTAGGACTTAGTGGTAGTATATGAAGAAATATTTCACTGCATGCAGTGGTTTGTATAACTAAGGAGCCATGAATGATCAACTTGGGATACTAACAATGCTAAATGCAAGAAGATTCTATTGGTCGGTCTTTGGACATCATATTTGTTTGTGAAAGTAAAGAGATGAATGGAGTGCTTGGTTTTATGAACAGAAGTTGGATGAATTTTCTGCCCCTGCATCTCATAATGGCTCAAACCCCATTTAAGAAATGGGGGCTGGATTTTGCTGGTCAGTTCCAATCTGTAGCTTATTGCTTCAAAGCTCAATTCATCTTAGTGGTAATAGATGCTATGATGAGATGGGTAGAGAATTGGACAGTAATAATATTGTGTCTTGAGAACCATAGCAAAATTCTTGTATGCAGCTATTATCACTGGTTTTGGTTGTCCATTGAAATTGACAAGTGATCAATGTGGGGTTTTCTTAATAAAGTTACTTCACACTTAACAATGGAGTTGTGATAATATATGGGAAATCATCTCCCAGCAGTGTTGCTAATGAGTAGAGCGAAGTGGGGAGTGGTTGTGGAGAGCAGTCCTTCCCAAAAATATCTCGTGAATGAAGCAGTCCCAGGGGCATTATGTACATATATATTAATGTGTTTGTGCAGTCCTGGGAGTTGTCTTGAGAATACCTGATGGCGGGAGCAGGAGGCCCTGGAGTGCTTCCATGCAACATGGTCTATGACTTACCCACATGAAAATGGGCTTAGTGGAAAGTAGATACAAAGTATTGAAAATTTGGAAATTAAGATTTGCAACAGAGAGAGCAGATTGTGCAGATAAGTTGCATTCAACTTGTATCTTGAAGGACATAAAAGAAAGTACAGTTTCATGCCATTCCACCTTATGTATGTACAAGTGGCGAGAAGCAAAGATAGCTTACAGCTTAGAGAGAGTTGACAATCCATTTTATTGACATTTGATGAACATAATCTCATATCCTTTTTCATGTTCATATCTATGTATAAAAATACAATATACTGAAAAATATGCTTGATTGATTGACTGCCTATAAGCCAATTAAAGTTGGCAGATTCCTCCTATGCTGGCTTGTGGCTTCTGACTCATTTCTTTTTTGAATCAACTTCCTCTTGTCACAATGAGGCTAACACGCCAAAATTGAGCATTACGAGGCAACCATTAGCGCTATTCAATTTGGTTTCCTTCGGCTAAGCAACCATGACTGGGGAGTCTTTGTTTCGCCAAAGTTGCCTAGGATTTACACCTAGTCCCAACTGCTGTTGTGTGCGCTGGTGCATATCTACAAGTGTGAGCACAAGCACTAGCATGTCACTTGTAGGACTTTAATCCTGGATGAGATTATATTAGCTACCCACTTTTATCGACCCAACAAGCCAGTGTTGACGACTCCAAGTCATTGATTGGGAGTTGAATTTGAAAATAAATATCTCACTTAATATTTATCCCAAGAAAGAGTACAATCCATGAAGTTGGTTTGCTTGGCAAGCCCTGCAATTTGATATATGTATAAATGCATAAGCATAAATATTTGACCCGGGGTGTTAAGGATGTTCAAAAAATATAACCTTAAATTAAATATGGACTAATACATGATAATATATTAACTTTTCCATTCTATTGATAAAATGTTATCATGACAATTATTCTCTTCCCATATGCACATCTTCCTTGCCTGGGTGTAATGCATACGATGCATGCAGTTTAGCTTTATATACCACCATAAGTATCTTCATTGTCTTCATAAACAAAGGATTTGTGGTAATTACTAGACACATGCATCTACAAGTTAATCTCCTAATTGGTGCTGGTTTATGCTTCAAAAATGGATTGTTTGTCAATGCAAAATTGTGATTATTTTGTTGATATTATGGAAAATGTTCGATAGGTGGGACTCTTTGCTCTTACGGAAGAGGCTTGATATCTTTTTTAATGGAGATGAAGTATATTTTTAAAATGTCATATCTAGATGATCATTGAGTTATTCAATGACGGCGAATTCCTTATGAAAAAATTCTTTAATTTTAATTTACTTTACTGGTGGTCATAATTGACTAATGAGACTATGAATGGCACAAAGATGAGTGAACATTGGGAGTGCTCAAGCATCTTAAAGAGAATTGCAGAAGAAATAAAAGAATACATAGTAAGTGCCAAAAGAGATACAATTGAACAATAGGAAGCCTAGAAGACCAAAGGGGCGATGGTCTAAAGCGCATCGAGGGAGAAGCGTGGAATCAACAATGTATAAGATAACATAAAGATGAGGTAATTTTGTTAATGTCCAACAAATGACCTCACAGGTGATGATTTTTTCTAACACATGGCAAACAGATTCTGTTCCTACAGGAAAACTAACACAGTCTGAATTTAAAAGGCTAATCAAAACTGCAATCTGAATCTCGCTAGAATCTATAAACACACCAGTGTATTGAAAAGTGGTCCAAGTTGACCAGCGACCGTATTGACTCGGCCTATTGTTTGGCTCAGAGTACCAGTTTGGTACTGAACCAGCCGAGTCAATGCATGATTCTGAGTCTGTACCTACTCGGCTGAGTCTGTATCAACTCAGCTGAGTAGGTACTGGACCCCACCAACATGCAAAATCCAGTTTTTCTTTAAAAGTGTTTGACCAAAAACACTGGCAATTAATGGTAATGTTGACATTTCCTTTATCTTTCCTTTTTATCCTTTTACTTCAATTTTTAACATTACCATTAATTGTTTCAAGATGTTTGAGAGTGGTTCCAACCTCATCAGACTTCATATGGAGAAAGTAGAATTTCATATCCCATTCAAAATTCAGCAGACTCAACAGTTTTCAGGACTTCAGGATTGGTAGGATTGGAACATTTTCATTGGATTTTATCAAAAGGATGAAGGTATGGGATTGACATTTAATCAAGAGCACCAAGTCCCCTTTATGTACCTCGATGTTGGTGGCATTGATTGTTGAACTCCTCTGTCATGGCCTTAAGCAAAAATGTACCCTTCACTCAAACCAAAATCATTGATTAGGCATGTTAAGCTTTTTCTATCATTTTATAACTTATAAGGCTTAGATTAGGCAGTTTGATCAAAATTGGGTGGTGTTGACTGATGTCCCTGGAGGATTGAGGTAGAGGCAAAGGCAGACAAGAGGCAAAGGGTGATACTAATGATTAGGATCCCAATATAAGCAATGGTGGAACATTGCTTGTCATTTATGTTTGTCATTGCTCATTTCATAATGCTTTCTTTCAAAGTTTCAATAATTTTTTGGAATCATAGTCTTGAATCTTTAAAATATAATTTTTTTCATTAAAATTTAAATATTTATGTATTTTTTTAGTAAACCGAGTCGTTGAAATCAGATTGGTCCGAGTCAATCTGAGTTTGAGTCCGAGTCAACCCTTGACCGGTTCCGAGTCCGAGTTGACCCTCAACCAATTCCGAGTCCAGTTTAAAAACATTGAAACACACACAGTAGGAAAACATACAACGGAACATGTAGATCACTGTCAGGTATCCCTATTACTGCTGAATAAAAATCCGCAACAGGAAAATTCACTAGACAGAATTTTTTGTGGAATAAATAAAACTAAAACTCTCTAATACAGATCCATATCTTAACCCTTTCTCTTATAGAACTGAGAGGCTTACAAAAATAGACCTATTCCTTAGAACTTGGGATCTGCATGCAAGACAGTGTGCTCCAAGGAGGATCTGCGCCCTATCTAACAGATAAAAAGATGAATTTAGAAGGCTGCTAAAAATAAAACAGAGCTGCCTCGTCTAACTTTAATGCCTCATCTCTAAACTGAAGACTAGGGATAAACTTATCCTATTCTATCTATAGCTGGTGCATGCATGAATGCATGTGCTCTCACTGCTGGAACTCAAATTAGTGGTGCACTCTCACTCTCTATTTATTGCTGTGTCCTCATCTACAGATCATTATGCTGTATGGAATTTAATGCTGTACAGTTTTGTGGAAAGTTGTTGTAACAGAAGGGGCCCTGTTCTCCCATACATCCTCCAACTAATAGAAGACGATTCGAGTGGCCCAGATCTCCTGTACGTGCTCCAACCAGAGGAAGACGATTCGAGGGGCCCAGATCTCCCATCAGGGAAAATTTCTAGGACCCATACTTATTTTAAAGTTTATAAAACTTGGCAGATCTTACTAATTCTTAAAATGACAACTATAAAATGTTTGGTGATATTTTTGTAAAAATATTCAAATTCCTATGGATTTTATATTGTTTCTAGAAAATTTTGGCGATATTTAGAGTAAAATAATTTATCCTATAGAATTTAGGTGAATCATTTTTAGAAAAAATGGAAAATGGAAAATGGAAAATGGTGAATTTCTTTTTGGACAAAAACATGAAAAACTAGTCCATGGGCGAAATTTAGCCCTAAAATTTTCTTTGTCTCCCACATGTGCTCCAACCAATAGAAGACAATTCAAGGTTCACTGTCTAACAACAAGTAGGTCATTAGGACTAGAAGATACACCCAGTGTGAATATATTGTGGGAGTGCGAAAGCAACTCCTATATAATGTTGAAAGAAAAAGAAAGAAAGCGAAAAGAGTGCAGCATAAATAAGTGTTTAGCTAAGCAAATCTCTAAGTCTAACCAAAAGATACGACAATGGTATAACTGCAGTGATAGAATAGAAAGGTCCGAGATTGGAGACCTCGTTGCTAAGTGAGATAGAGATGGAGATGATATCAAGGCATCCTAGTCCTTATGCCTAAGGGCGGGGGGGGGGGGGGGGGGGGGAGATTGGAGACCTCGTTGCTAAGTGAGATAGAGATGGAGATGATATCAAGGCATCCTAGTCCTTATGCCTATACAAGGCACAGGATCGAGGTACTAGTTCACTATCGGAGTCATTGATTGCTATGAGGGGATTTGGTTGTATGATCCTAGGGAGAGCATAGGAGCAAGAAAACTTTTCTCTCGTACCATTCAAGTTCATAGGAAAGAAAGTTTGGATCGAACCTTGGCTACTCCTCTAAATCTGGGAGATTCCCTGGACTAGTTTAGAGGGGTCAATTTGTCACTTTGATGATGAGTTGTTTGTGGCTTGGTACAACAACTCGACATAGCTCTCGAAGATATTGATTAGCCACCACAGGGGGTAGGTTGAGAGGAGACCCAAGGTCTCACCGTTCTATGATCTCTATGATCTAAAGTATCTTGATAATTGTTAATTGCTTGTTGCTTTGATATGATGGGGCATCTTGGAAGTATGAGGTGATCCTTCTGGTGGTCACAACGCTCAACAAGACATGTAGAAACTGGGATATATGGCCGAGTATCTCTCTCATGAGGAGAGCCATGCATATTTGGTTGAGATACTGGATGAAAGTGGAGAGGGAGCTTCTTGAGCCCCTATATAGGTAGTAGTAGTATTCTTCGATCACATAGTATCTCTCCTAACATCCAAGGATAAGAATTACCAATGTAGGAAAATCTGTCTCAGAGAGTTTTTTGCTGGGGGTGAAGCATCTCATGAAGGAGTAGGGCAATAGATCCCTAGTTCTCATATTGTGTGAAAATCCCTTAGGAGCCATGGGTCTGTTAACAAGTAGTGATTATGATTAATGTTCCACCAAGTTTCTAGGATGGGGGAGTGCAACAGTGGGGAGGCACACAGGGGGGACATATGGGAGCACACCAAAATTTTAGGGAAATTCAGGAGGGACGGGGGGATGTTAGGGTCCTTGTCTCCAAAATTATAAAAATAAAAATAACAATGATAAAATCCCAACAATAACAATTCATCCCATGCAAATTCATCATTGTGCAATGTAAATACTAAATAGAAAACAATAAACTAGTACTAAATTCAAATTTGTAAATTATATAAATAATAAACATGATTTGAATTTTGATTTAGTAATGAAATACATTGATTTATAATCATAAATCAAACAAATATAGTAAAATAATTTATACATTGGTTTAAATTCATCATTCATCATTCTAGAATCTAATTACTAAATTAGTACTAAGCAAAATAATAGATACGAAAGTCTAAAATAGTAAATTGAAATTACTCAAACTCAAAAATAGTAAAGAGTGACGAGTCAAAGAATCAGTATGAGGTCATCAGTATCTAGAGTGAAGACTCGAAAGTTAAATCTAAAAATTAACAATGGACAATGAACATTGAAAATAAAATGAGCATCAAGGAGTCAATCTCATTCACTGGTCCTCTACATTCATCTGCTGCATGAAGTCATTAGGACCATCAATGGGAATGTCATTATCCGGGTCAGAGTCACTCATGAGTAACCAATGGCACACCAACCAAACCATGCTGCAACTCATTTGGTCCATCCTTTTCATCTATCTGTGCACCATCCTGTGGATCCACATCCCATCATGTCACCGGTCTGCTCGGATACTTTGGTGTCTTCCTATGCACTACATGCAGGGCATTGTGCATTGCAACTAGCTTCTTTTCTCTTCTAGAGGCAAGTCTATTCCTCTTGGTAGAGTGGATGAAGCTATATGTGGACCGGTTCCTCTCTATTATGGGGGAACTAGCAATCTGAGACAATAAGCGAATTGCAAGATATTGGATCTCCGGAGCATCATCCCTGTACATGGTCCACCAATCAATGGGGTCATCCTAGCCTAAATCATTGCGATCTTCCCTTGCATCAGGCTTGTTGAAGGGACCATTGAGACTTGCAAATTGCATCCATTGTCTCCTAAGTGTTCTCCACTCTTTTGCACTGTACATCTTTGTAATGGTAGAGATCAAAATCCCTTCTTGACTTCTAGATCCTCAATGGGAAGAATTCTACCAAGTTTTGCCACATACTATTTTGGGTTGAGTGCATATGCTGCCATGTGCAAAGGTGTGTTCATTCAATCCCACCTACGATGAATAATTGGTTGAATTTGGGTTGTATAGAACTTTAAGGAGGAATCTTTCTCACGAATGGCTATCTTCACTTGACCCAACATGCTATCAAAAGTCTCATAGATTTCGCCAAGACTAGGATAATCTGTGTCAGTGTAGTGAATGACCTCAACTATAGAGCGTAAGAGTGACACCAAATAACCACAATCTATCCACTAATCATTATCCAATATCTGAAGCCCGTTTTCCTTCCCCTCATCTGTCTTGGATTCTGTCCACCTACTCCAATCTAGAGTCACAACCATGGCCTGCAATGTCGATTGTACCTCCAACATCCTCTCCAATAAGAGAAAATAGCTAGCATATCTAGTATCTATTGACATGAGTAATTCCTTCCTTGAGTGAGACCTGTACATAGCTAAGGAGGTGTGGTGGTTACAAATAAACATCTACACATTTCTCGCAGCTGTCACCAAGTTGGATACCCACTCAATTTTTCCAATGTCTTTTAGTGCATTGTTGAGTGGATGCACACAACAAGGGGTCCAAAAAATATTCCTGTATTTACTTTGAATCAATAATCTAGCTGATCTACACACTGTTGCTGCATCTGTCACAACTTGTACAACATTAGATGGCCCAACCTCCTTTATAGCATCTTGAACAAGCCCAAACTGGAAAGATGCATCATTGCGCTTTCTAGAACAATCAATAGTTCTAAGAAAGAAAGGCCTCTCTTGGAATGTAACTATGATGTTGATAAGTAGACGTTTGGCAATGTTTGCCCACCCATCCATAACAATAGAATAACCTTCCCCCAACCACGTTTGTCTCACCCGCTTTTTTTGCACATTGATATTGGACACTTGCCTTTCTAAGATCACTGTCTTCAACTTATGTTCACCTGGGGGCACATATGAGGGTCCTGTTGCTACAATTGCTTTGACTATCTCCTTATAATAAGGAAAGCAACTGACATGGAAAGGAATGCCATCGGCAAAAAACTTTTTGCTAATGCCATCATTTGTAACATCATGGTTCAATTTACTATACATCACTGCAATAGTTGGTCCCATTGCACATGAACAAGAACCCTTATGTTTGGATGAAGATACCTCACTCCCAACAGGAGATGGTGGAGGCACAAGGCCCGTGGATGATTGCTTTCTTTTTGATTTTCTTTTGGAGCTTGTAGCTACTTCCATGTTTTGTTGAGCTTGGCACATGACATTTGACTAGAGAAAGTTCCCTTTGCATCTGCTACCATTTGTATCCTCAAAAGCTTGGATTTTTGCAGCATGGTTAATTTTGTACATACATTAACCCCTTTTCCACCTATGCCCAAAAGGTGCATCCTAACCCGACTATAACTCCCAACCCAAGGATGGCCACAAACATTGCATTCCAATGGTGTGATCCACCTCTTTTGCTTCCTGGTTTTTTGTTGGTTGAGAGGCCAACTACTTTGGTGGCATATAGCAAAAGTGTTTTTTTTTGGATTAAATGTCCCCTTTGCATATTATGCCAATGCCTTTGGTGGGGATGGATCACTACCTTGGGTTTCATTTAATGATGATGAGGTGTTCCTAGTTCCACTTCCAACCTCTTTCCCACTCCTAACATGACTCTCTGTTTGGGCATCATAATCACTATCACTATCAATGGCATTGCCGCTATTGTTATAATCACTCACGTTGCTGGTTTTTAAATTTTATGTGCAAGTTTTTAATTTTGGCAACGTGCAACAAGGGTTTCTGATTATTTTTTTAATTTTTCGTGGTGGACTGCATGCCCAAATGCTTAGATTGAAGGCTGAAAATGAGAAATGCAAATAAAAACTGAAAAAAAACAACTCCGAAATTATAAAATAACGAGCATTTTAATATCAAATTTGAGAGAGAGGGTCTTGACCCTACCACTGCTAGATGAATAAATTTGTCAAAGGAGCGTGTTGCTGTCCTTATACACACATGCAAACGTGAGCTAAGTCCTGCTCACTTAGTGTGTCCTCAGAGGCACAATGCCTAAGTTCAAAGTCCACGTTGTCACTTTGACTTGAACCTCTTCCGTCTAGGCTAACTCCTAGGGAAGCCAAGGGGGGTAGACCCTAGTTACTAGATGAGATTAAGAGTTTTAATGTTCTAGGAGTTGGTTTTAATTGGTTAAAAGGT
>SNQJ01S0005905.1:70265-148741 GCA_010110895.2 Picea sitchensis | reverse complement strand
TCCCAATATTAATGAAATTTGCAAACATTAATATGCATTAAAAATTTAAAATGAATTTTGACTGAAACACATGAAATAAATAATCTTTTCAATGGCTGTCTTAAAACTCAGAAATTATAACAGCAAGCACACATTTAATGACACAATGAATTTTGGTCAAATGACCCTGGAAAAACACCAATGTGGGGAAAACCAGTGAGAGAGAGGGAGTTCTTCTTATTTCTTCAATTTCTGGAAATTACATATCAGCAAAAATAAAACCAACAACTTGTATTTATCTCTTCCCTCGATTTCCATGCTTGAAATTCACTGGAAGAAACCCAACAGCTGCAACCTCGAAATCTGTGCACTGACAGCCGTACCGTACGGACTGTACGGACTTTTGAAAAACGTGCCCAGAAATTTACAGCAACTGTACGGTGGCCGTACGGACTGTACGGACTGATAAAATCGCCCTTTTTCCTCGATTTGCATGCAGCTTTGCGCCCAGAACAGGTACAATAAATGTTGTTGTACCAAATCCGTACCGTACGGATTTTTCTTTTCTGTTGGTTGCCTCGAAATTCGTGCCCTGCGTTGCCTTGGAATTCGTGCCACTTCTTTCCTGCTCTTTCTTCTCAGAAAAATGGAAACTTTCTCCTTCTCTTGCTCTCTCTCAATCTCTCAATCTCTCTTGGAAAGAATGAATTCTCATTTGGCCTTTTTCCTCCTTTAGAATCCCTAAGTGACAGATAGGTTTCCCTTTTGATCCAAGGGCTCACATTGCCCAAGATCAACGGTGAGAATTAAATGTTCCATTAAATTCACTTTATTTAATTTCACTCACCCAACTTAAATAAAAACCCACTTGGTGCATTAAGTTCCTAAGTCACTTTTCACTTTCTAATTTAAAGTTCACTTTACCACTTATAAAGTGACTTTATGAAAAAGACCCACTTTTAAGTTGTGGACCACATTCCTAGGTAAAAGTTTAAAAACCCATAGGAACCACGTGTCCAAGGTACAAATCTTCATTAAAATTCAACAATTAGAACCGAACTAGTTTTACCAAAACCAACCGGTTCAATCGATTTATAAGGTTTGTCGGTTCAAATCAAGGGTATAAACCGGAAATGGCCAGTTCCATGCTAAACCAGTTGGTCTTGAGATAGAAGCAATCAGTTCTATACAAAACCGGCCTTAAATGCATGAACCAACTAGTTTCTTACGAATTTGTATGTCGACTTATGGAACGAAAAAAAATTCTCCCAAAATTTTAAAAAAAAACAATAAAAGGGAAAAACCCTAGTAATTAATGGTAATATTAAATTCTTAAAGTAAAAGTTGACATTCTCCTTTATCTTTCCTTTTCCATCCTTTAATTGTTTCAGGATGTTTGGAAGTGGTTCCAACCTCATTGGACTTCATATGGAGAAAATAGAATTTTAGATCCCATTCAAAATTTAGTAGACTTAACAGTTTTTAGGATTTCAGGATTGGCAGGATTGCAACATTTCCATAGAATTCTATCATGTATGAGGGTATGGAACTGGCATTTAATCAAGAGCACCAAGCCCTCTATATACCTCGATGTTGGTGGCATTGATTATTGAACTCCTCGTCATGACCCTAGTAAAAATGTACCCTTCACTCAAGCAAAATCATTGATTGGGCATGTTAAGCTTTTTCTACCTTATTTCAATGCTTAGAAGGTGATGTTGATGATGATGATCCCAATATAGGCAATGATTTTGATTATATGTAGTTATTTGTTGTAGCATGATTTTTTTTACTCTAGAGGCCATTTAGAGCCTCTTTGTTTATGTATTTTGGTTCAGATATGGATTACACTTAATACTATTTTGGTTATATGCACCCTTACTTTCTATATACATGAGAAAACTTTGTATATTTGTGTTTAATGGTTTGGATTCACAAGGATGTCCATGAATATATTTTTTTATCAAAAATTGAATATTTTATGTATTTTTTAGTCATTGGGTTTTTTCCCGGTTCTCGTCCGGTTTCTAGTTTTAGGGTCCCACCAGCTCAATGATCGGTCCAGTTCTAATAACATTGGTCTCCACAAATCGATGATACACAATGTCAAATCCCAATTGTTATCCTCTGAAAATGCAGGGTCCATTTTGCATTTTCATGGGCCTTTCATCTCTCACCAACATGGTAGATCCTTGAAGTACAGTGACGGTCACAAGTGGTAGGGAGAGATTTGGAGGGGCCATGCACCTTGTTCTAACTTGCCCAACCACTTCTCATCATCTAGGGTAAGAACAAGTTGTGGAGGATTAATGACTTGATGGAGGCTTCTACAAAGACAATTCCCCATGAGGTTTCACTTGGACGCACTTGACACTAATTTGAAGGCATGGTAACATGGCTTACACTATGCAGTGTTGCATCATTGATGAGGAGCCTTGTTCCTTAGTTGCACCCAAGATCCCAGACCACATATATGGACGATGTCGGCAAGGAAGCAAAACCAAGAGGAGGAATGCCCTACCTTAAGAAGTGTTCAAGGTATGATTATTGGCGAGATAAGGACTAGACACAACCCCAGAAAAGGAACGCCCTACATTACAAGAGGTTTAGAGCATGGCATGTGGCAAGACAAAGTCTAGAGTAGCAAAATGCCCTGCCTTAGATGAATCTCGAGGCATGACAGGGGGTGAAGAAAGAAGCCAAAGAAAGAACGCCTTCCTTAGAATGATGACATGTGGAACTTAAGTCATTTGGATGGTCAAATAAGTTCATTTGATGTGGAGTATCCCACTCCATGGGTAAAAAGAAGAACATTTGGTTACTTGATTATTAATATAATCCCTTTGAGAGGTATGTTTTGTGCAAGAAGGAATTTAAAACATAATAAAGTAACTTTATGGGGCATTACATGTTATTCGGGCCATATTCCACATTTGGAAGCATGTTTCCCCTTGAGACATTTGGGGCAAGGACACTTTGTTTGAGGCACTTTCTACATATTTGGAGGAGAGTCCTTTGCATGAGAAAGCACCATGTGGCATGGTTGACATGGTCCAAGCCCTTGAACAAAGAATCAATGCATACTCTAAAGAGATAGAAAGATGACAAATGGCAAGTGGACCTATACAAAAGTGAAAGAGGTCCAAAGTCAAAATTGGGTGTATAAACCTAAAGGAGATCAAATGGAACATTATATTCACTCTAGAAGAGTAGAGCTAGGGTTTGGAGAGCTCTTCAAGGGGGGTGCTAGAGATTAAGGAGCCATAAATCACCTAAAGGAAGGCCTAGGGGGTGTGCCCTAGATAGGACGACCACTTTTATGGATTAATATAATGTTTTCTCCTCTCTAAATCCTCAAAAGAACTAAATCCTAATTTGGGATCGCAACCTATCAATAGAGGAGAGATTCATTTGCTAAGGGCATCGTTGGAAGTGTAGGAGTTCCCCTCCAAGTTTAGTTGAATATCTTTGGGAGGAAAAAGTTGAGGGACAAGTTCAATGTGAGGTTTTTCCATATCTCTATTCTTTTCATGAATGATTAAGGTTTTTGCAAGAATTGCCATAAGTTTGTTTCTTAAATAATCTTTAAGGGGGGCAATTTTGTCACAAAAGAAGAGATTAGAGTTGAGGTTGTTAAACCCTCCTTGGTCTTTGGTGTAACCTTGAATTACTGAAGGATTTTGCTGTTGTAATTTTCTGGTTAGGGTTGTTTTACTCCATTTTTGTGGGTTGTCCTAGCTAAAGAGGAAGGTCAAGTGTGACACGTTTTGGTTCTCTTGATCTTGTTGTGACATGAAATTTAAAGAAACGATGTATTGTTGGTTTTTCATTCAATAAGTAGGTTGTCCTACTTTGTTTACTTCATCTATGGTTTCATATGTGGTTTTCCCTTTATTGTTAATAGTTACATGTTATTACTTGGCTGGAATTTCATGGTTGCGACGGTGCATCTTGTTTAAGGGCTCTCCCCTATTCTTGCATAATCTGAAAATAGGCCCATGTGTCCTGGGCATGCTGATGGGCACCTAAAATTGACTCAAATCAGCCTTTTTATTTTCAGCTTAAGTTAGACTTAGACTTGCAGCAGAAAATTCACTTTTGAGTGGAAAGTGGCGCCCAAGAAGAGAAAGCGCACCTCTGTAGGTGGCTGCTAGTGGAGTGTGGGTCCCTGACCAAGGGGGGCGCACCTCCTAGTGGAGAGTGGGGTCCAGTAGCCCCAACTCTCAGCCATTGAGGCCAAGCTTTGGGACACTTGTCAAAGAGGATGGGAGGCTGCTAGGGAGATAAAAGGAGGCTGAGGGTGAGAGGACACAACACATTCTCATTTGTGAGCTGAGCAAGTGAGCTGAAGGAGGGCGCTAGAGTTGGACTGAGTGGCTGAGTTTTGCAGCTGAGCAAATGCAGAACATGGCAGCCATCTTCAGGGTGAATTGAGGGCTGAAGGAGCTAGGCAAAGGCAGTAAAATATAGTCTGAGATTTATGGGTGCAGCTGGGCCGTGCAGCAGCCTTTCTGAGGGCTGTACATACCGTACAGCAGGTCGTACAGGGCCATACAGCACAACAGCTTGGTGGCTGAGATTTCTAGGTTGTTCAATAGACCAGAGAGGCACACTAGGAGGGCCGTACAGCTGGGAAAAAGGGTAGCAACAGCAGGGAAAATTTCTGCACTATTTGGAGAAGTGTTGGAGGGCCATACAGCGCCTAGAACACTGCTTATTAGTGCTGTAAGAAATTGTTGTGTTGTAAATTTCCAGAAATGACTCTAATTTTGCTGCTGTAATGTTTGCCCAGAAGACTCAATAAAGCCCCTCCTTAGCTGGTTCTCCCCACACTAGGGTTTCCAGGGTAACATCTGGTGTCTTGTGTTATTTATGTGCTTGCTTCTGTATGCTTCCGCTGTTATATTTCTGTTCTTTATTTCAGTTGTAGGTTTCTGCATAAATTCAGTTTTTTATCAGCAATGATATTTTTCTGATTAAGATATTTTGTCATCTAGTGACTCCACGAATGAATGAAGCCTCGTTCCAAGAGATTTAAAGTGACTTGTTTTTAGAGGTGAGGACATCAAGCAGATTTGAAGGCACTTGAAAACTCACTTGGCAACTCCACTGATATGGAATAGGCTTTAGATTTGAAGGCACTTGAAAACTCGCTTAGACTTTAGACTTTGAGGAAGAAGGTACTAGGGTGCAAGCACATTTGGGCCCTAGGTGTCATTTTTCCCTTCTTCTAGCTTCACTTAGGTCAAGGATCAAAGTCTAGGGTTAAAACCTAAAGTGCAAGCACTTTTGGGCCTTGGGCTTTTAACCCTAGCAAGGATGCTTCACAAACTTGGACAAATAAAACTTTGTGAGGAAGAGAAGCACTTATGTCTTCCTCTTAGGGTTTCAATAAAACAAGAATACTTCCAACAAGATAGCAATTTAACCATTAACATTAGCAAGACAAGATAAAATTGCAGAAAATTACTTACTTCATCCAAGTACCAAGAGCATTCAAACCCTAATTGCAGAAATTATCCATCCAAAAGAGCAAGACACCCACATTGAACCTCCTTCAAGCATAACACATGAGAGAAAAGAGCCAAAGAGCCTAAAAGGGCGAAAATTTCAGAAGTGTTCCCCACTAATGTGAGGTGAAAAGTGATAAGAAAAATGAATGTTAGCATTGGCCTTTATATATGAGCTAAACACAACACTTTATCCACATAACAAGTCAAATAACAATTAGAAGTGGGGTCGACCCCTCATTTAACCTTTACAAAATGCTAAAATGCAAAAAAAATGCCATTAAAAGTGCCACACATGTAGTGACGTCAAGCCTCCAAAGCCTAGGAGAGGGCCTCCAAAGGCCACATGGCATCATCCCAAGGTGGAGTAAAGGCAATGGTGTGTCTCCTCAACCATGGTCATGCCAAATCATCACCAGTACCCTAAGTCACAGGGTTCGGCGAACCTTAAGCTTCAGGTTCGAAGTTCGCCAAACCTAAAAAAAAAAATTAAATTCGTTCAGGTTCGCCAAACCTCAACATCAAACCTAAACGTGAATTTTAAGACAAATTTTTTAGAATTTTTTTTAAGGTTTGTCGGTTTTAGGGGTTCGTGACTTTCGTTTAGCAAGTATGATCGTTGTCGTTTAGTTGTCTTTTACCGCCAAGCGCCAAGTTTCAATTGCACGCAACACACTTATTCTCGAGTTGTCTTCACTGAGCGACGAGCGTCGAGCACTCTAACCCTCGAAACCTCGGACCCTTGTAATCTTCGCACAATGCAGTGTGCAGTGTGGCTGTGCACAGTGCACAGACAAATCGCAAGCCTGCAGTGCCAACAGTGACACACGAAGTAGCACCCGTAACCGTTCGACGTTTGGCATTGCTACTAAAAGTGAGGGTTTGTTAGAGTTTCAGAGCACAATGACCACATGGCAAGGGAAAAGGAGATGAGCAGTGACTGTCAACTGAGCACTGAACAGTGGGTGAGCAGTAGCACTGAGCACTGAGCTATACACTGATATCGAGCAGCGGGTGAAGAAAGAAGCCAGCAAGCTATCCACCCAAATAGCTACCTTTTACAGGTATTTAAAATTACTATTATACTGTAATACAATCCTTCATTCAAGTCGATATGGTTATCAATACATGTTTGAAGGACAAGTGCCCACGTTCTTAAGTTTCAGGCTTTAAAGATTAAATATAGTGTGTCGAATGGCAGCTGCAGACCTGTAACTTAGTCTATTCCATTTAAAATTTTAGTTAGATTACTTATTATTAATCTATAGGCTGTATAGTTGTATTAGTATGGGAAAGTTATTAATTACCTATAGCCTGTAGGCTGTATAGCATATGATAATGCTAGCGGGAAAGGTCTGAGACATTAAAATTTTTATTTTCAGTATCTCATAACGCTATCAGGAAAGCTCTGGAAAAGGTCATTAACAATATAGATAACAGTGCCAACAATGACACACGAAGTCGCACCCATGACTGGGAGTGCGAAGACCACTCCTATAAAAGCAAAAAGCAAAGCTAATCTATCACACCTAAACTCTTATGAAACTAGAGAGGTAGAGCTTTTGGAATTCAATTTCACTTGATATTCCCTATTTTTCATGTTTTAGAATCAAGTAAAAAATTTAACTACCCCTTTTGCTTTTGATATATCAGCATATTTGAATCCACTTATAAAATAGCACTCACTCGACAATGTGATTGCTTTAATCATTAAAAAAACATGTCGTGTCAAAGTCTCAAGGTGGTTTCAAACCAGATTTGTAAGACAAAAAATAGACATAGTTAATAAGACCTCCAACCTGTATTACAGTGCCACAAGCAACGTCTTCCCAAATCAAACATAACAAGCATTGTAATCGAACTAAAGATCGTATTTTGGCACTGCCTATGTGATATAATATGGCCAAATACAGGACAACATTCTATATCATCGCCACTAAAGCTTAAAATATTTTCGACGCTTTTTTCTACAGTAGTTTATCTACATTAGTATTTGTTAGAAGAAAAAAATCAGCTTCGATATGCTGCCATGTATTCATCATAAGTAGGCTATTTGTTTTTAATGTCCATAGAATCTGCTTCAGTGGAATTCAGATTTGTTTACGAATATCAGGGTCCATACATAGATTCATCATTTGCTATTGTTTGTCTCTCATTTATTCCCATTCATCACATTCCTTTGGGCCGTGACCCAGGTTTGTGCAGAGTTTGTCTAAAGCTTAAAGCTTCATCTAATTGCATCTTCTTTCAAGTTTAAAGCTTCATCTAATTGTTTTGCAGTCTTTGTTTCTACTCTCCAAGTCTCTGGTCTTTGATCGAGGGTGTCATTCCTTTCCCTTCCAAATTCATCACTTCGATTGATTTCTTTATCTGCAACCATCTTCAAGTAGTTAAATGAAATCAAAGGAATTTAATTTCAAAGTAGACTGTAGCTAACATTGAACAGCAGCATAAGTGCTTGTGCTGGTCTTTGCACCTTTCCATGATTTTTTTTTCTTATTTTCTCTCCCTGTTTGAGTTCATTAGTTGTTTCAACTTTCATCAGAAAACAATAGTTCAGAACTTCTAATCAGAATTGCTCTGTTGGTCAGAAACTTTCCTCATAGTTTTCATTGGTCAATGGTAACATATGGCAATTGTTGTTAATGTTTATGAGTTTCTTTGTTCAAATGCATCCAGATTACCCCTAATTGTTGTTGATTTTTCTGTGTTTTCTCACTTCTGCAATTTATCCCAATCTCGGTTTCAATCACTCCTTATCACTCCAAATGTTTAATGCCCTTTCCCAATATTAATGAAATTTGCAAACATTAATATGCATTAAAATTTAAAATGAATTTTGACTGAAACACATGAAATAAATAATCTTTTCAATGGCTGTCTTAAAACTCAGAAATTATAACAGCAAGCAAACATTCAATGACACAATGATATTTGGTCAAATGACCCTGGAAAAACCCCAATGTGGGGAAAACCAGTGAGTGAGAGGGAGTTCTTATTTCTTCAATTTCTGGAAATTACATATCAGCAAAATTAAAACCAACAGAATTTAACTTATCTCTTCCTCGTTTTCCGTGCTTGAAAATGACTGGAAGAAACCCAACACACAGCCACCTCAAAATCTGTGCAGACAGTCGTACCGTACGGACTGTCCCTGCAATAAATGTTGTACGATTTGCCTTAAAAATCGCGCCCATAAATAAATGTGACTGTACGGCGGCCGTACAGCAGGTACGGACTGATAAATGCGCCTCAGTTCCTCGTTTTTCGTGCTGCTGTACGGTCTGAACAGGTGCAATAAATGAGGCCGTACAAAATCCGTACAGTACGGATTCCCTTGTTCTGCTGGCTACCTCGAAATTTGTGCCCTAACTCAGCCTTGAAATTCGTGCCTCTTCTCTGCTGCAAACTCTTCTCAGAAAATAGGAAACTTCTCCTTCTCTTGCTCTCTCTCAATCTCTCTTGGAAAGAATGAGCTCTCTTTTGGTCTTTTTCCTCCTTTAGAATCCCTAAGTGACTTTTAGGTTTCCCTTTTGATCCAAGGGCTCACATTGCCCAAGATCAACGGTGGAAATTAAATGCTCCATTAATATTCACTTTATTTAATTTCACTCACCCAACTTAAATAAAAACCCACTTGGTGCATTAAGTTCCTAAGTCACTTTTCACTTTCTAATTTAAAGTTCACTTTACCACTTATAAAGTGACTTTATGAAAAAGACCCACTTTTAAGTTGTGGACCACATTCCTAGGTAGAAGTTTAAAAAAACCATAGGAACCACTTGTCCAAGGTACAAATCTTCATTAAAATTCAACAATTGTTACATATTTCCAGAGAGGCTATTGATTCACAGTTTTAATTTTTTATACATTTGAATGAATAAAACTCAAGAAGTACATTTGTTTTTTATGTAGAAACGTTTGATTTTCCATGGCACCTCCAAAATCAACAGCAGAGGCATGGAAACATGTGGAAAAATTGGATAGGTTCAACAAGAAACATGTGAAATGCAGATTATTCCATGTTGAGTTTGTTGGGTCTTTAACAAAAGTAATGGACCACTTACTCTCTATTAGTAATGGTAAAGGAGGTGATGTTGAAGGCTGCAAAAATGTGTCTGCAAAACTCAAGGAGACACTTCAAAAGGATTATGATGGAATAAAAAAGGCCAAGAAGGTGAATGAAAACAAAAGACAACGAATTCAGGAAAAGATTTCAAGGAACTACAAGCCATGTTTTTCAGGCATGGATGCAACTAGAAGTTCATCTCATCCAACAAAATCAAGTGGGACAGCCACATTAAACTCTCTCTGGAAGCCCGTACAGAAGCAAAAAGTTGATGATGTTGTGGCTGACATGTTTTTTAAATCTGCAATCCCATTTAATGTGGCCAAAAACCCTTACTTTATCAATGCATGTAAGATGATTGCAAATTTTGGAAAAGGATATGTACCTCCAAGCTCTGAAACTATAAGGACGACTCTTCTCAAGAGGTCAAAAGAAAGGGTGACAAACAGATTGACGAAGATCAAAGAGTCTTGGAAATAAACAGGCTGCACAATTTTATCAGATGGTTGGTCAGATATGTGTCATAGACCGTTGATTAATGTGTTGGTTTATTTCCCTAAAGGGATATTATTTTTTAAGGTAGTTGATGCATCATGACACAAGAAGACTTCTGAATATATTTTCAATATTTTAAAGGGAGCCATTCTTGAAGTTGGGAAAGAAAATGTGGTCCAAGTTGTCACCGACAGCGCCTCAAATTGTGTAGGAGCTGGAAAGATGATAATGGATAAATATAAAAAAATCTATTGGACCCCTTGTGCTGCTCATTGCCTTGATTTGTTGTTGCATGATTTAGCAAAGTTTCCATGGATTAATGAGGCAGTTCGAAAGGGAAAACAAATTTCTCACTTCATAGTTAACCATCAACTCACATTGAGCTTGTATAGGAGGCAAGCATCTAAAGAGCTACTAAGGCCCTGTGATACCAGATTTGCCACATATTATATTACTCTCAAAAGCGTGGTTGAGGAAAAGGCAAGTGTAAGAAGTGTTATTTGCAGCACTAAGTGGGAAAACTCACACCTTTCAAAAGAAGCTAAAGGGAAGGAATTGGAACAAATAATTCTAGCCAAATGCTTTTTGGGAAAGTGTTGTCAAGGTTCTAAAAGTGTGTGGACCAATTGTTGACATGCTTCGCATGGTTGATAGCGACACCCCTTCCATGGGTTTTGTTTATGAGGGCATGGATTGTTGTAAGGAAGCCATTGCAAAATCCTTTGACAACGTGGAAAATGAGTACATGGTAATATGGGAGGTAATAGATGAAAGATGGAAGATGTTGCATAGCCCTTTGCATGCAACAGCTTGTTATTTAGACCCTAGATTGTTTGGGCTAGAAAGAAGTAATGATGCAAAAGTAATGAGTGGTCTTTATACAGCTATTGAACAGTTGACTCCAGATCGAGAAAAAGCCATGAGGCTTAGAGAGCAACTTCGGGCTTACAAGTTAAAAGAGGGGATATTTGGAAGCACTTCTGCCATACATGATAGGCTCGTTATTCATCCAGGGATATGGTGGCAGTTTTATGAACATAATGTACCTAAATTGCAACGTTTTGCAATTCGTATTTTGAGCCAGGAATGCAGTGCCTCTGCTTGTGAAAGGAATTGGAGTAGCTTTAACCATATTCAATCCAAGAAAAGAAACAAGTTACTAACTACAAGGTTGGAAGACCTTGTTTATGTTCGCAGTAATTTGCATTTGGCCTTGAGTAGTGTGCCCAAAGATGCATCTACCTCCTCTCGACCATGGTTTGAGCCTATTCCAAGTGCAGAAGAAGATGATCTCGGCATTGATGGTGACTCACTAGATGAGCCTAGTGATGATGGAGATCCATTTATTGATGAGTTTGGTGGTCACACTTCTAATACCGTTACTAGCCCATGTGCTCTTGATAATTTAGAGCTTTATGATGTTACTAGTAGGCCACAAGAATAGAAATTCTGACCATGTTTTAAATTTTGTGAAACAATTTCAGGGATTATAAATACTTGATATTATAGACTTCCTAAATTATATTTTGAAATTTGAAGAATATGTTCTAATTCATTTTGCAATTTGTAGACTTGTAGTTATAATGTATGTTCAAATTATAATCATGTTTTAAATTTTGTGAAGTTGTTTTAGGAATTATAAATATTTGACATTATGGACATCTAGAACCTTTTAAATTTTTAAGTTGAAAAATATGTTGAACTTGTTTTCCAATTTGCAATTGTAGATTATAGTTTAAATTTCAATAATGCTATTAATGATTGGATTTTATCATGATAAGTTATTCATATATGTCTATTGATGCTGATTTCTTATTATTTTATATTATATCTCAATTCTCATTTTAAAGATTATATATATATATATATTGAAAAATGTATATAGTCGAACCTCATCCGAACCTCATCCAAAAATTCGAACCCGAATCGAACCTAATCCTTGCTGAACCCGAACTCGAACCCGAACCGTATGACTTAGCCAGTACCCCAAGTGTCCGTCAAACCATAGAAGGTGACGACATCATCAAAAGGAGGTTGATGTCAAGGGTTTAGGGTACTGTGTCCAGAGTGGAGAGAGCTGCAACTCGTCTCTGCGTGGTATCTGCATGTCTATTGCTACAACGTCCTTCATCCTATTGGTAATAAGCCTGGGGGTACATTGCCCAGCTTGTGGGCTTTCAGCCCATATGTGTGTCATCATGACCAAATCTACTCAAACCAGGCCCATTTGTCCATCATCCAAGGTTCTGAGGATGTGAGAGCTCATGCAGGAAGGTGGCAAGTGACCGGATGACTCACTGATCTACATCACATGTGCCAAAGTCCTGCCATAAAGGCACAACATCCTGGGTGGAAGCCCAAGTCGTCCTTAAAGAACCATGTCAGGGCCATCCAAAACAAAGCAAAGTATAAGACAAGGTAAACCAATGTTCATAAGAGATATTAGTCATGCAAAGTAAGCTATTACTTGAGGCATAAGCCATGTAAACTATTCACCTCAGTATCCCCTTCAAGCATCACACTAGCCCAAGACCTTATGTGAGTTGGAAAGTTTGAATATGGGAGGGCCTTCATCCAACCCTATTAGGTGCCAACTTAAACAAGAAATAAAAGACCCAGGTAGAGGGATAGGCCCCGAGGGAAGCAGTGAAAGAAAGAAACCCTTCAAGAGTAAGTGTGATAATGATATGAATTAGGGCTTACTTCATGGCTTATGGTGTCAATGAATCCATTTCTATGAGTGCCTTTGTAGAGGGAGCGCTTGTTGCTTGAGATACCCTTTCCTCAATACTTTTTGCATTATTAACCCCTTAATCGCCTTTTGACACCCATTTATTATTTGCAAGTCCCCTTTACAGGTTTCAAGTCCCATTTATTATTTGCAAGTCCCCTTTACAGGTTTCAAGTTTTTATTACTTCATTTTTACTGGGCTATAGTCCTTTATGATTGTGCGTTCATTTGCATCAGGACAAGAGGCGATTACCATTAGAGGGGGTAGAGCTCAAGTTGGCCTATGGCTTTTATGGTGGCCTTTATCATTTATAGCATATACATATATAGCAGTTGCATCAACCTCTGGGCCTTCAGCCCCTTCTTCTCATGAGTGAATGAACCATGACCCATTACCGAAGTTTGGTGCAGTATGAGAGGCTCCAGGATGGAAAGTGTTAAGTATGGTGGGGAACAGAATGTTACCCTTGTGAGGGCCCCCAGTAGTACCCATTTTCCCTGGGTGGTAACAACACGGAACTTGTTGATGGTTGCAGCTTCATGAGACATCCTCCAGGACACGTTCTCCTCTGAGACTAAGTTGAGTTGACCTGTGAGAGAGCCCATGTGTTGGGTGTGCCCATGTGATGGGTGTGTTGTTCCTCTCTGGACTGAGATGAGACGATGTGTGCCCATGTGTGGGGTGAGGATGCCCAAGAGATGGGTGTGTCGTTCCTCTCTGGACTGAGATGAGACGATGTGTGCCCCTGTGTGAGGTGAGGATGCCCATGAGATGGGTGTGTCTCTCCTCTCTGGATTGAGATGAGACGATGTGTACCCCTGTGTGGGGTGAAGGTGCCCATGTGATGGGTGTGCTTCAGACTCTGGACTGAGTTGTTATGATGTGTGGTCTCCTGCCTTGTGGACTCAGTTGAGTCAGGCTTGAGATGGTACTCCAGATGATTCTCCTGTGGACTCTGTGAAATAGAGATCTGTTGAGTAGGATGTCCCTGTGACTAAGCACAGGTGGATGTATCCCTAGTGGTTGAGCACTAGTGGATGTGTGAATCCCTTGCTATATTGTCTGAGAATAAGATTTACCTGTAACCCTAATTGTGATGTAAAGGGTACAGGTCAGCTCCACCATATGTGAAAGATAATTAATGTTTATTGTATTAATTAATTATTTTTTGAGTTATTGAGGTCGGCCCTGTTATGCCAATAGACACCACTTTTGGTCTGTCCAGTCTAGTATAAATAAAGGTGATTTCCCCATTGAGGAAACACGCAAGTCACTTGTCATTTGGAAATTTCAGCAAGTACATCTTCTAGGGCTGAAGTGCGCACCTCTCTTGGGTGCAAGTTTCAAGGTAGTAGAGCACCCTCTTGTGTGCATTAGAGTTTCATGGTTGGAGGATCTTCTCTTGAGAATATAGCAAAGGATTGTTGGGATTTTTCTCCCTTGTTGAGAAGGGTTTTCCCAAGATATTTCTTGTGTTCTTGTGCATGGTTATTCTTCTTATGATCTTGGTTATTGTAGCACTTGTAAATTGTGTAGTTGCATTTGTTCATGGTTCAAGTAAATGCTAAAATAAAATAAACCTCATGCTTGAGCCTAGCATAGTGAAAATTCAACATGGTATCAGAGCATAGGTCTTGAAGAAGCCATTGCACAAGCTTCTAACAGTCGTCCTCTCTCTTCTGCAGAACCGTACGGCCCCCCTAGGGTTTCCAGAAATCTGTACGGCCCTCTCCTTTTTGGGTGTTCCAGCACTTAATATTGAAACGTTGGGGCTAAAAATTGCATAGGGGTGTACGGCCTCCCTCAGCGCACCTCCAACAACTCTCAGATTGCAATTCCGAGAATTTTGGATTTTTGGCCCTAGGGTTTCTAGGGTTTCACTATTTTCTGCAAAAACTTCAGATTTAGGGTTTCTATAGCTCATTGAAGGAGCTTTTCAGCTCACCAGTGTTCTTCTAACTTTCAAGGCTTATTGTTGGCAATCATAAGCCCAACGAAACCTAAGATTGCTAGCCTAGCCTAGCCGTTAAGTTTCCTAGCCCAGTTGGTAAGGGTTTGTGAAGAATCTGAAAACATGATGAACAGAACTATGATGGAAGATAAGATTGACGGATTAAGCAAAATCAGTTCCTGGAAGCCAAGACTTCAGAAAGATGAAGACATCAAAGAAGAAGCTTTCTTATTCATTTCAGCACTCTTAGGTACGGTTCCTACTGATAATGATATTTGGTTGATTGACAGTGGTGCCTCCAGGCACATGACCGAATATAGAGATCATATGACAGATCGTGTTGAGAAAGAGACCAATCTACATGTTGTACTTGGAGACAATGTCAGATATAATGTGAAAGGGGTTGGAACTTCTACATTCCAACTAGATTCTGACATACCTCTTCAGTTAAGTGAGGTACTATATGTACCTGGGATGAAGAAGAACCTTGTCTCCATTTCTGCCTTAGAAGACAAAGGCTACAAGGTTACCTTTTCTGAAGGAAAAGTTCTTGCATGGCACAAGGACTCACATATAAACTCTGCCAGAGTAATTGTTGTTCGAGAAAACAACTTATACAGGTTGACTATCTGACCATTCCAGGCACTGTTACATGATACTATCAGCTTGAGTGAGCTATGGCATAGGAGACTTGCTCACATTCATTATAGAGCCCTTCCATCTCTAGGGAAAATGTTAACAGGCCTTCCAGAGATACAGATTCAACATAAAGATGTTTGCAAAGGTTATGCCCTTGACAAAAATGTCAGGGGGTCCTGCTTGAGCAGTGACAATAGATCCAAGGAAATCTTGGACTTAATACATTCAGATGTGTGTGGGCCTGTTGACCACCTATTCAACTAGGGGGTCAACTCCATGTACCATGAAGATATGCATCATTAGATGCTACCAAGTCAGAGACTTCATGGTTCTACAAGGCATTTTTGGCCATCGGCATGTATTTTTGTAATTGGAATTTCTGCTCCCCTGCGTGGGATAATAATGTAATAGGTCTGCATGGATCATAGTTAGATCAGTTACCTTAGGACTTCATCATTAGAGGAGTTCCTTTCACCGAGTGTTTTTTTCCTCAGGTTGTTAATTTGGCCTAACCAGCCTTATTAATTTCCCTTTTTCACTCCCACAAATAATTCCTCCAAAGTGGTGAAAGGCGTTCTAATGGTCTAGTCCTCTGGTAGCTAGTGTTTAGGAATGTTGTAAATGACCATGTAAGACATCTCTCAAAGTTGGGTAATTTTAATTAATTAAAATTTCCTAAGGTTGGGTAATTTTAATTAATTAATTTTAATTATTTTTTATAAAAAAAATGTAAAAACTAGGTCCTTGGGCTTTTGCTAGGGGTATTTGTGCTCAAAAGAAATGGAATGAGACCACCTACACCCTTGGACCAAGTTTCAGCTCAGTTGGACAACTTTTGCTAGGTGTTTGTCCATAGGGAGTCCAAGTCAGTCAAAACAACAATTTTAATTGCTAGTCATGACATAGTAAAAATGTCATTTTTTGTAAAATTGAGCTAAATGTGTGAAGTAAAGGTGGGAGATGATGAGTAAACCCATTCCTAACATTTTTCCGAAGTTGGAAAAGTAATTTTCCACTTAAAATAACCCCCTTGCCTAGCCAACAACTTAAAGTGGTGTTCCCTAGCTAATTGACATGTGGGAATTAAAAAGTTAAAGTAAAAAAAGCCACCTAAACCCTAAATTAGCCCTCCTTGCGGTCTAACTTAATGTTTGACCATAGGAAAAGGTGTTTTCCCCCTTTACACCTCACCCCCTCACTCATTTACCAAAACCCTAACTTACCAAAACCCTAAAAGTGACTTTTCCTTGATATTGGACACTTGGTTCTCATCCAAGAGGGGTCACTTTGCCTCTCCAAGTATAAATGAAGGCCCTCTCACCCTCATTTCTTCACCATCTCTTGAGCTATTGTTATGCTACCAAATTCTCTCCTCACTCCTCTCATCTTTCCATCTTGCTTTCACTCACTCTTGCCCTCTTTTTGGAGAGGAAGTTGTAGCAATTAGTTGCTGCAACTTCCTACTTGGTTAATGAAAAAGGCTTTGGAGGACTTTGAAGTAACAAAGATTAGTCTTGGTACTTCCATTTATTTGAAGTGATATTGTTTCTTTGAGCATTTTATGAGATATTGAGTAGATTTCCTAAGTAAACTAGTTTGCTTGGGTAGGTTTTGCAATAGTGTAGTTGTTGATCATAGAGCCCTTCCAGCTCTAGGGAAAATGGTAACAGGTCTTCCAAAGACACAGATTCAGCATAAAGGTGTTTGCAAAGGTTGTGCCCTTGGCAAAAATGTCAGGGGGTTCTTCTTGAGCAGTGATAATAGATCCAAGGAAATCTTGGACTTAATACATTCAGATGTGTGTGGGCCAATGACCGTTGCCTCCCTAAATGGATATTTGTACTATGTACTCTTCATAGATGATCACTCTCGAAAAACTTGGATTTATTTCCTAAAGACCAAGGATGGAGTCCTTGCAAGATTTCAAGAATTCAAAGCTCAAGTTGAGAACCTAACCGGAAGAAAGATCAAAGTACTAAGATCGAATAATGGAGGAGAATACACCTCCAAGGATTTCAGCAACTTCTGTATTGAAACAAGGATCAAGAGGGAGTACACAGTTCCTTACAACCCTCAGCAAAACGGGGTTGCGGAGAGGAAGAACAGAACATCATTGAGGCAACCAAAGCAATGATACATGATCAGAGACTACCTACGATTCTGTGGGCAGAAGCATGCATGACAGCAGTATATGTTCAGAACAGGAGTCCTCACCAGATTTTGAAGAACATAACTCCTGAAGAAGCCTTCACCGGAGAGAAGCCTGAGATTGGACACTTCATGATATTTGGATGCCCAGTATACTTTCATGTACCCAAAGAGAAAAGGTCTAAGCTAGACCCCTTAGGCAGAAAGGGTACATTTGTGGGATACAGTGAATCTTCGAAGGCATATCGAATCTACATCCCTGGTCAGAGACAGATTGAAGTGAGCAGAGATGTCATCTTTGAGGAGGAGTGTTGGCACAGGGGCAGACCCAGGGTTCAACTCCAAGAGCGCACCAACAAGCCCTAACTACTGGCCCTTTCGGCAACACCTATGAGGCAGATGCAATCTCACCCGAAGCAACTATGGGGGGGTTGCAGGACAGAGATGTCTACAACCAAAGGGAATATCAAGTGGATCCAATGCAAGAACAACTCAACATTCATATATCACTTAGCAACTTAGATCTACTCCGCACAACTATCTATCAAATCTAACACAGTTATGCAATAGCAGTATATCAAATGACAAAGAACAGAGCATCAATCACACACAACACAATATATACGTGGTTCACCCTCTCTCTAGGGCTACGTCCATAGAACTATGCTTTATAATATATTAAGATGAAGCATACAGTTCTTGTCTGCGCTCTCAGCTAGCAGATCTTCTTTCTTCTCCTCTCTGTCTCTCCCCTCCCTGCGCACCCAGCTGCAGGGTTGATCTCCGCACCCAGCTGAAGATCTTACAATACCAAAAGGCTCTCTCACTTAGCACTTCTCTCTCACACAACAATAATCACTCATGCAAATACCAAAACTAGAACAAACCCTCTTCCCTCATCTAGGTTCTTATTTATACATTACAATAGCTCACCGACACCCTTAGGCCGAGACCTAAGTGTCAAAACCCTAGATACCAAAACCCTAGGTCAACTTGACCCGCGTTTTCAGGGCTTCGCCAACCTGTCTTTCCTTCCTTCTCGCGCGGTGCTCCAAATCATCCGACGGTGGCTTTTTTCGCTTGTTGAGTTGTCCACTATCCTTCTTCCTTGTTGATCTGTCATCCTCGATCTCCTCGTCCAACGACTTGCTTTTTTTTACTTCGCTCCGTCTTTTCTGCTCTTCTGCTCGCTTCGACCCAGTAACAGTCTCTGTGTCTTCCGCGCAGTTCGCGTTTTGCCTTTTCTTCCTTGATCTTCGCTTGCTTCTATAACCAAGGGCCAACAAGGAGATAGCCTTTCCAAGATCCAGAGAATCTCAGATGGAGATTAACGGCGAGCTAGTACCCTCTCCCCCTTCAGCAATTCAGAGGGAGACAGCCATTGTTTCAGTTGATCCAGTTGTTCCAGTTGGATCCATTTGCTCCAATTGATGTTCCCAAAGACATTGCATTAGGCCATAAAAGGCTTGTCTAGGCTCAACAAACTCTGCAAGAGGCAGAGGGACATGCAGCTCCTCGAGGCACATTCCGAGAGAGCAAGAGACCATAGAGATTTTCGAGCTATTTTTCAGTCATGAGCCACATCATTGATACCGAGTCTTCTTGTCATGGGGAAGCAGCAGGTCAGCAAGTATGGCAAGATGCCATGACAGAAGAGTATCAGTCCATCATAAAGAATGATGTGTAGGATATTGTTCTGAGACCAGAAGGGAAGTCTGTAGTGACTTCCAAGTGGATCTATAAGATCAAGTATGCAGCTGATGGAAGTGTCGAGAAGTACAAAGCAAGATTTGTGGCCAGAGGATTCTCACAGGTGTAGAGAATTGATTATGAGGAGACATTTCCTCCTGTAGCCCGATACACTTCCATCCGTACTATCATTACACTAGCTACATCTATGGGTTGGAAACTACATTAGATGGATGTAAAAATAGCCTTTCTCAATGGTGAGATTGAGGAAGAAGTTTACATCGAGCAACCAAAGGGATTCATGATTCATGAGTCAATCGAGACAAACTCACTGGATAGCAACGAAACATGTATTGAGATATCTACGAGGAACAGTTGGATATGGCCTGAGATATGCCTCTAGTGTAGACATAAGGTTGCAGGGATATGCCGATGCAGATTGGGCAGGGAGCGCAGTGGACCATAAGAGCACATCTGGTTGTTGTTTTACCTTGGGGTTTGCCATGGTTTCCTGGTGCAGCAGGAAACAGAACTCTGTGGCCTTGAGTACCGCAGAAGCAGAGTATATAGCGTTGAGTGTGGCAGTCCGCAAAGCAATGTGGCTTCGCAAGCTCCTGACAGATTTATTTGATCATGAGATGGATCCTACCATTATTCATTGTGATAACCAAAGCTGTGTGAAGCTCTCTAAGAACCCTATGTTTCACGATAAATCGAAACACATTGAGATAAAATATCATTATATCAAAGACATGGTGCAGAGGAAAGCAGTACACGTGCAGTACCTTCCTACACATGAGCAGATTGCAGATATCTTCACCAAACCGCTTGCCAGGACGAAGAGCGAAGTTAAATCTTGTCGTGAGAGACTTGGCACGATGGAATACCTCCCTAGGGAGTGTTGATGATTACAGCCGTGCAAGGGCATCCTCGGACCGTTCTCCTCTAAGGTAGGTTGGAGTCGACTGTGAAGTTAGTGTTGGTGTGCCCATGTGATGGAGTTATTATTAGTTTCCTCTGCAATTTGAGATGAGGGCGATGTGTGCTTACATGCTATTGGGGTAGGGGATGTCAATGATATCGTGTGTCGTTCATCTACGGGTGGATGAGGCGATGTGTGCTTTTGTGTAAATTGAGGATGCCCATGAGGGACTGAGATGAGACGATGTGTGCCCCTGTGTGGGGTGAGGATGCCCATGAGATGGGTGTGTCGTTCCTCTTTGGATTGAGATGAGACGATGTGTACCCCTGTGTGGGGTGAAGGTGCCCATGTGATGGGTGTGCGTCAGACTCTGGAGTGAGTTGTTATGACGTGTGGTCTCCTGCCTTGTGGACTCAATTGAGTCAGGGTTGAGATGGTACTCCAGATGATTCTCATGTGGACTCAGTGAGATACAAATCTGTTGAGTAGGATGTCCCTGTGATTGAGCACAAGTGGACGTATCCCTAGTGGTTGAGCACTAGTGGATGTGTGAATCCCTTGCTATATTGTCTGAGAGTAAGATTTACCTGTAACCCTAATTGTGATGTAAAGGGTACAGGTCAACTCCACCATATGTGAAAGATAATTAATGTTTATTGTAATAATTAATTATTTTCTGAGTTATTGAGGTCGGCCTTGTTGTGCCAATAAACACCACTTTTGGTCTGTCCAGTCTAGTCTAGTATAAATAAAGGTGATTTCCCATTGAGGAAATACACAAGTCACTTGTCATTTGGAAATTTCGGCAAGTACATCTTCTAGGGTTGAAGTGCGCACCTCTCTTGGGTGCAAGTTTCAAGGTAGTAGAGCACCCTCTCGTGTACATTAGGGTTTCATGGATGGAGGATCTTCTCTTGAGAATATAGCAAAGGATTGTTGGGTTTTTTTCTCCCTTGTTGAGAAGGGTTTTCCCAGAATATTTCTTGTGTTCTTGTGCATGGTTATTCTTCTTGTGATCTTGGTTATTGCAGCACTTGTAAATTGTGTAGTTGCATTTGTTCATGGTTCAAGTAAATGCTAAAATGAAATAAACCTCATGCTTGGGCCTAGCATAGTGAAAATTTAACAGAACTAGGGCATAAAAGCTAACCACCAAGGTGAAACAAAACAACAAACACAATTTCCCAAGCAAGTGTTCCATTATCCAACTTCAACCAAAGAGCCTCATCCACATGCCCCATAAATTAAGTTCAACACTTTGCATGAAAGAAGGACTAACATACCTCATGGTGACGTTGGCTTACCATCTCCAATACACTGGGTTGTCTGGATGTGATGAACCTTGGTTGACCTGTAGTTGTAGAGGCAAATGAGGGGGGTTGTTAGGCTACCATCTGTGGACATGTTGATCATCATCACGGTCGGGATCATTGTCTCCATTGCGGGCCACGAGACATGATCTCCTCTAGTTACCCCTATGCATGGGGGGGTAACATCTGGCTCCATCATGGGGACATGTGCTCATCGTAGAGCGCATGAGAACCTCGGCATCTCTAGTTGTCCAAGACCTACAATCCTGCACCCACTTCAAACAACAGCACCCTTTAAAAGTATCGACCAATGGATGTGATCCACCAAGTTCAGTGATAAATCCAAAATCATGCTAAAAAAAAAATTCACTATCTATACATGATAAAGTGATAATATACAATGATCAAATGCAAGTTCCTAACATGAATGCATTATATACAAATGAAATACAATATATACAAGAAGATGCAACACTATACTAGCATGATGCAGACATATATATACAAATGCAATGTAGGATGCGAATGACCTACCTACCCCAATGCGACATGTCAACTGAAACACTAGGTATAATCATATAAGCAGTGAATCCATCCTAGCGTTTCATCAAATCTAATATAACCAAATGAACCTTTGATCTGTCGTTGTAGAGGCAAATGAGGGGGGCTGCTAGGTTGCCATCTGTGGACATGTTGATCATCATCATGGTCGGGATCATTGTCTCCATTGCAGGCCACGAGACATGATCTCCTCTAGTTACCCCTAGGCATGGGGGGGTCACATCTGGCTCCAACATGGGGACATGTGCTCATCGTAGAGCCCATGAGAACCTCGGCATCTATGGTTGTCCAAGACCTACAATCCTGCACCCACTTCAAACAACAACACCCTTTAGAAGTATCGACCAGTGGATGTGATCCACCGAGTTCAGTGATAAATCCAAAATCATGTTGAAAAGAAAAAAAAAATCACTATCTATACATGATAAAGTGATAATATACAATGATCAAATGCAAGTTCCTAACATGAATGCATTATATACAAATGAAATACAATATATACAAGAAGATGCAACACTATACTAGCATGGATGCATGATGCAGACATATATATACAAATGCAATGCTAGATGCAAATAACCTACCTACCCTAATGCTACATGTTAACTGAAACGCTAGGTATAATCATATAACCAGTGAATCCATCCTCGTGTTTCATCAAATCCAAAAAATTTACCCTTGTGCTTAAAGATAAACCAAATCGCAGAAAAGTCAAGCACAAAATGATCATGGGCTGGGATAATCATCACTGGAGAGCAAAACATGAAATCAAACTCATGAGGGTGGGAGGGAGGAACAAAACTATGTTGAGACAAATTCCCACAAGAATGCTCAATCCATCTCTGAGTAGGGTCGTGACAAGATAAAGGCTCATAAGGCTAACTCAAAGGCTTTGAAGGTTGACTACCCTGGCCCTCATCACTCCTTGAGTCCTAGGAAGGGATGAACAGGAATTTGGAGGATGACTGATAATTACTCAAGGGGAGACTGGAAAATGGGATGTCAAACTTCTTAGAATAGGATGACACCTCAAAACATATCAGTGGAGTCGCCAGATGATCTCCTTTGGATCATCAAAGAAAGGTGAGGGATTCTACCCTCAGTGGAGTCGCCAGGTAAGCTTTAAGATATGGGCTTTGGGATAAGCTTACCAAAAGGATGTCATAGGGAGAATGACTCAATCCTCCCCGACAATGGCGCCAAAATGTTATCACAGGATTTGTACTTGTGCAAAGCCCTCCACAAGATTCTCAAATCTTGTGTAACTATGGAAAAAACTACCATTGTCACCTAAGTTGAATCTTCCCTCGTTTTAGTGATGGGAGAGGTCCACCACAAGGGATGCTTCCCTGGTGACTTCAAGGGATCAAATAGCAAGAATTAGTCAATCCTACCTCCCCATGTATTGGTCACCTGTTAGTCAAGTCTAGGTCTAGGATAGGGATAAAGGATAACGAGACAAAACACAACTTGTAGCATATATAAACAATTATCAAGTTATAGAGTGCAAAAATAGCCCTTTAGACACTAGACAAGTGAAAATTGCTATGGTTGTGTTAACCCCGAGATTTTCACCCTTGAAAATCTCGAGGGTTAAGAGCCAGCATGCATTCCTTTGGTTGGCATTCTGAGATTCTCCCAAAGTTTAACATTAGTATTGAGCAAGAGGTCGGTTCCCATCAGAGGCAGGTATATGATCAATACATGGTTTTTTGGTTCAGAGTTAGAGTTGACTTGGTTTCCAGGCATTTTTTAGAAAGATGTATACATACAACAGGTGTTGTTATTTTTTAGGAGACACGGTTTGAGTGGATCTCTTAACAATTTGGAGCAATTATGAGCATACACTACGAGTCCTTGCATGATTCTAGACCCAATGACACTTTTTTGGGCGACGTGCAAGAACTTTCTATTTTTAGCAAGTTTTGCTCCAGGCCCCGGATTTAGATTCTGAGCGTGCAGTATTGATCCCTGAGACATCCAAAGTCGTTTGGATCTTTTCCGAGATGATGTAGCACAATTTCCTATTTTTAGCAGGTTGAGCACCAAGGCTCGCATGTCAATTCTGATTGCATATTCGAATCCCTTGCGGAAAGACGAGATCAATGAGTATAAAGTCAAAGGAATTCGAATGACTTCCCATTTTTAGCAGTGTCTATTTTTACACAGTGACATGTGGCGATGTTCTCCCAATCATCCTAGGTGATGTGGACAGTTTCCTAAAATTTAGGAACTGGATTCTATTTTTACAAATGTCTATATTCAACAGGTACAGTCATCATCCATGTAGTGCCAAGTGGCACCCTCAGAGATTGACATGTGGCAAGAGTTACAGAGTGATGTGGCATCCACCTAGGCATGAATCGCATATTTCCAAGACTTGAGCATAAATAAATAATTAATTGAGAAAAGGGAGTCGCATAACTGGACCTAAATTTAGCCGTATATTCCTCCATATAATCACCCCTCCACTTGCCATGCATCAGCTCCTTAAAATTCGTCTCCATTTGAGTTTAAACTGTATTTTCCTAAAAATTAGGAAATTCCCTAAAAAATAGGGCGAATTTCCTCTTAGCCATAACTCACTCATGCTTTTGTCAATTTTAGCAAAAGGACATGCATTAGAAAGCTAAATTTGGCCTCCATGTGTTTCTTTCACTCCATAAAGCCAATTCACATTCATTATCATTTATTACTCCTCCCTTTCTTCCTCAAGTGCGCCTTCCTAAGTTTTAGGGCGCATTCTCCTCTCTTGTGTGCATGTAACCTTCATGCAAACTCTCACATACACTCACTCATCTCACACTCCTCAAATATCTCTCTTCCTCATGCACTTAAACTCCAAATTTAACCACTCATGTGTCTTCTCCTTCTCCCTTGGGATATGTGCCCTCCTTATGCTATATATTGGATGCTTCACAGAGGTTCTTGGTCGGATCATTGCAGCAGCAGCATAGTGTCTCTCTCTATAGTCTGGTGGCTTTTCTCTAAGCAAAGGAAGCATTGTACCGGTTGTAAGCTTGCCAAGTGTGGCACAAACAGTCCTCTTGTAAGCTTCATCAATAAAGAAGTGTGTGTTTGTCTTCAAAACTCTTTCTTGGCAGTATAATGGTAAAATTGTGATCTAATTTGTCATTTTCTGAACTGTTTATTGTGGTAATTTCTCATCTTTTGAATAGTTTTCCTCGTCTTTTCTAGTCTATTATCATTGAGCTAACCCTGCAGGTTCCCTCCAAGGGTAGAAGATTGTTTTTCCTCATCATTTTGGACTTCTTTTACACGCTGTCCAAGACGAACAGCTTGCTGTTTTGTAGGTTTTACACGCAGAAATCAGACCTAAAGGCAGCAGCAAGGCGCTTCAGTGTGCCTAGGGACTCCCCCCATAGGCTAGCAAGCAGTAGCCCAAACGGAGAGGGGTTTGGCCAATGACAATTTGGGGCCATTACTCCTTTAATTGGCCAGGTTTTCATCTCTGTCCTAACACAATTATCAGCTCAATTAGAGGGTGGAAATTTGTGCTAACAGGCTGTTGCGAATTACAGCAATAACTATTTTGCAACATCAGCAAGAATAAGTGCTCGAAAATGTAGTAATTTAGCATGAAAAGTAAGCATTCATCAAGCATAAAATTATCCAATTGCTAGAGGTAATTTCTGAACAAGTTAAGCCACTTTTAGATAGGTGCATAGTATATACAGCAATCTAATGTAATTTTCAGTGGTTGTAGCAAACTTTTATAACAGCAGCAAGAAATACTTGAAATTTGCTAGGGTTAGAGTTAGTAATGTTAGTAGAATGTTTGAGAGATAGTGAATATTAATTTTAACAACTACTTTAGCCACAATAATACTCATAGATCAGTGTCGTTGTCTTCTAGGGCCTATGGAGTCTCAAATGCATTAAACTTAAAAATTGATCTAGGTGAAACAAAAGAGGTAGTCTAAACCCTAAGATGCAAGCACGTTTGGGCCTTATGCTTTAGACTTTGAGGAAGAAGGTATTGTTGATTTTTGTAGCCTCAGGAAGGTATTCTCATGGGCCCTAGGTGTTGGGCATGTGAGATTCGTCGTGGGCACCACATCACACTTTCGGTTTGGGGAAAATCCCTTTGGATTTTGAGCTAGGGGCTTGGGGGCTTGATGATGGGCTTTGTGGGTTTGTGATGGGGCTTCACACCCACAGGAAATTATAATTTGGTGTTAACTTTGTGGAGGGGCTTCTCAAGCTAACCCCTAGACTTGTATAAATAAGAGAGAGGTCATTGTGACAATTCATTGTGTAAAGCCATTGTGAGAGGATTCTTTGGTGATTTCAGTTCAGCTGGTTGGTGACCTCAGTCAAGCCATATAGGAGGCTGAGAGGTCTTAGTTTCTGTTGTTTTGTTCTTGTTATGGGCAGGTACCTTGGTGAGGAAGATTCGGCCAGCAAAGGGAGACCTCGGCTCTGCTGTGTGAGTATGTTTTGGGCAGAGAGAGGACTGCAGCAAGGCTCAGCACAGTAGAGAGAAGCTAGCCGCAGCCTAGGGAAGGCTGCGGCTAGGGTATTTGAGGGCTCAGCCTACTAACTAGGCCGTGGCTGAGGTTGTGGGGCCTGTCCTAAGGAGGCCGAACTGTCCTGAGAGGCTCGACCTAGTATAGGAGGCAGCCACAGGTTGGACGAGGTTCAGCCAGCCGAGTAGAGGGCTGTCACAGCAAGGAGGAGGAGCAGCCTTAGACCTGGGGTCACTAAAGGTGTAAATCGGGCCTAGAAAGAGGACTGTAACAGCAATTTCCTAAGGCTGTTATAGCAGTCTTTAGAGGCAGATTCTGGGCAGCCTGAAGGGCTGTTACAGCCAGTTGTTTGCAGCGTTTGGGACAGTCCTCTAGGACTGATTCAACAGCAGTATTGACAGCAGTTGTGAGGACTGTGACAGCAAAAGAGGGCTGTTACAGGGTTGTAACAGAAGTCTTTTGGAGCAGCCCTAGGACAGCCTTGAGAGACTGTTATGTAGCTAGTTAAGCTACAAGAAGAGAGCTTAGTCAGCAAGGGCTTTGGAGTGACTTTTAGGTCAGCTTGGAGGAGAGATTGATGACAGCCAGGAGGGCTGTTACAACAGTACCCTAAGGGCAGTTTTAGAGCAGCTAAGAAAGGGCCAGACTTGTGCAAGGAGTTGCAGAGGAAGAGGAGGGTTTGAGGGGGCAAGGAATGCCCTAACCCTCAACCTCAATGCATCGGATTTGGGCACACTTTTGTAAGTGGTTTTGGTATTCTTCTTTTGTGTAAAATTGGGCCATTGTCCCTGGTATGGGAGCCCTTTGTTCTAGACGTAAGACCAAGGGATTTTTGGCATTAAATACTTGTGTACCTGTGTATGATCTAATTGCTAGTTTTATGTTTTGTTGTGCTAAAGTAGTTAGGTATCTCAGTGTGTTTATGTTTACAGTTCGAATTGGGTAAATTTGTGTATAACTATGGAAACAATAGACCAGACCTAAGGTGCAGTAAAATCTAACAGGTACCTAGGGTGCAAGCACGTTTGGGCTCTAGGTGTCGTTTTTCCCCCTTCTTCTAGCTTCATTTATGTCAAATTTACATGCAGCAGCGAGAGCCATTCTCCTGGAGGATGACTAAGACCCTAGACAAGATCTAGGGCCCCCAGTGCACTCCTGGGGTATGTGGTCTGGGACCAAATTGATAAAGACCCTAGACAAATGTCTAGGGCCCCTGAACTGGGTCCAGGGTAACCATGCCTGGGGCATGGGAGTCTTGGCTAGGGGCCCCCTAACTGGTCTGTGGTAACCATGCCTGGCATGGGAGTCTTGGTCTGGGACTAAGCATTGAAGTCCCTAGATATATTTAGGGCCCCCATGATTGACGGTGGTACCCATGCCTGGGGTATTGGGTTCTTGGTCTAGGACTAAGAGATTAAGACCCTAGATATAACTAGGGGCCCCCGGATCGATCTGTGGTACCCATGCCCTCAAGATTGGGTTCTTGGTCTGGGACCAAGATTGAAGACCCTAGATATAACTAGGGCCCCCTGGATCGATCTGTGGTCATGCCTGGGGCATTGGGTTCTTGGACTGGGACCAGAGATTGAAGACCCTAGATATAGCTAGGGCCACTGGACTGGATCCAAGGTAACCATGTCTGGGGCATGAAAGTCTTAACTGGGACTAAGCATTTAGCAAGTCCCTAGATGTCTTAGGGCCCCGGATCGATCTGTGGTACCTCCATGCCTCAGAGACAATTTCTTTGGTCCGGGGACTAAGATGATAAAGACCTCTAGATATAGTCTACCGATCAAGGTCCAGGTGCTCATGCCTGGGGCATGGGTTGATCCTTGGTCTCGACTCTGTGTAAAACTTGATGGTACATGACCTTCCTCAAGGAAGGACATTACAACCACAAGAGGGATAAAGTCCCACATGCTGATGATAAAGTAATAGGTTCACCATATGATTTGAAGGAGAGAGTAATGCCACCTTGTTAACCCTCTGTCTGTGGTTGATTGTCTTAGGGTCCTTGTTGGTTTATTGGGGTTTTTGTTGTGGGCTTTGTAAAACCCTTTACCCTTTGTTGTGGGCTTTGATTAATTTTTTTGGGTTAGACCTTAAGATATTAATCAAGTACGCTTTAAATTCAAAAATTTAAACATGTGACTAATAATATTTACCAACCCCAAACCCTAACCTAGCCCTCGCCTCTTACTATATAATGGACCCTCCCCCTACTACACACACTTTGTAAGAGCTGAGATTGCTTGAGCTCATGGGCCTCACTCCGTATTGTCAAGTAAGACCTGCAAGGTGGTGCGGCCAAATTTCTGTGGAGTGTTTCTCTTGCTGTCCTAATCTTTTCTGTTTAAGGGTTGTCGTCTCCTTGCCTGCTGTGATAGTGTGCCGCACTCCATCGGGGGCTGCATTCCACAGCATGAGGAGCCATCTACTCCAGTCAGGTGATCCATGAGGAGCCTCGGCCCCACTCCAGTTGCAGGTGATCCATGAGGGACATGGCCCCACTCCAGCAGTGTGATTCAAGGAAGGAGTCACTGTAGCATTACATACAGGAGAGCCGCTTTCACTCCTTGCTGAGGTTTTGTTGTAGGTAACATTGTAGCATTCTATGCTGTAGGAGCCGCGCCCTATCTCCAGCTGTGGGCTTCATTTAAGGATTCAGCCCCTTCCTTGCTTATGCTATCTAATCCTGTGTGAGGTTTTCTTTGGCAAACTTTTGATTGGAAAGGGTTTGGGTGCTTTGTTTTGTAACCCTAACTTTGGCGGCAAGAAAACTCCTTCTAACTGTGGCATAAAGATCTTTAATAGATCATGAACTGGAACCTTGAACTGAGCATAACACTTGACCTATTTCAATTGTGGTGGTGTACTATCTTCCGAGGTAAGGTTGGTACCAGGTATGCTTTCTAAATCGTTGCTTCTAGTTTAGATCTGACTTTACTACAGAGTTGTTGTTATTGGATAAGCACTGCATAGTTTCATATTATATGCTCCTTGCTACTTTTCGAGTATAGTACCAGAACTCTGTTATAAATCTGCTATTACAACAATCTGCTGTTACAACTAGAAGAGCTTTATTTCAGAATCAAGATATAGATCTGCTGTATCTACTGTTATAAATCTGATGTCACAGATCTGTTAAATAAGCACTGCCTACTCTGCTGCTATAATACTTCTTTCTTTCTAGATTTCTGAAATAAGTTATTTAGATCAGCTATTATAGTTTTAAGATCTGAGATCTATGAATGGTTGTCTTCTTCTACTGTCACTGTCTTTTATAGATCTATCTCTATATGCTATTTATCTAAGGTGTTTTTGCTTTGAAATTAAAAGAGACTGCTGAGTTTTAAAATTACCCTAAAATCTAACAATTTAGGTCAAGGATCAAAGTCTGGGGACAGTTCAAATTGGGTAAATTTGTGTATAACTATGAAAACAATAGACCAAACCTGAGATGCAGTAAAATCTAACAGGTACCTAAGGTCCAAGCACATTTGGGCTCTAGGTGTCGTTTTTCCCCCTTCTTCTAGCTTCCCTTAGGTCAAGGATCAAAGTCTTGGGTTAAAACCCTAAAGTGCAAGCACTTTGGGCCTTAGGATTTTAACCCTAGCAAGGATGCTTCACAACCTTGGACAAATAAAACTTTGTGAGGAAGAGAAGCACTTATGTCTTCCTCTTAGGGTTTCAATAAAACAAGAATACTTGCAACAAGATAGCAATTTAACCATTAACTAACAAGACAAGATAAAATTGCAGAAAATTACTTACTTCATCCAAGTACCAAGAGTATTCAAACCCTAGTAGCAAGTGAAGTTGCAAGGGTATTCAAACTTATATTGAGCAGGCAGTGCAACAAGCAGGAAGAGCACTTCAGGGTGCTACTTTTGCTTGGGATCAGCAATGATATCCTAGTTCAACAAGATGCAGGTTTCCTTAGCACTAGGCTTAGCAGAGGCAGAGTACATGGCAGCCAATACTGTTAATTGTGAGGCCATCTCGCTTCACAAGTTACTTGCTGGATTGTTTGATCAAGAGTTGGATCTCACAGTCATTTACTTTGATAATTGGAGTTGTATCAAACTCTCTGAGAATCCAATGTTTCATGACAGGTCCAAGCATATGGAGATTGGATATCACTTCATACGAGATGGGGTTCAGAAGGGAGCAATGAAGCTCTAGTATATTCCCACAGATCAATAAGTAGTTGATATTCTAACCAAGCCCTTGGCAAAATGGAAGTTTGAGGCATTCAGAGACAAACTTGGATTGGTGCAGAATTCCTTCCTTGCTAAGGGGGAGTGTTGAGAAATAATTCGAACAGGAACTTCCGCATAGATTCAATGGGAATGTGTGAGAAGTAGTTCGAGATATCTCTATTTTCGAAAAGTAATTCTATTGTGTAATTCACTTTAGTAAAAAAAAAGTGAAAAGTTTATATTTAGCAATTGAGTCTAAAAGTGTATTTCATGCATGCGTGACTTAGACTAGGAGTAATCTCAAAAATAGATTAAGATTTTGGTCTCAACTAAAAGTATAAAGACAGGTCAAGATAGAAAACTCACACACACAAACAGTTGAGCGGGTGGAGCGACTGAGAGAGAAACAGAAAGCAGGGATTCAAGCAGAGGCGAATCCAGGCAGCGGGTAGAGGCGGTACAAGGATCCATACAATTTTGTACATTCGTATGGACAAGACCCTACAGTCTATACGAACAAGCCATACAATCCGTACAACCACGCCGTACTTCTTAGGCAAATCATTCTGCTCAGTTTAGGGTGATTTCAGTGACCATACAGCTGCTGTTTTTTGGCAGCCTCTTGGAGGTTTCCTTGTAAGTTTTTCAAAGGAAAGCTGATTTTGAAGGAGTAATTACCTGTGTATGTATGAAACTGTTTTAAGCTTTCACTAAATTTTTACACTACTTAGTAGAATGACAAGTTCCCCACGCTCATTCTCACCATATCAAAGGCTTAAAAACATCTAGAGTCTATTCCTGGTAACGGTTGTTAGGAGTTGATTATTCCTAACCTAGACCCTATTGTTGATGGATGGGGGTCAACCCGCAATGATCATGAGAGAGAGAGATATCAGACTCTGTGAGAGTCAGAGAGTTCCAGGTACATCTTTTATGGCCAATCCCGTACAAAATTGGGATTGTCACTATTGTCCCTATCCACAGGTAATTACACACATATATATAACATAGAACCATATCTGATAGAACATAAAAAGGTTTGATAGAATTCAGAATAAACCAAAACCATCACTTACACATAACATTGCTTACCATACAAGTGGT
This sequence comes from Picea sitchensis, assembly GCA_010110895.2. NCBI lineage: Eukaryota > Viridiplantae > Streptophyta > Pinopsida > Pinales > Pinaceae > Picea > Picea sitchensis. The sequence continues at coordinate 116,940 of SNQJ01S0005905.1, read as the reverse complement.
TCCTTCAAGTCAATGAACTTGACAATTTCAGGTTGTTGGTCGTTCTCATCTACTACTGGATCTGAGATTTATTCTTCAATAAGGACTGAAGCAGTCAGTGTAGCACTCCGTTCATGATCATCTCCAGGCAATACACCATCCTTTTCTTGAAGGGCACATCCCCCATCTTCTCTTTTTCTATCCTTGAATCTGCAACAGATGAATAGAGTCGTTCCACCAAAGATATGACTTGCTTCTCAAACTCAGACCTCTCTCTGAATCTGGCAAGTGCATGATAGATTTTTTCATTTGTGATTTGCTCAAAATTTGGCTTTTTCATGCACTACTAGGGCATGAAATGGGAATACCATTCCCAGGTATCCCCCTGCTCTATAAAAACTCAGGATTCTTACCCAATCCTCTGGAACAGCCTCTAGGTCGGTTCCCCTGCTCAACCATAACTTCTTCCCTTCTAAGAATAGAAAGATTATAGTTCACAGAACGTTCATCAACTACACTGCAATAGTAGATTGTCATCCTTCAACCTCTTCTTGACTGCACCCGTTCCATTCCTCCAAGTGATGCCACCTGAGGTGGCGGAAGTCCTCCGCCATCCTCTTCAATGAACACAGAAGACTGGTTCATAATTCCTACAAGGGAATGATCTAGGGAGTGTGCCCAGATTGAGGACAACAATATCCACTGCTCCTCATTAAGTGCTGAAGTGACAGGCAGGAATGGGGAGATCCATTCCTTAGCCTAGTACACCAGAATTACTGGGGCTTTGTAGTTTGTTTGGCATGATTATCTGCAATGGAATGAAAGGGTGGCCAGCTTCAGGGGGTATCACATGCAAAACTTACAATGGTCAAAGTGTGGTAGATTACTTAATCTGCTCTCAAAGTTTTACTTCTAGAGTGATGAGGTTTGATATAGGGGCTTCCCTATTGAAATGAAATCTGATCATGCCCCCCTATTGGTTAAGCTAGACTTCCCTGCTAGTCCACACAATAATCAAATCCTTAGCATACAAAAGAAAAATCTTTCCAAAGGCAAAATCCTCATGAATCAGGAAAATAAAGAAAGGTTTAGTGTTGCTCTTAAACAGCAATTTCAGGTTATAAAGTAAAGCATGGCAGATGAGACAACCAAAGGGACGGGTGGTCATGTTCATAATAGTTTGTTGATCCCAACAATCCACAAGACCTTAAGTGCATGTAAAAGGTCTCATCCCAAGAAGAGAGCTACAAGTACCTTTCCGGCAAATCCATGGTATGATGAAGAATGCAAGGCAGCCAAGAGATCTCCAAAAGAGAGAAATTTGGATAAAGAAAACAAGAAGAAATACGAAAAATTAGTACACTCAAAAAAAGAAAAGTATGTAAATGCAAGAAGAAAGGAGTTAATATCTCTTGGAAAACACAACCCCAAAGGATTTTGGAGAGAAATACAACAAAAGAGAAAGCAGACTGAAAACAATATTACGGACGTCCAATGGTTAGAATATGTGAGGCTCCTTTATGAGCAGGTACACGAGAAAGATACTCCTCCCATAGTGAAAACATCGGTGGAACTATTCACAGTGGATGATATCAAGCAAGGAATAAAGAAGTTAGCAAGCGGCAAAGCAGAGGACATAGATGGGCTTCAAGCTGAATTTTTAAATGGGGGGTTGAGCTCCTTGCACCTCACATAAAAAGAATTTTCAATGGGGTCATTCAAGACGGATTTCCGGGTGAATGGACCACCAGTGTGGTCATTCCTCTCTTTAAGAATGGTGATATCAATAACCCTTCCAACTACCGCACTATTATGGTCAACTTCCTCATGGGAAATCTTTTTGGGAGCATGATAGAGAGAAGAATCAGCAGTTGGGCAGAAGATGAGGGAAAAAGGGCAAAAGGGCAGGCAGGTTTTAGACCTAGGCATTCTACCATTGATCATTGTGTCACCCTTAGACATTTGATAGAGAAAAAATGGAACAAACAAGGTGAAACAGCCTATTGTTGTTTTGTGGACTTTAAGAAAGCCTTCGACATAGTGCCTAGAGACAAACTATGGAACAGAATGGAAGAGTTGGGTATCCCAGATGGATATAGAGCGGCAGTTCACAGACTTTATGACAAGGTTAGAGCTAAAATCAGAACAAGTGTCTGAATGTTTTGGTAGTGATTTTGGCGTTAAACAGGGATGTCCTCTATCTCCCACTTTGTTTGGTTTATACATTAATAAGTTGGAAGCTTGGTTGAGCAGGACGGATGGAGAGGCTGTCCATCTAGCAGGGTATGTGGTGAAGCTACTTTTATACGCAGATGATCTTATTCTAATTTCAAAAACAGCACATGAATTAAGAGAGCATTTAAAGGCCTTAGAACACTTTTGTCAAGAGGTAGGGATGCAAGTGAACATTACCAAGACCAAAATCATGATCTTTTCTTTAAATAGAAAAGACAAACCAATCACCTTTCTTTTCGAAGACAGCCCATTGGAGATAGTGAAAGAATACAAATATCTTGGGATCGACTTCCATTATAAGCTCAGTTGGGAGACTTGTAGGGCAAAAAGGATACAGGGAGGATGGAGAGCCTCATATTTACTCCAAAATAGGTGCAGAAAAACTGAACTTTGGGATTGGAAAACCAAAAAAACCCTCTTTGGTTTGTTGGTTACGCCGATTGTTCTCTATGGTTGTGAAATATGGGGAAGCAGCATGTCAACTTGCAGTTGGAGACAGCTAGAAAGAATTTAGAAGCAATTAATTACCAGCAATCTCAAAGTTAAAGCCACAGTCCCGTATGAAATTCTTTTAGCTGAAACAAGTACTTTTCCGTTGGAAAAGTACGACAACCAAATTAATAAGCTATTTAAAGAAGGTGGAAAACATGGATAACCAACGCTGGCCCAAGTTAGCCATGGAGGAGGAGTTAGACCGTAGGAAGAAAACTTGGATGAAGCAAACTAAAAAGTGGTTGAGTAAGTTAATATCAAGCTGCGTGAATGTCCTAACACCAAAGAAAAATAAAAAAGCTTGTGATTGAAAAATTTAGGACTGCCATGTGGAACAATTACAATGGGCGTAAAAAAGCATACTACATCAAGGAGTTTAACCCAAATCATGATCATAGTAGGAAAACATATTTAGGTGCAGCTATTAAAGGAAAAGCAAGGTTGTTGGTTGCCCAGCTGAGAACGGGTTCAAATCACCTTAGATGTGAGACCGGTAGGTGGAGGGTACCCAAAGAACTTTGGGAGGAGAGAACTTGCATATTCTGCAATAAGGGTGTGGTGGACACTGAGTGGCACTTTGTCATGGAATGTGCAGTCTATGAGGATATCCGCAATCAGTATGAAAACAGCTTAAAGGTCGACAACGTGCACCAGTTATTTGACGAGGATAAGATCAACCAGATTGCTAGTCTTCTAGTCAAGATTCACAGCAGAAGATCCGACATCGAAAAGAGTGTGAAGATGAGTTAGGGCTGTTATTCTCTTGGCCCCTTAGGTTGTTCAGCCTCGTGGACGTCATTAAAATCAATCAAATCCATGTTTCTGATGTCTTAGTTATAATCAGACAGGAGTGCTACGCCATGAGTATGATGTCTTAGTTATAATCACTTGATTGGCAAGCCAATCAGCGATTCTATTTGCTAATTTTATAACGTGTTTAAATTCATATTTATTAAAACACGTACAAGCATGTTGGATCCAAGTTATCTTACTCTTCATCTCCCATGAAGGCTGTGAATTCTTACCAGTGAGATGTGATCAATGATAAATTTCGAGTCACATTCGAAAACTATATTCTTATACCTTTCCTTGTGGGCTTCCCTTACTCCAAGGATAAAACCTTCAACCTCGACTTAGATGTTGGTTTTGGTTCCTATGAACTTGGTTACGACTCCCGGGATTGAGCCATGTTCATTTCTGAACAATCACCCCGTACCTGCTCGACCTGGAGTGCTTTTCGCGACACCACCAAAATTATATTTCACCCGTCCCTTTTCAATCAGTGGGCTTCCATGTCTGGTTGTAAATTTCCTTACTCAAACCCTGTCCATTAACAGAAGCCGGCTCCTGCTAGATATCTGGTCTTACGTATTATTTGAACTGTGGGCCTGTTGGTGGGACTCAATTTACCGTTTCATGGACACTTCTATGGTCTGTTATGTGTCCAAAGGACTATGTTTTGTTAATGGGCATTTTTGGTAGTAACCCGCCAGGATTTGGTCATGCTTGAGGTGGCTGCTTAAGCGCCCTTTGTTTTTATGAATGCCATGTATAATTATTGTTCATACTAATAGTTAAAGGAAGTGTTTGACAAGCCAAGAACAGAAAAAGGGTTTTTCAAATACTAAATAATAAAAACCTTCCAAAATCAGCTTGATTTAGCTGCAAATGTATAACCCTGGAATCAATATCTCTTTGGCAATGACTTTACTGTAATCTGATTTTCAAGAAAGCAATTTCAAGAATCTAAATCTAAAATAATAGCTGTAATACACATGCCTGCAAAACCTTTGGCCCTTGAAGGCGGGATATGCGATGAAGGGCAGCTGCATCGGGCAAGAATTTACCCCCCACCTCCTTCAGATCCATTTCCAGAAGGTTCGACTCGATCATCTTTTCTAGTCCCGCGGGAGCCAGTTTCTCCGTTGAGACCTCCTGCAACAGTCCTTCCACAATGTTAACATCTTTGAGATACCATCCTCGCGACTGAAGCGACAGAAGCAGCTCTTCCTCCACCATGCTGCCTTCAGTCCTGCCGTTAGGCAGAGGTCACGAAGGATGTTGGGTGTTTCTATCTGCTGCCCAATATAAATCAAGCCTCGATCATACCGGTTTAATCAAATGGGCTAGGTGATTGGGTTTAGGGAAACCAAGATCAGGGTAAATGAAGCAATTCCATCTGAATCTCGACCCTGTGTATTTCTTTTCATTCCGACTACTGAGTGCCTTTCCTGTTTTGCACTTTGTTTTACTATTATTTCTTGAGTACCTTGCGAACAATTCAACGCTGATAAAAAAAAGGTCGGAGAATTTTACTTAGGCGTGTACTTGGTTACTTGCGCGGAAAATTATGTCGGTTATTCCAAAGTACCACAAAAGATTAAAGGCGTGGCTATTTTAAAATGTCTCATGCATTAAAACTTCTTTTGAGACTGAAAATTTTGATTTTGTAGTGGTTTGTTTAACCATTTATAATTCTAATGGCCCATGTCAATAATTTTTATAGCCTATAAGGTGTTTAGGCTAATACTCATTATAATTTCTTTAATCTTACAATTTTAATTCTTATAATTTTAATTTTAATTTTAATGTAAATAATCTCTAAGATTTCAAAGTTAATATTCTCTCAGATCTTCATACTAAAAATATGTATGATTATCGTGTTAATAATATTTAACAACATTAAAGTTATAATTTCTATAATTATTATAATCCTTGATGTAATCCATATAAACATGTGTTCCTATGCTAATAATATCTATAGTCTATATGTTAATAATTGTAATCCATCTAGTTATGATAGTCACTCATTTAATCCTTGGGTTAGTAACCCATATAAGCCTTATGTTTCCCTGACCAAGAATCTGTTAACACTCAGAAAAAATTTTGGGTTGTATCAAAGAAAACCCCAAGGTAATTGTTTCAACCAACTGTAGATTGTATTATGACCTATACAACCAGAGAGGGCTCTCTCAGATGTCTAATGACTGGTAATAACTCAAGGGTTTCATCAATAAAGGCACAGAGGTCAGATTATGCGATAGGATGGGTTTGTTTTTGTTTTAAAAGGGTTGGTAGGACGAACAAGGAAAAGGTACCATTGGGCAATCGAGTCAAGTTCTGAAATTAAAATATTGAGCTAATGACTAGTGGTGTACTCACAGAGAACAAAGGAAAAGTAAGTGTTATTTTTCAGCAACAGGCAATATTTTGGATGGAAGCAGAAAAGAGAAAGGAGCAGCCCATCATACTGAGAGCATCTAGCAAAGGATGAGTTCTCAAAGTAACTTTAGATGAAATACATAAAGATAGATTACTATGAGCATAGCATCAAGCATGGATGAATTATGAACCCGTAATCTTTAAACACATAACAAGTATTTACCGTATGAATGGAGCATCGAAGATGGATGAATTCCAAACATTTACTCTCAGCTAAATATTGGAAAGAACAGACAATTATGGAGATGAGCATTACAAAGAAAAGACATACTTAAAACAACACTGTAATGAATCCCTGCTTCGTGAAAGCACGATACTTTTGCATTTACCTCATAAAGATATTCAGGAAAAAGATATACAGTCCAATCCCCCAAGGGTCCAACCCTTCTCTACTCTTGTGCCATTAAATATATAGCACTATAGGTCCTTTCCAACTCACCATTTCGAACTCCAACCCTTTCCCAAAATAGAAACAGTTACAAATAGAAAATGACACGTTTTAACTGATTTCCTACTTTTCAGGAGGCGAAATTATGAAAAATAGGCTTCAAGACGCCACTTGTAATTCTCAAACTGTAATAGTTGTGTAAAATTTGAGAACAATTTTTGTAGGTAAGCTCGTTATAAAGAAAAACCTCTCTCGGTTTCTCGAAATTCATCTCCAGCTAGCCGAAATATGTGTCGCAGAAACATGTCTCAAACAAGAAATCATGAAAACTGAAAAATAGGGCTCAAAGATTCATTCGAATCTCCCAATCCATGACACCTTTTGCAAATCTGAGAGAGGTTTTTATTATTTGGTTTGTCCTCGACAAAAACCTCTCAAGGATTTTCAAAATTCCTCTCCAGTTGGTCATAAAGTGATCTTGAAGTTGACCACCAAACTAGTCATTTATGCAGCGTGCCATGTAGCCTGTGCGCAGGAAAATCCTTTGCACAACAACATCCTCTGCGTGACAACATCCTATGCACGACAAAATCCTATGCGCGACAACATCCTCTGCGTGACAACATCCCTTGCGCGACACCATCCTCTGTGCGACACCATCCTCTGCGCGACAACATCCCTTGCGCGACACCATCCTCTGTGTGACACCGTCCTCTATGCGGAAACATCCTCTGTGCGACAGCATCCTCTATGCGACAACATCCTTTGCGCGACAACATCCTCTACACGAAAACATCCTCTGCGCGAGAACATCCTCTGCGCGATGAAATCCCATGTGCAGCGCGCAACAAATGAAAGCAGCAAAAGCCTTTGCGCAACAAACTTGCACCATGAGTATGCTTTTGAAGTTTTCAATGATACCAATGACATGGAGTGTCATGATTGTTCCTTCTCTAACCTCGTGAAAGGTGATGATGAACCATAATACCTTTTGACATGATATTCACCCTAACCTATGACTCATCTAGTAATGCCTTGATTTTCCCAAGATCATGTCATGACTTTGAAAACTTTGGACAAACCTCTAACTCTAGCTATGAAAATTATGGTGCGAACAGTTGCCTCCAATGGGGATGTTATCCTCCCTCTAAGGTAGCAAAGAACAATAGACCAGGTGTCTTATCCATTAGGTTGTTCCCGAACCATTGAAAACTCTGCTCTGACCTGTTACATGTATCCGCTGAAAACCCAAAACTGTATATGCTCCAAACTGAAATCTGGAAACTAAGCTGAAAATGAAAACTATAGATTGTTGAAAGAAATGATCGTAGAACCAAGCTTATTCATACTCCTACCTACACTACTTTACTAAGCAGAAAGGCCAAATCAAGTAATCTCATATTTCCATTGAAGCCAGTCAAGCAAATGGTTTCTTAACTGCAGCTTGTTTTCCGCTCCTCTAGTCACAAAGTCAAAACTTAAATATGACAAGTCATTCCGCCATTTGAAATTGTCCTCATGTTTAAACATTACATAGCTCATCTTGATTGAAGATTTCAGCAGAGCTGCAAAATGATCCTTGAGAGCTGAAAGAACTATCACTTCTTTATGACCAACAATGAGATCATTTTTAAATGGTTCTTCCTCACTGTTCACATTGTCTATGTCATAAAAACGTTTTTGAACAACATCTTCATTTCGGTATGAGGATTGTTTACTGACTGAAGATTCATTTTCTAATGGTAGGATGAACCTTGGACTACTAACCTTGGGCCTGAGATCATAATGCTTGTAATAGTGAGCCATTGCAACCTCATACCCTCTTTTATATTGTTTTGAATGAGTTAAGAGTGCTTCATCTGTCTTTAATTCATAATGTTCTTGTTGTTGGCCAGAAAATTCTTCAAAAGGAGATGAATCTTGGGATATCCTTTGTGTTTCTTGTTCTATCTCAAGTTTTGTAATAAGCTTATGTAAACATTCTAACTTATCTCCTTGACTAAAGATATGACGGGAATCCAAATAAGATGATAATGAAGAATAAATATCTCCACAACAATAATGCTTAGGAGACATATCAATCCAATTCCTGAAATTTTGAAGAGAAACAAGGTATGCCACCAACCTTGTTGTTTTGTTTGATGAAGTACCCGGACCGAAAGCCAAGCTTGCCATTATGAAGCCAAGAAACTCTTCATACCTAGAGCTCTTTGAACGATGAAGACGCCATGAAAACTTTAGCTCTAGATTCTTATGCCAGTGGAATCACCTTCAAACTGATTTTCTGATGTGTGGAGTTGTCGGAGCATAAATACAGTCAATATGTGCCTAAGTGTTTGATGCTCTCAGACCTTGGAACTAAAACAATGTCGTTCTTCCCAAGGAAAATAATAGCAATCGTCCCCGGCAACATTGCCAAAATGTTAGCACTCGGAAATTTCTTTGGGCTGTATCAAAGAAAACCCCAAGGTAATTGTTTCAGCCAACGTTAGATTATATTTTGACCTATACAACCAGAGAGGGCTCTCTCAGATGTCTAATGATTGGTAATAACTCAAGGGTTTCATCAATAAAGGCACAAAGGTCAGATTATGTGATAGGACAGGTTTGTTTTTGTTTTAAAAGGGTTGGTAGGACGAACAAGGAAAAGGTACCATTGGGCAATGGAGTCAAGTTCTAAAATTAAAATATTGAGCTAATGACTGGTGGTGTACTCACAGAGAACAAAGGCAAAGTAAGTGTTATTCTTCATCAACAGGTAAAATTTTGGATGGAAGCAGAAAAGAGAAAGGGGCAGCCCATCACACTGAGAGCATCTAGCAAAGGATGAGTTCTCAATGTAACTTTAGATGAAATACAAAAAGATAGATTACTGTGAGCAGAGCATCAAGCATGGATGAATTTTGAACCCACAATCTTTAAACACATAACAAGTATTTACCGTATGAATGGAGCATCGAAGATGGATGAATTCCAAACATCTACTCTCAGATAAATACTAGAAAGAACAGACAATTATGGATATGAGCATTACAAAGAAAAGACATACTTAAAACAACACCGTAATGAATCTATGTTTCATGAAAGCACGGTACTTCTGCATTTAGCTCATAAAGATATTCAGGAAAAAGATACACAATCCAATCCCCCAAGGGTCCAACCCTTCTCTACTCTTGTGCCATGCAATATATAGCACTATAGGTCCTTTCCAGCTCACCATTTCGAACTCCAACCCTTTCCCAAAATAGAAACAGTTACAAACAAAAAATGATACGTTTTAACTGATTTCCTGCTTATCAGGAGGCGAAATTATGAAAAATAGGCTTCAACACGCCACTTTTAATTCTCAAACTGTAACAGTTGTGTAAAATCTGAGAACGGTTTTTGTAGGTAAGCTCGTTATAAATAAAAACCTCTCTCTGTTTCTCGAAATTCATCTTCATCTGGCCGGAATACGTCTCGCAAAAACAGGTCTCAAACAGAAAATCATGAAAACTGAAAAAGAGGGCTCAAAGATTCCTTTGAATCTCCCAATCCGTGACACCTTTTGCAAATCTGAGAGAAGTTTTTATTATTTATTTTGTCCTCGACAAAAACCTCTCGGGGATTTTCAAAATTCCTCTCTAGTTGGTCATAAAGTGATCTTGAAGTTGACCACCAAACCAGTCATTTACGCAGCGCGCCCTGTAGCCTGTGCGCAGGAAAATCCTCTGCGCAACAACATCCTCTATGCGACAACATCCTCTACATGACAACATCCTCTGCATGACAAAATCCTATGAGTGACAGCTTCATTTGCATGACAACATGCTCTGCATGACAACATACTCTCTGCAACAACATCCTCTGCACAACACCATCCTCTGTGCGACAACATCCTTTGCGCGACACCATCCTCTACGCGACAACATCCTCTGTGTGACAACATCCTCTACGCGACAACATCCTCTGCGCGACAACATCCTCTACGCGACGAAATCCTCTGCACAGCGCGCAACAAATGAAAGCAACAAAAGCCTTTGCGCAACAAACTTGCACAATGAGTATGCTTTTGAAGTTTGCAATGATACCAATGACATGGAGTGTCATGAATGTTCCTTATCTAACCTCATGAAAGGTGATGATGAACCATAATACCTTTTGACATGATATTCACCCTAACCTATGACTCATATAGGAATGCCGTGATTTTCCCAAGATCATGTCATTACTTTGAAAACTTTTGACAAACCTCTAACTCTAGCTATGAAAATTATGGTGTTAACAATTGGCTCCAATGGGGATGTTATCCTCCCTGTGAGGTAGCAAAGAACAATAGACCAGGTGCCCTATCCATTAGGTTGCTCCCGAACCATTGAAAACTATGCACTGACATGTTATCTCTATCCACTGAAAACCCAAAATTGTATATGCTCCAAACTAAAATCTGGAAACTAAGTTGAAAATGAAAATTGCATATTGTTAAAATAAATGCTCGTAGAACCAATCTTATTCATACTCCTACCTACCCTACTTTACTAAGCAGAAAGGCCAAATCAAGTAATCTCATATTTCCAATGAAGCCAATCAAGTAAATTGTTTCTTGACTGCAGCTTGCTTTCTACTCCTCCAGTCATAAAGTCAAAATTTAAATATGACAAGTCATTCCACCATTTGAAACTATCCTCATGTTCAAACATTAGATAGCTCATCTCGATTGAAGATTTCAATAGAGCTGCAAAAGGATTTTTAAAATTCCTTTCCAGTTGGTCAGAAAGTGATCTTGAAGTTGACCACCAAACAAGTCATTTACGCAGTGCGCCCTGTAGCTTGTGCATAGGAAAATCCTCTGTGCGACAACATCCTTTGCGCGACAACATCATATGCATGACAACATCCTCTGCACGACAACATCATCCGTGTGACAACATCCTCTGCGCGACAACATCCTTTGCACGACAACATCCTTTGCGCGACAACATCCTCTGCACGACAACATCCTCTCTGAGACAGCATCCTCTGCGCGACAACATCCTCTGCGTGACAACATCCTCTACGCAACAACATCTTCTGCGTGACAAAATCCTATGCGCGACAACATCCTCTACGAGACAACATCCTATGCGCGACAACATCCTCTGCGCGACAGCATCCTCTACGAGACAGCATCCTCTGTGCGATGAAATCCTCTATGCAGCACACAACAAATGAAAGAAGCAAAAGCCTTTGCACAACAAACTTGCACAATGAGTATGCTTTTGAAGTTTGCAATGATACCAATGACATGGAGTGTCATGATTGTTGCTTCTCTAACCTCATGAAAGGTGATGATGATCCATAATACCTTTTGACATGATATTCACCCTAACCTATGACTCATCTAGGAATGCCTTGATTTTCCCAAGATCATGTCATGACTTTGAAAACTTTGGACAAACCTCCAACTCTAGCTATGAAAATTATGGTGCTAACAATTGGCTCCAATGGGGATGTTATCCTCCCTATGAGGTAGCAAAGAACAATAGACCAAGTGCCTTATCCATTAGGTTGTTCTCGAACCATTGAAAACTTTGCTCTGACATGTTACCAGTATTCGCTGAAAACCAAAAACTGTATATGCTCCAAATTGAAATATGGAAACTAAGTTGAAAATGAAAACTGTAGATTGCTGAAAGAAATGCTTGTAGAACCAAGGTTATTCATACTCCTACCTACCCTACTTTTCTAAGCACAAAGGCCAAATCAAGTAATCTCATATTTCCGATGAAGCTAGTCCAGTAAATGGTTTCTTGACTGCAGCTTGCTTTCCGCTCCTCCAGTCATAAAGTCAAAACTTAAATATGACAAGTCATTCCACCATTTGAAACTGTCCTCATGTTCAAACATTACATAGCTCATCTCGGTTGAAGATTTCAGCAGAGCTGCAAAAGGATCCTTGAGAGCAGAAACAACTATCACTTCTTTATGACCAACAATGAGATCATCTTTAAATGGTTCTTCTTGATTGTTCACATTGTCTATGTCATAAAAAAAAAATTGAACAACATCTTTATTTCGATATGAGGATTGTTTACTGACTGAAGATTCATTTTCTATTGATGAACCTTGGACTACTAACCTCGGGCCTGAGATCATAATGCTTGTAACAGTGAGCCATTGCAGCCTCATACCCTCTTTCATATTGTTCTGAATGAGTTAAGAGTGCTTCATCTGTCTTTAATTCATATTGTTCTTCTTGTTGGCCAGAAATTTCTTCAAAAGGAGATGAATCTTAGGATATCCTTTGTGTTTCTTGTTCTATCTCAAGTTCTGTAATAAGCTTCTGTAAACATTATAACTTATCTCCTTGAGTAAAGATATGATAGGAATCCAAATAAGATGATAATGAAGAATGAATATCTCCACACCAATAATGCTTAGGAGACATATCAATCCAATTTCTGAAATTTTGAAGAGAAACAATGTATGCCACCAACCTTGTTGTTTTGTTTGATGAGGTACCCGGATCAAAAGCCAAGCTTGCCATTTTGAAGCCAAGAAACTCTTCATACCTCGAGCTCTTTGAATGATGAAGTCGCCATGAAAACTTTAGCTCTAGATTCTTATGCCAGTGGAATCACCTTCAAACTGATTTTTTGATGTGTGGAGTCGCCAGAGCAGAAATACAACCAATATGTGCCTAAGTGTCTGCTTCTCTTAGACCCTAGAACTAAAACAATGTCGTTCTTCCCAAGGAAAATAATAGCAATCGTCCCTGACAACGGCGCCAAAATGTTAACACTCGATTTTTTTTTTGGGTTGTATCAAAGAAAACCCCAAGGTAACTGTTTCAACCAACTTTAGATTGAATTCTGGCCTATACAACCAGAGAGGGCTCTCTCATATGTCTAATGACTGGTAATAACTCAAGGGTTTCATCAATAAAGGCATAGAGGTCAGATTCTATGATAGGACGAGTTTGTTTTTGTTTTAAAAGAGTTGGTAGGATGAACAAGGAAAAGGTACCATTGGGCAATGGAGTCAAGTTCTGAAATTAAAATATTGAGCTAATGACTGGTGGTGTACTCACAGAGAACAAAGGAAAAGTAAGTGTTATTCTTCAGCAACAGGCACTATTTTGGATGGAAGCGGAAAAGGGAAAGGGGAAGCCCATCACATTGAGAGCATCCAGCAAAGGATGAGTTCTCAATGTAACTTTAGATGAAATACCGAAAGATAGATTACTATGAGCAAAGCATCAAACATGGATGAATTTTGAACCCGCAATCTTTAAACACACAAAAAGTATTTATCGTATAAATGGAGCATCGAAGATGGATGAATTCCAAACATTTACTCTCAGCTAAATACTGGAAAGAATAGATAATTATGGAGATGAGCATTACAAAGAAAAGACATACTTAAAACAACACCGTAATGAATCTATGCTTCATGAAAGCACGGTACTTCTGCATTTAGCTCATAAAGATATTCAGGAAAAATATACATAGTCCAATACCCCAATTGTCCAACCCTTCTCTATTGTTGTGTCATGCAATATATAACATTATAGGTCCTTTCCAGCTCACCATTTCGAAATCCAACCCTTTCCCAAAATAGAAACAATTACAAACAGAAAATGACACGTTTTAACTAATTTCCTGCTTTTTAAGAGGCGAGATTATGAAAAATAGTCTTCAAAACGCCACTTGTAATTCTCAAACTGTAACAGTTGTGTAAAATTTGAGAACGGTTTTTGTAGGTAAGCTCGTTATAAAGAAAAACCTCTATGGCTTCTTGAAATTCATCTCCAACTGGCTGGAATATGTGTCGCAAAAACATGTCTCAAACAAGAAATCATGAAAATTGAAAAATAGGGCTCAAAGATTCCTTCGAATCTCCCAATCCGTGACACCTTTTTCAAATTTGAGAGAGGTTTTTATTATTTGGTTTGTCCTCGACAAAACCTCTCGGGGATTTTCAAAATTCATCTCCAGTTGGTCATAAAGTGATCTTGAAGTTGACCACCAAACCAGTCATTTACGCAGCGCACCCTGTAGCATGTGCGCAGGAAAATCCTCTGCGCGACAACATCCTTTATGCGACAACATCCTATGCGCGACAAAATATTTTGCGCGATATCATCCAGTGCGCGACAACATCCTGTGCGCGACAACATCCTCTGCGTGACAACATCCTTTGCGCGACAAGATCCTTCATGCGATAACATCCTCTGCGCAACGAAATCCTATGCGTAATGAAATCCTCTGCACAACGCACAACAAATGAAAGCAACAAAAGCCTTTGCGCAACAAACTTGCACAATGAGTCTGTTTTTGAAGTTTGCAATGATACCAATGACATGGAGTGTCGTGATTGTTCCTTCTCTAACCTCATGAAAGGTGATGATGAACCATAATACCTTTTGACATGATATTTACCCTAACCTATGACTCATCTAGGAATTCCTTGATTTTCCCAAGATCATGTGATGACTTTGAAATCTTTGGATAAACCTCTAACTCTAGTTATGAAAATTATGGTGCTAACAGAATCCATGTGACCCATATAACATCTATTGTCTTTAATAACCCCTAACATCACTAAGGTCACCATGCTAATAACCCCTATAACTTCCATAATTATTATTGTTATTATAGCCTTGAGTATAACCCATATAACCTTCATGGTCCCTATGCCAATAACCCTTATAGTTTATATATTAATAATTGTTATAAACCTTAAGACAAATGTTGGATCGGGGTTTCTGCTATTGCGCCTAGGGTTTGTATTTGTATGATTCGACATGGGCTCTGAGTGGGGATCTGTCCCCCCCTCCCCCTCTGCCTCTTGAGTTCAATGCTTTCCGCAGGATGATCTCGACGCTAGGTAAGCGGCCTTCTCACTCTCCACAATCTAAATTTGTTAAGAAGCTAGACTTGATTCTGGTTGTTTCGCTCTCGGGAGCAGCTCCTCGGTGTGTGGCACTATCGCTAGTTGAGCATGTGGTCATCGAACAATTCACAGGACTATGGCCCTCCCCAAGATCTATGTAGATCTAGGTGGAAAAAAATTGGAAACCTCTGATCAAGGACGGCCTAAGGATCTTCAGCGTTGGTAATGGTTTCTTTGTATTTCACTTTGAATCAAAGGCTGATAGGGATCTGATCTTTTGCAATGGTCCCTATTTCATGGGTCCTAGAGGCCTTTACCTAAATAGTTGGAACCCTGATTTTGATCTGTCTAATGATGTTCCTTTGACTATTCTTGTGTGGGTTTGTCTCCCCCACCTCCCAATCCATTGTTGGAATGATCAATCATTGATTGTGGTTGGGAACACGCTTGGAAAATACATAGATCGAGCGGATCCGAAAGATCAATACTCATGCGCCTGGATCTGTGTTGAAGTATATTTTGAGGTCGGGCTCCCTGAAGCGATTTTGCTCAAGATTGATGAATGGGAACATGTCCAATAGTTGGACTATGAGCAACTTCCCTTTAAATGCCGAAAATTCCACGAATATGGCCACTTCACCAAAAATTGTTCTCATTTTGATCAGAACTCTCAAGATAAACAATCTTCTGAAGAAGGATAGGCTCAGTGGATGACTGTTCAAAGAAAAAGTGTCCCTCGAATTCCCAAGAATACCCAGCAATCCAAGAAGTCGATTCCTGCGAATCCAGTGTAGCCCCCTCCAATCCAAAACCCTCCCCTCCTATCCTCCAATTCTTTCCATGCTCTTGCTGATTCCTCGACCTTGCTCCCCCCTGAACCACCCGCCCCCTCCCCGGTTCACCTTCCCCCAGATTTTCAATTCGTGGTTGTAGAACAACCCCCCCAAGTCATTCCCCTTATCTCTTTGGCCTCAAAAGATTGTTGTTTTGATCTAGGTGAAGAAGCCTCGAATGTCGAGGTGGAATCTCGTAAGGGAAGAAAGACTGACATGGAGCGATGAGAAGTAGAGGCAGAGCGTGAAAAGGTCACAGGATCACAACCCACTATTGATAAAATCTTAAGCAGATCTGGAAGAAACACCAGAAATAATGGCAAATCAAAGATTTTAGACCGTAAGGGGGGTGGTCCTCTTCCTGCCAAAAGTAAATAATGATGGTCATCTTCTGGAACTGCAGAGGTCTGGGTCATCAAATAAAAGAAGAATCTTTGAAAGATCTAATCAGAGCGGAACAACCAGAGATTTTGCTTATCCAAGAGACGAAAAAAGAGGAATCCGAGATCCTACAACGACTTCCTCAACTTTGGAAATGGAGCAAAGGAATTGCGCTAAGCTCCCGGGGTGCCTCTGGGGGAATAGAAACTTTCTGGGATTTAAGAAAGTTTGATCTAGTCAATTGTGAAAAACAAGATCACTAGATCTCTTCCACCCTGATTCATCTTCAATCTCATCAGCAGTTCAAAATCATCAATGTGTATATGCCAAACTCTTATTTGGAAAAGAAATCATGTTGGGTCTCCCTGCTCACTTGGCCTGTGGAAGATCCTCCTCAAAATCTTATTCTCATAGGCAATTTTAATCTTGTCATCGAAAGCAAAGAAAAGAAAGGGGTGTCATCTGTCCATGATCCATTCAGAGAATATGCAGAGGACCTTGTTCTCAATTGGGACTTGGTGGATATAAAGCCCAAAAATAGCCTCTTCACTTAGAACAACAAAAGAGTTGGGCCGAGACGTGTGGTTGCAAGACTTGACAGATTTTGGATCCAAAGCTCCTTACTACTCTCACGTATGTTGATCTCCTCCCAAACGCTCACTTCCTCTGTCTCCGATCATAGGCTGATTTCTCTCTTATTAGACAGCTCCCCGAACCTGGGCCCCATCCCCTTTCGATTTCACCCTTACTGGTCGTCTAGGGATGGCTTCCTAGACCAGGTTAATGCAGCATGGAATGATGATGTGAGGGGCTCACCTTTTTTCATTTGGAAAGAAAAAATCTATAGATTTAAGCGGGCCCTACAAGATTGGGTTAAGGCTGACCCAATCCCCACTGTGGAAATTCGCAAACAAAAACAAGCCCAACTTGAAGCTTTCGAAAAAGATCTGGAGTCCAAAGACTTTTCAGAACAGGACTCCAATTTGAAGTACATCAAGCCCACAGACAGGAAGAGGTCTAATGGAGAATCAAATCAAGGCAATTATGGCTCAAGGCGGGGGACATAAACACTTATTTCTTTCATAAGCAAGCGCAATGGCGCCAAATCAGAAATGTTGTTATGGAAATTCAACTCATGGATGGTAGGAAAACTTCATATTTCTATGAGATAAAACGAGCTGCACATGATCATTTTAAGTTTCTTTATCAAAAAGAATCAGAAGATAGATATCCTGCTCAAGATGCCCTTCTTCATCACATTCCTCATTTAGTATCCCCTCAAGATAATGCAGAGCTTACATGAGACATCACGGAGGAATAAGTTAAAGCAATAATTTATAAAATGGAAGCAGATAAAGCCCCGGCCCCGGATGGATTCATGGTCTCTTTTTATAAGTCCTGTTGGAGCATCATTAAAAGAGATTTACTCAAAATGATTTTGTATGCTATGAAAAACTGAAGTTGGGGGGTGCAATTAACTCTTCCTTTCTTGCCCTCATTCCCAAGGAATCTAGACCCACTTCATTCTCCAGGTACAAACCAATATCTCTCTACAATGTTTCCTATAAAATTTTCTCAAAAATTCTATCTAAAAGACTCAAGGCCATTATTCTGCATCTAATCTCGAAGAACCAGAATGGTTTTGTCCCTGGTCGACAAGCTTTTGATAACATCATTCTAGTTCAAGAAGCTATTCATTCAAACAGAAGGAGAAAGGAGAGTGGGATGATAGTCCAACTTGACATGTCCAATCTGTTTGATCGGGATAATCACTCCATGATTCTTAGAACTATGGAAAAATTTGGTTTTTCCCCTTATTTCATTTAGTGGATCAAGGCCTATATTGCATCTCCTTGGATCGCCCCTTTGGTTAATGGTCGTGTTGCAGGTTTCTTCCCTCTCTCATGGGGTTTGAGGCAAGGTTGTCTTCTTTCTCCCTTGCTTTACATCTTGGTTGTTGAGTCCCTCAACCGTGCTTTGGACGATGCTAGGTTGAATGATGGAATTCCTGGATTAAAGATTACATGAGGAACTAAACCTCTCACTCACTCTCAATTCACGGATGACACCTTGTTCCTTGGAGGGGCCTCAGTTCTCATGGCTTCCCGTTTCAATGAGATCCTTTACCTCTTTTGCATTGCTTCGGGTAGCGTGGTTAACAAACAAAAGTGCAAAGTTTTTGGATGGAATGTTAGCAATCACACTCTTTCAGCTATAGCAAGGGAATTGGGATTTGCCCCTCAATTGAATTAGGACTATTTAAAATATCTTGGGGTGCCTATAGCCAAACACTCCCACTCCAAAGAATCTTGGGTGGGTATTTTTGACAAAATTCATCGCAGAATCAACCAATGGGGAGCCTCGTCGTTGAACCAGGTTGGGCACCTTGTTCTTATTAAGTCTATCATCTCCTCCATCCCGATATAATTCAGTTCGATCCTGCTTGCTCCTGCATATGTCCAAGACGAGATCAGTAGGATCATTAGAGACTTTCTTTGGAAGGGAGGCCAAAATAATGAACACAGGCTCCCGCTGGTTAGTTGTAACGTGGTTAAAAAAAGTAAGCAAGAAGGAGGGGGCTCCAAATCAAAGAACCCAGTCTAATGAATAAGGCTCTTGGAGAAAAACTCCTATGGAAGATTATATCTTCAAACATAGACTAGACTCAAAAGGTTCTCCTCTGCAAATACCTCAAGGGTAGGCATTTAAGAGCCTTAGATAAACCTCCAAGATTCTCTTCAGGAACCCAAATCTGGAAACTTTGTGTTAAAGCTTGGCCCTTGTTTCATCAAAACCTCCACTGGATCCATGGAAATGGTAATAGGATTAAACTATGCTCTGGTGGTATCCTTGGAGACATCCCTCTAGCCAACAAACATGATCTCAAAGCTTTATGTGAGTGGATGAAGAGTCGGGGTATAGATAAATTGGTCGATATCTGTTGTTGGAATCAGGATGGATTGTGGTGTGATTGGGCTTTACATGCTTTCCCCAATCACCTTCAGCCATGTTTTCTAGCGTTACTCTCCTTCCTTAAAGAGAACACCCCCATCCATAAGGATAAGCCGAATTCAAGAGGTTGGGGGAATAAATAAGGCTCCTACTATGTTAATCAAGGTTACAATCTCAATTTGAATCAGCAGATGAGACAACCATCCTCTAGTATCTGGAAGAATGTATGGGCTAATAATGCCCCCCCTAAAGTCAATTTTTTCTGCTGGCTCGCAGTGCAAGGAAAAATTATCACTGAGGATAATAAAAAAACGTGGTAAGCAAGGCCCAACCTGGTGCTTTTTGTGTAAGAAGAACAGTGAAAGTACCAAGCTCCTTCTCCTGGATTGTGAGTTTGTCAAAGAAGTTTGGCATCTTTCCCTCCTCTCGCTTGCTCCTAATGTTGTTCTTCCTGACTCAGTGGGGGGAGTTTTTCGTAACCAAGGGAAAGCCTATCCATCCCCCTTCGTCACCACTCCATCATTGGGTGGATCAGGTCTGCTCTTCCTAAATTCATTCTTTGGAAAATTGGTTAGCCTGCAACTTCCTCATCTTCCAAAATTTCCCTCTCCTTAGTCAACTGTTCGACATCATTGGGAAATTCGTCTTCATCCACTGCAGTTTGCAAGTTAGCGGAAAGAGTATGTTGTCGTCCTTATACACACTTGCTAACGTGGACTAAGTCCAATACACTTAGTGTGTCCTTAGAGGCACAATGCCTAAGTTCAAGCCCACTATCACCTCGACTTGAACTTCTTCCATTTAGGCTTACTCCTAGGGAAGCCAAGGGGGGTAGACCCTAGTTACTGTGTGAGATAAAAGTTAATTCTAGGAGTTGATTTTAATTAGTTAAAGGTTTTGGGGGAATCTAGCCTATATGAGAAGCAAACAATGCAAAGTGAAAGATTTCAATGCAAAGGCAAGCCCTTTTCCTAAGACAACCAAGACTAGTGCCTAAGGTTGGGTAGAGGGGTCAACTAAAGTTACAAAGAGATTAGATTTTACAAATGATTACAATTAGATACAAAAGAATTACTTTGCAAGATTTAAAATTGAATTAGATACAATGAAACAAACAACTATCTACAAAAGTTAAGATGCAAAGAATAACTAAGTGATACAACAATATACAACTATGAACAAAGCAAGAAAACAAGCTTGAAGCTAACTTGATTGTGCGGGGAAAAGAAAGATTGCTCAAGAGAAGATCACCACAACACAAAAATCAAACCCAAACTGTGAAGTTGCCTCCACAAGATGCGCAACTTCAAGGGGTTAAGCCAATGGTTCAATACACAACTGAAATCAGATGAAAGTACTCAAAAGAAGGCCTCCAAGGGCAAGTGCACAACTCAAGATGGATGAAAAGAGAAAGCAATAAAGCCTCCAAGGGTAAGAAATGCGCAACTTCTAAGTTCACTTAGTTAACATCCACAAATTGCATGTAAAGTAATATGCGTGAAAGTGCTTGCAAAATTATAAAGCATGAACCATGAAATAGATAATGAAATTAAAACAAGGTTGTGGTGGATGAATTTTAGGATTAATTAAGTTGGTTAGTTGAAGTGCGAATCCTAAAACTATGTGACTTCCCTAGAACTCTCCCCGCTTATACCAAAAGGACTGTTGGGTGCTCAATAAGTGAGGCAAACAAGGCCCCACCCTAGCTCCACAGGTCAATCCGGGGAACAAAAGTACTCAAACAAGGGGGACACCTGGTGCCGTGAGACCATCCATGATCTAGCACCCCAAGCTCTTTCCTTAAGTCCCTTTTTTGATAACAAAGTTGGGACAGTTAGAGGTGCTCTAATTAAACTAGATTGATTAAGGCCCTAAATATCTAAAGATAAATTGAACCTTAAAGTTGATTGAGTTAAGTTAATTTAAATGCTTGCAATGTAGAGTGCTTGAAAGTAACGTGCTTGCAAGTGAAACAAAAGTACTTGACAAAAGTAAATTGCATGAAAGAGTAAAGCACTTAGAAAATGAAATAGCTTGCAAATACTTAAAAGTAAAGATAGAATAGACAAGTAAATGATTATGCCTCCATGGGCTTAAGCAAACATTATATGGCTAGCGTCTAAGATCTAAAGATATAAACCATAAAGCATGAACAAATAGAAGCAATAACCATTAACATCTACCTAGCCTTACGATTTATGATGGTTGGCTTGGCCAAAAACTATCTTAGGTGTAGGCAAACAAATAATAAAATGGAATAACTTGAAATAAATATGAACTATTGCAACCACAACAAGTGCAAAAGATGGAGGACAAAGCCTTCTGGTTTTGTGCACAAGTGGGTAATAAAATAAATAACTTGAAATAAAACTTATTCTAGCCACACAACCTTGTCTTAAGGACAAGTGGGGCAAGCAAGTAAAGTAAACAAAGCTAAAATAAAATGTTAAACTCTAGCCTTACATTATAGCATGGTTGGCATGGCCAAACTCTATGCTAGGTGTAGGCAAACTAGGAAAAGAAAAAAAATTTTTTACAAGACTTAATAGAAATGCAAGCCCTAGAGACTCTTTTGGGCTTGCTTACAATGAAATATAGGAAAGAAAGAAGCGGGTACTTGTTACCCCAACTTGGGAGGTTGATCCTTAGCTTGTAGATGCCCCAAATGGGCTATAGATCCCTCTTTTTGTCACCAACCTACAAAAAAACCAGCAAGCAAAAGCTTGCTAGAAATGTTGCAAAAAGTGACACAAACTCAAGAAAATTTTTGTTAGTTACACATAAATTTTTGCATAAAAAATTAGCAAACAAAATGATTAAAATGACCTATTCTATGTGTTAGAATACTCAAATAACTCAATGGAAAGAACAAAAATATATTGTAGAAAATTTGGAAGGTGAAAATGGATGAGAAAAGCTAGTTTCCAAATATGAAACAAGCTTCTCCAATCCTAGAAATGACCTGCAAATATTTGTGAGCAATGCTACAAGATAAAGCAAAGGGGTGAGTAGATATATTAGAGGAAACAAAATAGTTTGCTAATCTAAAATCTACTCACTTAGATCTACAATAAAACTATTGCAAATCTACCCAAGCAAAATACTTTGTTTGGGATCTCTACTCTAAAATTGAAACAAACGCATGCACCAAAAAAACCAATACAAAGTCACTTCCAATAGTTTGATGCACCAAGAATACTCTCAACACACCATTTTCCTCCAAAGCTTTCCTTTTTATTGATAGTAAAAGGTTGCTGCAAATACTTGCAACAAGCTTCTCTCCAAAAATCTTGAGCAAGAATGAGGAAGAGAGAAGAATGGGAGAGATGAGAGAAATTTGAGCATAGTAACAGTAGGCAAATAATAGATGTGAAATGAGGAGGGGAGGGCCTTAATTTATACCTGGGAAGCAAGAGCTACCCCTCTTGGATGCTTTCCAAGTGTCAATCATAAAGAGATATTGAGCATCTCGAGGAGGGGGGCACACTTCTTAGGGTTTTGGTAGCTTAGTGGGATGTGAGTTGGCATCCATTGAAAATTCAAACAATGATGTGGATTCACTAGGAGGGTGCACTTAGTGAGAGAGTAGGCCCCACCATTTATTTTTTTGCTTTCCATGGTTTCTTCCTCAAGGGGGGCACAACTTCCCTAGGGGGGATAACTTTATTGAGTGGTGGCTAATTGGAATGGGGGAATAAAGGTTAGGAAAGGGTTTGGGTAGCTTAGGAATGGGTTTAGACATCATCTCCCACCTTTTCTCTAACCATTTTGCTCATATTACAATTATTTGACATTTTTTACTATGTCAAATCAAGCAATTAAATTGTTGTTTTAGACCGACTTAGACTCCTCATGGACAAACACCTAGCAAAACTTGTCCAATTGAGCTAAAAATTGGTCCAAGGGTGTAGGGGCTCTCATTCCATCTCTTTTGAGCACAAATACCCCTATCAAAATCCCAAGGACCTAGTTTTTACATTTTTATCAAAAATTAATTAAAATTACCATTAACTAGGTAATTTTAAAAAATTAAAAAAAAATACTTTAGACTCGATGGAATTCCGCAAGACTCTAGAAGATGTCTAGCATGGTCATTTACAATATTCCTAGACACTAGCTACCATGGGGCTCGACCATTAGAATGCCTTTCACCACTTTGGAGGATTATTGTGGGAGTGAAAAACTCAAGGGAAATTAATAAGGCTGGTTAGGCCAAATTAATAACCTGAGGAAAAAAAACACTCGATGAAAGGACTTCCTTAATGATAAAGTCCTAGGCAACTAACCTAAACTATGATCCATGCAGACCCATTACATTATTATCCCACGCAGGGGAGCATAAATTCCATTTACAAAAATATGTGTTGAAGGCCAAAATTGCCTTGTAGAACCAACAAGTCTTCAATTTGGTAGCACCATCAGGTGCATATCTTCATGGTACATGGAGTTGACCCCCTAGTTGAAATAGGTGGTCAACAAAGTCCATGCATAATTTTCTATTTTTTTATAGAGCTACTAAAGGAAATCCTGGGGCGGTAGGTGCGGGGGGGATCATTTTTTATCCTGGAGGAAATACAAAGGCAAAATTCGCTTGGGTACTTGGCACCACTTCAAACAACATGGCGAAGGCCCTTGCTCTTTTTCAAGGTATTAATCTCCTTCTTTCTCTAAACATAAATGAGGTGGACATTTTAGGGGATTCTTGGATCCTCATTTGATCCTTTAACTCCTCCAATGCTCCCCCTTCCTGCAAATGTGGGCTCAACCCTTCCTTTGGGATCTTACCTTCTCAATGATTCAATTTCTAGTTTTGTCCCCATCCCCTAGTCATGTTCGAGCTCACGTGTCGCTCCCCATGGCTCGGCTCTATATTAATTTTGTGGTGGAAAACACGTGGATGACCACGTGGTGGTTCTCATCTTATCGCTGATCTTTAAATAGTTTTGGTTCTAGCGGGTCTGCTCCTGCTCCTCCGTCTATATATCTCTCAGTTTGTCTATTTAGCCATATTCTAGTGTTGTTAGTATGTATCTGGGTTTTGTTTTATAGTACCCTTTATGTAATTTTGCTACTATCTGTTGGGTTTTGTCTCTACTAGCTTTAGACCTTCCATGAAAGGCCGATGTATTTTTTCTAAGGTCTCACCCTCGTTTTAATATAAAATCTCCAACCTTTCTTGTAAAAAAAAAATTGTTATAATCCTTATGGTCTCCATGTTAATAATCCTTATGATCCTCACGTTAATAACCCTTCTAAGGATTATAGTCCTTGCACTAATAATCCATATAACTTGTATGGTCTCGCTATGATAATAACTCATACAACACTTGTATTAAACCTTCTAACCCATGTAACCCATTGAGAGGCACATTCTTTGAGCTATGTAACATAATGTAACCTTAACAAAATATAAGTGGGCAAAATAAAATATTAATAATAACATTGAAGTGGGATTAATGTATAATAAACATTGTATGTGTGTGTGTGTGTGTAATCAAGAGTGTTGTTATTTCATTTTTCCTTCATGTTATATAACACCACTCTAGAAATAACACCTATATATATATAACATGATGGGAAAATGAAATAACACCACTTTAGATTTACTTTAACCTCAAATCTATTAAGTGTCAGGGATCATTTCTCTAAAAGTGCAAATATTTTCCTCACTTTTTTTCATTCTTAAATAGGTGTTCACTTCTAGAGATTTGATTCCTCTCGACACTTGATAGATTTGGAGTTACGAAAGATCTAAATTGATATTATTAACCCCTATAGTCTACATGTTAATAGTCCTCGTGTTAATAACCCATATAATCCTATGGTCCATGTGTTAATCACCTTTATGGTTCACATACTAATAAACCCTATAAATTTATGGTGCTCAAGTTGATAACCATTAAAATATTTTTTAACTCTAATGGTCCTCATGTCTATAACCCATGTTTCTCTTGCACTAACAACTCATACAACTTGTATTGTCTTTGTGATAATAACCTTTATCAATACTTAAGTCAATGTATTATAACCCCTATATTCATTATGTCCATGTCATAACAATTCATATGGTGTCTATGCTAATAACCGTATCCCCCCTACAAGGCCCATGGTCCATGTGCTAATAACTCGTATGACTCTTATAGCACATATGGTCCTTGTGCTAGCAACTCTTGCAATGTATATCACAATCATCATTGTAACCCCTATGGTGATCGGTTGATTTGTATTGTATGTCTACTCATTTGAGACTATGAAGGCAAACTAGTTGTGAATCCTATAATCGCGTTGTGGAGGAAGCTCTACCAACTAATGTGAAATTGTCAAGTCCTCCCTTTTGTCATGGTGGTCTAAAAAAGGACAATTGTTAAGGTGCAATAAAAAAATGTATGTTATTGCAGTTATGCATAAACCACCAACAAAGCATTCACATGAAATTATCAAAGGCATATTTGGCAACTAGATAAAACCCTCATGGGGAATAAAAACTCTAAAATTTGTTAATCTCAAAATCAGCAACAATGCTTAGCATTGAGCCTCCAAGTATCCATCCACTGAGATCAACTTTGGTCTATCAGACCTTAAGAAAAATGATAAGGAATTAATTGGTTTGCTTGAGAATTTTATTTCTATGCTCAAAAATATTAGAGAGAATTTTTCCTAAATCTCCATAGTTTTGATTAGCTAAGAGGCTAAGAAGGTTGGTAGTGTTACAAATATTTTGAGATTGAGATCTAATGTGGGCATGTGTAGGACGTTCTAATAGAAAGTGTTTTTCATCCTCGACCTTCTTAGTATCACAAAGATGACAAACTCTTTCATCTCACAACATTTTTAGGGATTGTCATACACCATGTTTAACTATAGAGCTCGTGGGAGTTCATTCTTCAATTAACTATGTTTCCAGTGAATAGAACCCAAGATGATCAATGGTAACTACATTGTACTAAAATTCATGGTTCCTAGATTGGCTTGTTGAATCACTACAACAGAACATGCAATTACCGTAGGAAATTAGTGTATTTTACTCCATGAATCGGACACATTTTTTGGCACAAAACTAGGTGCAATATGGACTTTTTATAATTGTGCCAGATTTAGCACCAGGAATAGTGCCGGAATTAGTGCCAGTTTTAGTGCCAAGTGTTGCTTCTAGTTTTGCTTTTGATATGCCTTCCAATTTTGCTTCCATTTTTGCGTCTAGTTTGGCTTCCTGTTTTACATCCAATTTTGCTTCTAATATGGCTTCGAATTTTTCTTCCAGTTTGGTGCCAGGGATAGAACCATGTGTTTCTTCTAGTTTTTCTTATGATATGACTTCCACTTTTGCTTCCATTTTGGCTTCCAGTTTTGCTTCTGATATGGCTTCCAATTTTGCTTCCAGTTTTACATCTAGTTTTGCTTCTAGTGTTGCTTCATGTTTTGCTTATGGTTTGGCTTCTCGTTTTGCTTCTAGTGTGGCTTCCAATTTTTCTTCCAATTTCACTTCCATTGTTGCTTACTTTCTTGCTTCCAAAAATGCTTATTTAATTTCCAACGGTTGTCCTTCTTTGTTCCAGACCACTACTTCTAGGTTTAGTTTTTGTTGGAGCACTTTTTGGGATATATTGGGTGAATTGGGGTTCTTATTGGTTATATCTATACCCCTCTGCATGTAGCACTCATTAGTGTTTTCCAATTCTTCAATATCATTTAGGGTTCCTTCAACAAAGGCCTCGGGGAGGTTCTGGTTATCTCCCCCTCCTTCGAATTGCTCTGATTTACCAAAATATGATGAATACCCAACTAGAGACATGTGTGCAGAAAATAATTTTTAGGATTGAAACCCTTGATGGCTTGGGCTTGTTTCATACTAAGTTGATCCAATTGAACAATAAATTCATCTAAATGGGAGATATTTTTGACGATTATCTCACCAACCCTCCATGGAAATGGAATAAATTGTTTCCTCCTTTTCTCATTGAAAAGGCGTGTTAGATACGTATATTGTTTTCACACCTCCATGAGGAAAATTCGATTAGACACATAGAATCGTAACAACAAGGGTTTCCCCTGGAACCTAAACAAAATCAACAGACTAAATTCCTCCAAAGTTTCAAAAACTCCTTTCTCGGTGAAAGGATGCAACTCAACAACCTTGATGCAATAGGACCATGAATCATTTTCTTGAAAGCAGACATGAAACCATTTTGGACTGCGAAAAAATTATATTGGGCTTTATGCCTCCATAAAGCCAGGTAGCAGATAGAAGTTGGTTCCTTCCTAAAATTAACAATTCTTTCTCTAGGGAAGTCTTCAAATACGTGATAGTAAACAATGACAAAGACCAAGCACAAAGTCATGTAATTTTTTTTTTTGTTTTTCTTAGGCTGCCTTGTTGGACATAGTAATCTGGTGTTGGCATTGATGTCGAGAAGGCCAATATGATCACATTGTGTTATGAAGTGGTCATTGATGTCAACAAGGATCTATATAGGTCTATCATCCAGAAAAATCCATTATATTATAACTATGTTAATGTACCCTGCTATTCAACCTCTCAAAGAGGAACATAGAAGAAATAATTTGATTTTTATGTCAACTCCTGTCAAAGAGAATTTGTGTTTGCAGGGGAAGAAAAATTGTAGCAGAGAAAGTTGATTAATGGAAGCCCTTACATCAGTAAAGTTGTGACAAAAGAAAAGAAAGTAATCAAGAATTTGCAAAGAATATTACAGTTGTAGACAAAAAAATATAAGATGTATATATTGACATTGAATGAAATGGAAAAATCTGTTCAGGTGTTGATCAAGAACCCTTTTCATGAAGTAATTGTGCCTATAAGAGTTATCTTTGTATATTGAATTAATTATGTTTGCAAGGAGAATCGTCAAGTGAAAGTTTCTTTGTGAACATGAACATAAACAAGATCATAACGTGGTTTAAGTGATCATCGATCACTTTATAGGATACAGGATCCTTCCCAGTTAGCAGGTGAAGAATTATTGAAGTTAGGAGAAAGCTACAATAGCCGTTAGATTTGGATCGGACTAGGATCTAGTGGTTGAACCCAAGAGAATTTGTGATCACTCGATATGGAGCAAGATTCAATACAGATCGTCAGATTGACATTAAAAGAACCAGATCAAATCTCCACTGTCCGCTCACCGTGCGATTAAAACATAATCATTGATCAAAAGCAAGGATTAGGAGTAATACTCCAGCGTTGATCGTGGTCAAGATCGAAGGAAGAGATGCATCTCACATAAACAAACAAATGGAGAGGTTAATAAATCTCAAACCCCCGAAATATTATTAATTGTTGATCACGATTCCATGCATAAACAGATTAGGGATTTCGGCCCCCAGGGCATAAGAGATTCGAGGTGCAACTCAGCCCCCGAAATGAATGACGATTGTTTGTTCCAATCATTGATTAAGTCACATCTATCGATGTGTAGTGGGTTTAAACATTTGGGTAAAATTCCCAAAAAGGATTAGCATAAGTCATTGTTGGCCCTCGACCAAGTTTTATGGAAACGTTGGTCGTGTTTGACCATTTTTGGAACTTCGAGAGGCTGGTCGAAGACGGAGTGCCCAGGCGAAGCAGAGATTGCAGGATCTCACCCTTTTTGTGGGATTTTTGGGTTTTAGGGTTTATGTAATGGGTATGGGATGTCGGCCCATGGGTTTACCCATGCTTAGGCCCCTTTTTGTAATGTATAAATAAGTAGCTAGGCGATATAAGTAGAGGATCTAAGTGCTAAAGTTCGTTCTATGTGATTGTAATGGCCGATTGCTTAGTGCTAATGTTAGCTATGTGCATGAAGACGTGTTAAGGATTGCAGAGCTAAGTGCAAGCGTTTCGTAAGTGCTTTGTGCACAGACTGTGTAAAGGCTCCGTGCTTGGACCTAACTCGGGGAAGGAGGATCTGGCAAGATGTGCGTTGATCTCCTGTCTTATGCGAAGTTGGCTTCGTGGCTTGGTGCCTGTAAGGAGATTGAAGAGACTAATAAGAAGAGAAGAAGAGTTGGTGGACATAGCCCCACACTGGGGTGAACCACATATATCCCGTGTTGATGTGCTTTGTGCTATGATGTTCATGTTGTTTATGTATTTATTTGCTTAATCTTGATGTATAATAGGTAGTTCCATTGATGATTAGTGCTTTATACATGAATGAATGATAGATCTGATGTGATGTTATGTGCTGAATGGTTAGATGTGCTTAATCTTGATTATTACTGCGTTGTTTTGTAATTAGGGTTTTAACCTGCGATGTGAATAAGGGTTAAAGACTAATGAATGCTATTGGCTAAGTGCTCTGTTGAGCATTGTGATAACAGACCTGTGTCCCAGCTAGGTTGTAGACACTTGAGTCCTGCAACCCCCCTTGCCTCTACCTCGGGTGAGACTTCATCTTATTCGCAGGTGTTGCCGAAAGGGCTGGTAGTTGGGGTTTTGTTGGTGCGTTGAACCCTAGGTCTGCCCCTGTGCCAACAAATGGTTCTGTTGTCGGGACCTGAAACTGTGATTGTTGGGAACTGAAGAAAAGAGAAAGCTCTGTGCGTAGACCTATTGCTGTAGTGCACAGTATTCTACTTGACTTGCAAAGCTTTGTGCTAAAAGAGAAGTCTGATCTGAAGAAAAGAGGTAATATCTTAAAGCTTTGTTCTCTGATAAAGGTAAGATAAGTGGAAAATTTTGCTTCGAAAGTATGGATCTAGGTATGTTTGATAGATTTTGTTCTAGTATGAAAACTAGAGCACAACTAGAAGAAAGAATATTGGATCTGAATAAATTTGATATAGTTAGTGAAAGATATGTTATTCCTATGCATAGAAAGAATTTTTGGACTAACTAGTGGATGCAGGACCCTAGAAAGAATTTTTGCAGATCGCATGCCCATCACTGGGATCCCAGTGCGCAGTACAAGAAAGGTTGGGGATCGTTTAAGAGAAAGAAGGGATTGACACTTTGTTATAGTTGCAGAAGACCGAGACATCTTGCTAAGGAATGCCTTGGTACAGGTCCTATTTGTCTTTGTTGTAAAGCTGTTGGTCATGAAGTTTTGGATTGCCCTAGAATGATTGCTAAAGTTGAAAAGATGAACTTGAACCAAGAAAACCATGAAGAAGGTCAAGATACTAAGGATATCCTAGAGCACCAGAAAGAATCAGAGGCTATATTATTGTAGATGAAAGAAACATTGAATGATCATAGAGACATCAGTTTACCAGAGATCTTAAAAGAAAAGCAATGTATAGAAACAAGAATAGAAGACTTCAACATAGACTGTGTATTGGATGAAGAAACACATATAAAATTATGCCAAAAAGTACTTGGGAAATTTTGGGAAAGCCTAGCATGGTTCCTTTGTTGGGAAGGATAGGCTTGTTTAAAGGAAAGATGATAACCCTATGTGGAAGAATTACTCATGTACCTATGATAGCCCATGGAGCATCGACTGAAGAAGAATTAGAGGTCATTAAGTTTGTTGAGAACAACTCTCCTTTTTTACTTTTGTTAGGAAGGACCTGGATTGAGAAAGATTAGACCCGAAGGAAAGAAGAAGAGGAAGCCACAAAATAGAAAAAACAAGAATTAAGGGACTTCATAACCAGAAAAATAGGACGACTAAGAGAAGAACAAGGGGACAAGTCAAAGCAACTGAGGGCCAAAGACCTAGTTGTTGAAGTTGAAAGAACGTAGGAAGGATTGAAAACCTTATCCATGCAGGAGAGAAGAGCACCTACCCCAGAAACAGTAAGAGAAGAAGTATTACCTTCGAACCCTGTGAAAGACCCTCAACAGTGAGAAGTTACTACACTAAGGGAAGATAAGAACAAGAATCAGAAGAGGAACCCAGAGACTCAGAACACATGAAAGAAGGCCAAAAAGCTCAGTAAGAAGAAAGCAAAGTTAGAAAAATTGCAGGAGGTTCTAGAGAGGACTTCGTAGAAGGAAGGCTTGTAGAACTTGAACCTTGTTGGAATAGTAGAACAATGCAGAATGGAACTTCAACTCGACGAAGAAATATGACCATTGGAGGCGTCCCGACCATTAGAAGAACGCTCTGAAATGGCTAGAAACACAGTTATTGTTGGAAAGATCGCCATTGGACCGTTGGGACCGTGCCATAACAGATGGAATCGTATTGATTGAGGCTAGAAACGCAGTTAGGGTCTACTGCGTCGTTGTCATCAGAAGGTGCAGAATTAGGGGATGAGCCCACCCAACTGCGAAGGATAGCAGATGCTACAGAGCCTCGCCTTCGTCAAGTCCAGGAAGAAAGAGAGCAGGCCACAGAAGCCTTGAAGCAAGCAAAGGAGGAAGCCCTAGAGCAACGTCGGGTTGTGCAACAAGATAGAGATAACCTTAGAACAAAGTTTGAAGAGGACAAAGAGCAGATCTAGAGATGAAAAGACCAGCTTCTCATGGAGCAGACTGTGGTCAAGGAGGCAGTGTCTCGAGCACTTCGCTTTGTGCTGGGCTTGGCCCAGATAGAAGAAGAGACAACTGAGAGCCAAGTGGGGAAGCTTGCTGAAGCCATTCAACAACTTCAAGAAAGAATAACCGAGTTAGAACTGCAAGCAGTGCCGAGCACTCCACAAGAAGTTTGGGATCAGAGGGAAGAAACAGCTAGGAGCACAGTCGAAAGAATCAAGGCGTTGGCTTCAGAATGCAAGCAACTAAGTAACTGAAGCACGCAAACCTATGAGCACCTTGCAGAAGATCCAGAACTGAGGACATTGGAAGCACAGCTCCAGGAGGCGAAGCAGTAGGCGTCTATAGTGCAAGCGCAGTTGAAGCTGCTTACAACAGTGGAGAAGATGAAGAGGGCACAGGAGCAGTGCGTAGTTCAGCAGGATGTCACTGCCATCCAGAGTAGAGTGATGGAGGTAACACAACGACTCCAGCTGGTGCAGGACAAAGCCTACACCCTCATTGAAGAGATCAAGGGACAAGGTGGAAACCTAGAGCAAGTGGTCACAACAATAGAGCAACGCCTGGAAGGGCCTGTCACCAAGCAAGTCATCCAGAAGTTCGTCGAGCAGGAGGCTTTGGTGAAGCAGTAAGTCGAGGCCGCTCGAGCTAAGCTCGAGGCCTTCGAAGTAGTATTGCCCAGATCGACTTGGGACGAGTCACTGGTGAGTGTTGGGGGCATGTTGGCCCTCAACCAAGTTTTGTGGAAACGTTGGTCATGTTTCACCATTTTTGGGACTTCGACAGGCTGGTCGAAGACGGAGGGCCTAGGCGAAGCAGAGATCGTGGGATCTCACCCTTTTTGCGGGCTTTTTGGGTTTTAGGGTTTATGTAATGGGTATGGGATGTCAGCCCATGGGTTTACCATGCTTAGGCCCCTTTTTGTAATCTATAAATAAGTAGTTAGGCGATGTAAGTAGAGGAGCTAAGTGTTAAAGTTCGATCTATGTGATTGTAATGGTCAATGGCTTAGTGATAATGTTAGCTATGTGCAAGAAGATGTGTTAAGGCTTGCAGAGCTAAGTGAAAGCATTTCATAAGTGCTTTGTGCATGAACTGTGTAAAGGATTTGTGCTTGGACCTAACTTGGGGAAGGAGGATCTGGCGAGGTGTGCGCAGAGCTCCTGTCCTATGCGAAGTTGGCTTCCTGGCTTGGTGCCTGTAAGGAGATTGAAGAGACTAAAAGAAGAGAAGAAGAGTTGGTGGACGTAGCCCCACACTGGGGTGAACCACGTATATCATGTGTTGATGTGCTTTGTGCTATGATGTTCATGTTGTTTATGTATTTATTTGCTTAATATTGATGTATACTAGGTAGATCCATTGATGCTTAGTGTTTTATACATGAATGAATGATAAATATGCTCTAATGCTATGTGCTGAATGGTTAGATGTGCTTAATCTTGATTATTACTGTGATGTTCTGTAATTAGGGTTTTAACTTGTGATGTGAATTAGGGTTGAAGACTAATGAATGTTATTGGCTAAGTGCTATGTTAAGCATTGTGATCATAGATCTGTGTCCCAGCTAGGTTGTAGACACTTGAGTCCTGCAACCCCCCTTGCCTCTACCTCGGGTGAGACTTCATCTGCTTCACAGGTGTTGCCGAAAGGGCCGGTAGTTAGGGTTTTGTTGGTGCATTGAACTACAATCCAAAAATTGGTATCAGAGTTGGTGCCTTTATCACAGTCTAATAAATGGAAGGTATATTCTGCATAATCCAATGGATCAACAAGAAGGAATGTCTTCCACCAAATCACATTTGTTCAAAGGGAATGATTATGCACTTTGTTGTGTGAGGATGAAAGGCTATATAATGTGTAATGTTCCCAAGTTGATTTGTCTAGGAACTTATGTGTTTTTTTTGACTTTGTGTTTGGTTTTTCTTTATTGTTTGTAGGTTTCCATCTAGATTTGTGCTAGAAGGGTTTCATGGAGTTTTAACAACATATAAATGATGAAGATATACAACAACACATACAATAACCAAAGAAAATAGAGATAACACAATAGATTGAGCAACAACTTCAGATCTGACCTTTATTTAGATAATAAGAAGATCTCCATACAATAGATTTGCAGATCTGGAATAACACAGATAGAATATAGAAGCTGGAATGAAGATATATCTCAGAATGCTCA
The DNA here is from genome assembly GCA_010110895.2 of Picea sitchensis. Classification (NCBI taxonomy): domain Eukaryota; kingdom Viridiplantae; phylum Streptophyta; class Pinopsida; order Pinales; family Pinaceae; genus Picea; species Picea sitchensis. Next base: position 82,999 of record SNQJ01S0005905.1, on the reverse strand, counting down.
AGAAATGAAGAAGTAATGTGCCCTCCTGCTGGAAAACTCATAGACTACGCATCTCCTCCTCTTCTTCACTATAGCAAGCAACTTGTAATTGAGTAGAATGGTGAGGGAGGGATCTTTCACCTCCTTGGACAAGCTTGGATCATGAACAAGAGAATCTTCCACTCCCTTATTGATCTCTAGGGTTTGTTCTCCCAAAATCCTCAAAACGTCCAAGCTCATGAGATCAAGATGAAAAAGTAAAAATGACCAGAATGTGGAGTGAGGCACCCTCCCTTTTATTTTATACCCCCAAGGTCTAATTTCCACTTAAGTTATTTGATTAATTCCTAAGGTTCTTTTCTTCACTTTTCCTCATTTTGTCATTTCACTTAATTTATCTTTTTCCCAAAGTTGCTTTAATAATATAACCTTATTTCTTCAAGTAATTTCTTTGGTGCCTCCTAGTCCCCGTTTTCTCACGAGACTATAGTCTACTGGGGACATCTAGACTACTGAGTCTCTCCAAGCCTCCATCAAGAGGAGGGGGACATTACAGTCTCCCCTACTGGAAATTTCTTTCCCACAAGCAATTTTGATCGTGCTTTCTCTAGAGCCTGTTCACCTTCCCAAGTAGCATCCTCTATGGGAAAACTCTTCCATTTGACCAAGTACTCCTTGATGTTTCTATTCCTCAATCTCCTCTCTCTCACCTCCAACACCTCTTCAGGTATCAAGATCAACTGCCCTTCCTCATCTACTGGAGGTAGTCCCTTATTAACAATGATGTGTTGTCCTATTGCCCTTTTTAAACATGACACATGCAAAACATTATGTATTTTGATTTTTGGGGATAGCTCAAGCTCGTATGCAATTGTTCCCACTTTCTTTTTCACCCCGTACGACCCATAGAAGCAAGGTTTGAGATTCTCAGTGCCATTCTTCTTTATGGATGCTTTCCTATATGGATGGAGCCTCAAATACACAAGGTATGTCCTGGGTCATTTGGATCCAATCATGTACCATGGGTGCTCTAGTGTGTCCAAATACAATCTCCAAAAAAGTGAGGGGGTCATAACTGTACAAAGCTCAAAAAAGAGACATACCAATGGACATGTGGTAAGTGGTGTTGTAGAAATACTCACCCAAATGCAGCCACTTAACCCATGTTTTATATTGTCCCGACACATAATTACTGAGATATCCCTCCGACCATTTTTTGACTATTTTTGTTTGGCCATCGGTTTGGGGGTGATAGTTAGTGTTGGGATTTAATGTTGTACCCACCAACCTAAATAATTCCTACCAAAAAGTTCTCATAAACCTACTATCTCTGTCGCTCACAATGGTTTTGGGTAACCCATGCAATCTGAAAATCTCCCTAAAGAACAATTCGACCACCTATGATGCACTATAATCAGTGGAAATGGAAAAAAATGAGCAAACTTGGTTAATCGGTCCACTACCACAAAGATGCAATCCTTGCCATGGGCCTTGGGAAATCCTATAATGAAGTCCATGGAGATACTTTCCCACTTGTGCTCTGGAATAGGAAGGGGTTGCAGTAAGCCTTCTGGGTGGGTGTGCTCATCCTTATTCTCCTGGCAAGTGGTACATTCTCTAATGTGGTGCATGGCATCCTCCTTCATACCCTTCCAAGCGAACCTTTCCCTTACCCATCTATATGTCTTGATGAACCCTTGATGTCCTGCTAAAGGTGAGTCATGACATATTTTCTGTACCTTCACCTTGAACAAAGATTCAAGAACCAAGAAAATTCAACCCTTGTAGTAGATGATGTCATCTATGATCCTGTAGTTATCAGCTTGTACTTGTCCATCCATCAACTCACACACAAACTGATTTTTTGAGTATTCTACCAACAACTGCGCCTTCCAATCAACTGAAATATCTGTCATAGGATAAATTGAGGGTCTCCTAGACAAGGCATTAACCACCATGTTGTTATTCCCTTTGACAAATTCTATGTCAAAGTCACAAGCTTGGATCTTTCTCACCCATTTTTGTTGTCTCTCATTGAGGTCTTTTTGTTCTAAAAAGTATTTGAGGCTGTTATGATTAGTCCTGACTACAAAATTTTCCCCAACCAAATACTGACCGAACTTGGCAAGAGCATGCATTATATCCAACATCTCCTTGTCATATATGGTATACAACAACTCAATCCCTCTCAACTTTTGGCTCTCAAAGGCAATGGGATTCCTATTCTGCATAAGAATTGCCCCAATTCCTTCCCCTGATGCATCACTCTCTAAAATGAATGGTTGAGAAAAATTTGGTAAAGAGAGAACTGGACAAGTGCTCATTACCTTCTTCATCCTGTCAAATGTTACATGTGCCTCATGTCTTCGCTTGAATGTGCCCTTCCTAGTCAAATCTGTCAATGTTGCGCAAAGTTGAGAAAACCCCTTGAAAAATCTCCTATAATAACTCTAAATGCCAAGGAATCCCTACAATTCTGTAAGTGTTTTAGATGTTGGTCAATCAAGTATGGCTTGTATTTTTTCTTGGTGTACCTGTACCCCTTTTTCTCCAATGATATGTCCCAAATAAAGGACTTTAGTCATTCCAAACTCACATTTTGATTTCTTAGCATACAAGGATTGTTCCTCCATGATGCTTAAGATTTCATCTACATGTTTAAGATGATCCCCCCGTGTTTTATTATAGATCAGAAAGTCATCAAAGAAGACTAGTAGAAATTTCCTCAACTGTTTGTTGAAGACATGATTCATGCATGACTGAAAAGTGGCTGGCGCATTGGTCAACCCAAAAGGCATAAAAAGGAACTCATAATGACCATAGTGGCATCTGAAAGTTGTCTTGGGCACATCTTGTTCCCTCATTTTGATTTGATGATATCCAGAGCGCAAGTTAATCTTGGGGAAGTAGATTGCGACATGCAACTCATCCAATAGCTCATCTATCTGAGGGATGAAGTATCGGTTTTTTATGGTCTTCTTGTGTAAGGCCCTGTAATCAATGTACATGCACATAATACCATCTTTCTTTTTCACGAATACCACATAAGATGCAAATGGGATAGAGCTTGGCCTAATGTGGCCCATGTCCAATAGTTCTTTGATAGCTTTTTCAATCTCATCCTTGTATTTCTTGGGGTGTTTATATGGTGCGGTGATGACTGGTTTTTCCCCCTCCTCCATCTCTATGATGTGTTCAAATCCTCTATCTGGTGGTTTCCCTAGTGGAATAGACTCAAAGACCTTGATGTGAGTATTAATTATTCTTTGCATGGCATGGGAGTATTGTGGATGCCCCTCCTTGTTTAACTAAATTGATATTAAACATCATGTTGCATAAACCACTTCCTCCCTCTTGAAAATGGCCTCCATGTGTTTAGTTGTAACTACTCTTGGTGCATTTCCTGACATCCCCTTTAAAGTCACCCTTTTTCCATTTTCCCCATTGAATGACATTTTCATGGTCTTGTAATTGGTGGTGATAAGCCCCAAGGTACTAAGCCATTGGACCCCCAATATAACATTTGTATCTGGTAAGTCCATCACATAGAATTCTTGTGCCAAGTCATACCTTCCCAAGGTGAGATGCAATCCTTGAATATGCCTGTCACATGGCATAGTGTTGCCTCCTGCTGCCTCCACACGAAATCCCTCAAACTCTATTGTAGGTATGTGCCTTCTTTTTACCAATGTTGAATCAATGAAGTTGTGTGAAGCTCCCCCATCTATGAGAACATAAACCCTTTGCCCTTGGAGAACTCCTCTCATTCTGAATGTGCTATACTTTGGGACCCCGCTAATGGATGCAATAGTGATCTTCTTATCCCCTGCTTGACCGAGATCTACCTCATCTCCACCTTCATCTTGCGCATTTTCTGTCCTAGGTTGATTGACCTTTCTATTTTGAATGTGGCCAATCTCTCTTCCTCCTCATCATCGAAAATCACCTCAATATAGTGAACCTTTCCCTTTCCCATACATTTATGCCCTAGTTCCCAAGGTTCCTTACAAGTGAAACAAAGTTGCTTTCTCCTCAACTCTCTCCTAGTAGCCTCATCCATCTTCCCTTTACCTTTATCCATTCCTCTTTGATCCTTCACCCCTTGGTTTAGTGGCGGCCTTGGATTGAATTTGGTTCTTGCTGTTGATCCCATCAAGTCTCTCATCCTCCAAATAGCCTCCTGTAGGTTGTGGGGCTTAAAATCCTTAACCAAACCACATAAGGGTTCCACCAATCCCTCTGAGAAGAGCATCAACAACCTAGCTTGTGACACATCCAGTACCATTACGACCACCCTCTCGAACTCCTCTATGTAAGTCTCTGTTGGCCTTGTCTGCCTTAGTTGATTCAGATTATTTTCGGAATGAAATGAAAGAGGAGATATTACAATGAAATACACATAAAAATTGCCAGAAACAGAGAAATACAACAATACATGATTTCTATTAATGAAAGAAATGTACAAAGACTATAAAAATATAGAGTGATTTTATGATAAACATGAATTTCAAAACCCTAGACATCCAAAAACCTAACCCTAGGAGATGAAGCGCCAAAAGTCATGTGGGCCCCGTTGGGGTAAGTTAGTACATTAACTTCCCGGGGTCGTAACTTTTGCATATGATCTTTGTTTTATGCATGTGATAGCTAGCCGGAAAGGTATTTTTGAGAACTACATATTATCTCGTCAAACTTGACTTTGTCTATAGTTTGACTATGGAAAGCCAAGAAAACATTGTTTAGAGCCCTAAAATGACCCTCGAAGTATAGAAAGATGTATTGACATGGAAACTTCCAAAATAAACCAGTTGGAATAGGTGGGCGACCACCAATATCCACCTAGATGTTGTGTAGGGCTTCAGGATAGCCACGTAAGTGCACAACCCACAATTACAAAGAAATGTCTCCATTATAGAGAAACATGTTGAACTGAAAATTGTCAACATGAGCTAGTTGGAATTTGGAATAGGTGGGTGGCCACCAATATCCACTTGGATCAATCCTCCCCCCTTAGGAAGAAATGGTCTCCATTACATTGAGTGCACGGGGAAGAGGGCAAAGCATTTTTTGAATCTGAACCTTGGTGAGTTGTGTGCCGTATTGGAGAAGTTGCTCTGCTTGGTCTATGGAAGGTTGTCACAAACCTGTTGTTGGTGGGGTTGAATACGTTCCACCAACCTGTTGTCTCTGGTTGACGGGGCATTGTGTAGGCACCATTGTAGGTGAAGAAACAACATCTGCTTTCTTTTATGAAATATGCTTCTGCTGGATAGAAGGTGTTGAGGCTGCAATGGTTGTAGTGGCCTTCTTGCATCCTTTGAATAGACTGTGAAGAGGATGAATTTTGCAGTATGAGAGATTACCTTGCAACACTATTTTGGTGGAACAATAGTTGAAACTACTTCTAGTATCTTGTAGAGCTGACCCCCCAGAGTAATAATGACACTATGAGGTAGAGACTCATAAACAACATGACGTTTCCACATATATGGTTGGCCCAAAACAAGATCACAAACATCAAGAGGGGAAACATCACACACTACCTCATCCTTGAAGGGCTGGATGCCATAGGACAGGCGACACTGCTGACTGACACGAAGATCTTCTCTCCGGTGAAGCCACCCGATGTTGTATGGTTGCGGGTGTGGTGTTGTCGACAACCCCAACTGTTTGACGACCTCAGCTGAGATGAGGTTCTTCTGGCTGTCGCTATCAAAAATAAAATGCAACAGGGTCCCCTTCACCCACATTTGTGAATGGAAGAGGCACTCCCCCTCTTTAGGATCTATTGATTCTTCTGGTTGAATTATTGAGGTCACGATAGTAGCAGTAGAGTTAGCATCAATGATATGTTGGTTTTCAATATTTTATGGATCAGATTTCAAATCAGGGTTCGACTCCTTGTCTTTGACCTCGACCACCAATGACTATTTTGAGCAACATTCATCGGTGTTGTGCTAGGGGCTTTTGTGGAAGTCGCACCACTTCCCAGTGTCATTCTTTGTCTTTCCTTTACCCTTCTTTTTCTGTGTCTTGGACTGGTTGTCGCAAGGCTGTTGGTTAGGGTAGTCTTTACCATGCTTTGGTTGTTGCGGATTTGCAAACCCAAACTCCCATTTGTTCTGGTGCCTAAATTTCTACTCGATTTTGACATCATATCGATAGGTCACTCCCAATGATGAGATGTTTAGGAAATCCATTTCGATTTGGATGTACCTATGCAGAGCCCCATGGTATTTTAGAACCAAATGTCGCTCGAAGTCTTTGATACCCAGTTTGGTGCGCAAGGTATGGAAAGTATTTGTGATCTCCGACACTGTTTGGCTCTTCTCTTGGCGCAGTGTGGTACATCTCATGTACTGGTCTTCGTAGTTATCAATAAGGTAGTATTGTTCCTTGATGGCATCCATAAAAAAAATTCAAGTGGGCTTGGCCCCATATATTCTAGATTCCTCTGTGGAACTTTGCTCCCAATAAGTTTCCCACCAATGTTTGACATGGGGGAGAGCCTTGAGGAGTGCGAAGATGATCTTTTCCCTATCAAAAAAATTGTGAACAGAGAAATAACCTTCTAGCAGATTCAACCATTTTTCTAAGGCATCCGTATCTATTTGACCTTCAGATATGGGAATATCAAAATTAACTTGTACCTTGAAGGGAGAGGTTCCTCCAAAGTGGTTGCTTGATGAAGATGCACCTGTTGCTATCGGAAGGCGTTGAAGGATGCGGGAAAAATTCTCCATCATTTCGTCCCTCTGTCAGGGGAGAGCTTGCTCAAGCAATAGGTTAATAGAATCTTGTGCTCTGTCGTTTTTCTTTTCTGCCACCATAGAGGGTTTCTTGGGCATGCGAGAGCCATTGTCCTCAAGAGATACAATCTCGAGACCCAACTTGCTATACTCAGACCTCGTCGGGGACATGCACTAAAAAATGATCAAGAGCAGCCTGCTCTGATACCACTGATCTAGATTATTTTCGGAACAAAATGAAAGTAGAGATATTACAATGCAATACACATAAAAATTGCCAGAAATAGAGAAATACAACAATACATGATTTCTATTAATGAAAGAAATGTATAGAGACTATAAAAATACAGAGTGCAAGACTTTCTAGAATGGTGACAGCTTTATCTCTGAGAAGAGATGTGACGACTACGCTCATTCGCAAGAAGATTATTACAATGAGGCTCTGAAGGCCTTTTTTATGATAAACATGAATTCCAAAACCATAGACATCCAAAAAAGTAGCACTAGGAGATGAAGCACCAAAAGTCATGTGGGCTCCGTTGGGATAAGTTAGTACATTAACTTCCCGTGGTCGTAAATTTTGCATACGATCTCCGTTTTAGGCGTGTGATAACCCATTGGAAAGTTATTTTCGAGAACTATGCATTATCCCATCAAACTTTGACATTTTCTATAGTTTGATTGTGGCAAGCCAAGAAAATATTGTTTAGAGCCCCAAAATGGCCCTAGAAGTACCGAAAGATGTACCGACATGGAAACTTCCAAAGTAATCTTGTTGGAATAGGTGGGCGGCCACCAATATCCACCTGGATGTTGTGTAGGGTTTCAGGAGAACCTCGTAAGTGAAGAACCCACAATTACAAATAAATGTCCCTATTACAGAGAAACGTGTTGAACTGAAAACTGTCCATATGAGCCAGTTGGAATTTGGAACAGGTGGGTGGCCACCAATATCCATCTGGATAATTAGTTGAGTGAGCTCATGGAAATGTAGCTCATGATCTCCTTGATGAAACCCGTCAATAAGCCTTTGTGTGAATTCTGGGTAAGATGTGATGTGATTATGTCTCAAGGTATTCATACCATGGTACCACCAGTAATGGGCCTTGCCCTCCAGGTAGATAGTGTAAAACTTAATGGCATCTAGTTCCTTCATGGGTTTGAGCTACAAATAAGCATCCAACTTCTGCACCCAAGCCTGCGTAGTGGTCCTAGCTAACCCATCAAATGTAGGAATCTCCATCTTCCCTTCCCCGTGCTCTAGCTCATTGTTGCCCCTATGATAGCTCCTAGTTCTGCCCTTATATTTAATGCCACAATGTTGATCCAAGGTGACCTATCTCCTAAAACCTACACTCAATGTTGCATACTCCCTTGCATATTCTTCAAAGTTATCTTCTACTTCTGGAAAATAATTATACTATTGTTGGGCTTCAAGGAAAGTGGGCATATAGGTTCTAGGTGTAATTTTGTTGTTGGTTGCCCCCCTAGAAGGTGTTCCCCCAAATAAACTGTCCCTCAGTATGTAAAGGATGACCAGTCTCAGTGTGTTGCCTAGTTCCCCCTTGTGATCCACTAGATTCCTTGTTTCCATTGTTATTTGTACCATCTTTACCATGATTCATCTGTATGAGAAGAAGAGCAATCTTCTCCTGGCTGGCTGTCATTCTTTCCAAAGCCTCCTTGAGCTCACCCTGTCCTTCGCGCATAGTCTCCTATGCTTCATGTAAATGATGTTAAAGGGAAAATTGAGTGTAGTCTATGGACCTTTTCAAATCTTTAGCCACTCCTACTAAATCTTGTGGCTCATTGTCATCCTCTGATTCACCCATTTATGCTTCAAGTTCCTCAATCTGTGTTCTGCGCCTTCCCATATAAATACCCTTGAATTTATGCACGCCCTAGTCCCCACAAGCTGGTAAGATTTTTGGCTCTGATACCACTGTAATGTTCCCAAGTTGATTTGTCTAGGAACTGATGTGTTTTTTCTGACTTTGTGTTTGGTTTTTCTTTACTGTTTGTAGGTTTCCATCCAGATTTGCGCTAGAAGGGTTTCATGGAGTTTTAACAGCATATAAATGATGAAGATATATAACAACACATATAATAACCAAAGACAATAGAGATAACACAATAGATTGAGCAACAACTTTAGATATGACCTTTATTTAGATAATAAGAAGATCTCCATATAATAGATTTGCAAATATGGAATAACATAGATAGAATATAGAATTTGGAATGAAGATATATCTCAAAATGCTCAAGAAATGAAGAAGCAAGCCTCAAAGGCACAAAAGATGTAGGTGGAAGAGAACAAGATCAATTTCTTTCCCTTCTAAGACTCTATCTCCCCAAACTGGCCGAGTTGTGTACTTTCCTGGTTGGGTGGCTTCTTGATATTTTGGCCTCCTCTGTTATAGGCCCCAATCCACAAGGAAACTATGTAGAATAGTAGATCTGGAGATGGAATACCCCGTTGATAATTTTCCCCTGCTGTAGAGAATGATTTTATCCTTCATTAATCTAGATCCACTCTAGACAGTGCCCCCTCCTTTAACATAAATTGTGTCAAGCTCCCAAATAAACAATATACTGAGAAACCCTCCAAGAGTGAGCTAGAAAAGGTACTCTAGCCCTCACCAATCTCACCAAATGAAGTTTCCCCTAAAATCTTCTTCCTCCTTTTCAGATCAAACTCAAACTTCTCAAGCAATATGCCCTCCTGCTGGAAAACTCATAGACTGCACATCTCCTCCTCTTCTTAACAATAACAAGCAACCTGTAACTGAGTAGAATGGTGAGGGAGGGATCTTTTCACCTCTTTGGCTAAGATTGGATCAAGAAAAAAAAAAATATTTCACTCCCTTGTTGATCTCTAAGGTTTTTTCTCCCAAAACCCTCAAAACGTCCAAGCTCATGAGCTCAATATGCAAAAGTAAAAATTACAAGAATGTGGAGAGAGGCGCCCTCCTTTTTCTTTTATACCCCCAACGTCTAATTTCCACTTAAGTTATTTGATTAACTCCTAAGGTTCTTTTCTTCGCTTTTCCTCATTTTGTCATTTCACTTAATTTCTCTTTTTCCTAAAGTTACTTTAATAATATAACGTTATTTCTTCAAGTAATTACTTTGGTGCCTCCTAGTCCCCATTTTCGCATGAGACTATAGTCTAGTGAGGACATCTAGACTACTAAGTCTCTCCAAGCCTCCATCAAGAGGAGGGGGACATTACATAATGTCCTTGGGTTGTGATATCTGACAATCTGTAGAGGATGGGTACACTGCACTTGCTACTCCTCCCATAGGCACAGCTGGAAATAAGCTTTGCAATGATAAGGTAAGAGCAACCAATGCCATCCTAGAAGGATCAGCCAATCCTATATTTGTGAAAGTAATTCATTGTAGGTCAACAAAATAAATATGTGACAAACTAAAGCTCATATATGAAGGAGATAGCAAGGTCAAAAAGGCCAAACTACAAACCTACATAACACAATTTGAAAACTTGAAAATGAAAGAAGAAGATAACATAACATAACATCTTCAGAGAGTAGATGAAATGGTCAACTCAATCAAAGAATTAGGTGAATAAATCAAATATGAACCCATTGTCCAAAAGATCTTGAGATCATTACCCATGAGATATGATGCCAAGATTTCTACTCTTGAAGACAAACCAGACCTTGATAATCTCAGAATGGATGAACTACATGGGATCCTCACAACGTATGAGATGAGAACAAGGCAAGAAAGACCAACAAAAGGAGAAACAACCTTCAAAGCATCAAAAGCAAAGAATAAATAGGAGAAGGTGTCTAATGAAGATTAGTCAGAGATATCCGATGAAGAAATAACTAACTTCATGAAGAAACTCAAGAAAGGAATTGGTAGATATAAGGGAAAGTTTCCTCTAATATGCTTTAATTGTGGAAATATTGGACATTTTGCTTCCAAATGTCCCTATCCAAAACAAGAAGAAAGTGACGATGAAAGAACTTTCAAAGAACGAAAGAAAAGTCAAACCAAAGACAAAAGGAAGGTCTACAAAAAGAAGAAGAGCTTTTACACTAAAGAGGACAACAACTCATATGAAGAAAGTGAAGAGGAAGAGGAATATGAGCACCTATTTATGGGTATAGAAAACCAAAATAATCACACTAAAAATACCTTTGATATTGAAGACGAAACATATGAGATTGAAGGAGAAGTAGATATTGAAGCAAAGTTGATCAATTCCCTGGATGAACTCAGAAAGTATAAAAAGAAAAACAAGTTGTTAAGAGGACAACTGCTAGAATTTGAACAAGCACAACAAACAAGAGAAAAGGAAGTTTCAAAAACCATAAAAGCATTAGAGAAAATCGTCGTTGAATTGAAAACACAACTTCAAGAAGTCAAAAGAAATAAAGAAATCTTGAATGAACAATTCAAGGCAAAACAACAAGTTTGTAAGAAGCTAGAGGATGAAATTAGACAATTTAAAGGAGAACTAGAAAGAGGAAATCACCAGTCAAAATTAGAGAACAATTCAAATATTTTGAACGATATTCTTAACATCCAAAGATCACCAAATGATAAAGCGAGATTGGGATATGATCAAAATTCAACCTCTACTACACAAAAAACTAATAAAAAATCAACAACTATGTAGATGCTCTTAGAAATCCCTTAAAAAGAGAAGATAACAAGATGAAGATGGCGCCATTAAAGACTGTCTTTAATAAGAAAGCACCTCCTCCAAAAGGAAAAGGAAATACAATGATTAGAAGGAAAAGGAAATACAATAATCAAAAGGACTCCTCCTAATAGATATCAACATATCTTTCTTGGATATTGTTATTCATGCAACAACTTTGGACACAAAGCAGTACATTGTAAAGCCTATAGAAAATACAAACCAAGAAATGTCCAAAGATATAAGAACAACAAGAATGATATAGAGAAAATAAATTATAATTCATTCTCTCTGTTAGCGTCGAAAGTCACTCCTGGATCGCTTGCAGAAGCAGAGCCCGATGCCCATCAGTTTTATGTCACGGTGGTTTTAATGGGTGATCAAATGGACAAAGACTCAGGGAGATGTCACTCTAACTCAGAGACTGGGTCCGGCATGTAAGAAACAAAGGAGGTCTTGATCTAAATTCAATCACTGGGTTTATTAAAGGGTGAACAGGTGGAAGACTTGATAAGAAGAGTGAACAAATTACTTTGGGCAATAGGCTTTCAGCAATTTGTAGAAGAAAAACCCCGAATGCGAGATCCTCGGGTTCAAGGCTTCAAGATACTGAAAAAGGGACTTGACTGGATTCTCCAATTCCAAGTCGTTCAGTGTTAGGAAAATCACAAGGACTGATTAGAGACAATGCGACTGTCACAGTGATCAAATCCTACATCATCCTATAACAACTTCAACTCGACTGGATTCTCCAATTTCGAGCTGCTCTAACACAGTTTGAACAAAGACATGAAAGAAACTGATATTCATAAGGCAAGAAGTCTCAAGAGTTCATACATAACCAGAGATAACAGTGCTTCATTAAAGCTTTACAACCAGGAGCCTTGCTCAACCATCGATAGATACAAAAATGGTGAAAACGCCTTCATATACTCAAAACAACAACAACAACAAAATTGAGACGCTGCATTAAAAGCTTTGCATCTGCATGGCTTCTGACAATCCGCACCTGCAATCTTTGAATGATCATGCAACTTGTAGCAGACGCGACCGAACTTCTGACAGTTTCATAGGCGAATCGACGTGCCTTTAATTCGTCGCCGGACTTTCCCATTATGGCGGAGGCGATGTCTAACCACCACCAACTGCTTCAATAACTGCTTCATGGGGATTGAGAATGGCCTGGCCAACTCAACACTTTTGGGACGTGGAAAGACCCTTGCGCTGCCACCTAGATTGGCTGATCGACCTGATGAATATGCGTGGAGGCCAGTGCGAAGGATGGGGTGCATAACGAGAGTGGCGACACCGGAACTATGAGGGTGTGA
>SNQJ01S0005905.1:28409-53246 GCA_010110895.2 Picea sitchensis | reverse complement strand
GAATTAGTAATAGAGCAATTTAATCCTTTTTAACCATATAATCCAAGTGTTATATCAATGTATCATTATCATCCAATAACTGCAGAGTAAATAAGCAATGAACAAATGAACAATCATACACATACACAGTACAACAATGTTTTACGTGGAAACCGAAAGCGGGAGAAACACACATAATTCTTTATCTTATATGTCTTGAATAATTACATTCATTGGAAGCACCAACTTCCTTTGTTTTCCAGTTGCAACTGGAAGGAGGCTCCAACCCCCTAGTTTCTCAGGCTATAACGTGAGGGAAGCTCCAACTCCCCAATTCTCTGGCTACAACCAGAAGGAGGCTACAGTCCCCTATGTTCTTCAGCTACAATTGGAAGGTGGATACAACCACTTGTCCTTGCCTCGTCCAACCGCTCTGACGTATAAGTAGAATGATGGAACCACTGCCACACTATCACTGTGAGATATACTGCTGTAAACCTGTACCAATCAACCTGCACCAATAACCTGAACCATGCATCAAATAACCTGTACCAATAACATGAGCCATGCATCAACCTGTACCTCAACCTATAATCAACTTGTACCATAAACAAGTGCATCAACCATGCACCAACCAGTACCATAAACAAGTGCATCAACCATGCACCAACTTGTACCAAACAATCTGTAATCAAACTGTACCATAAAAAAGTGAAACCAACCATGTACCAAGTATGTACCAATCATGTGTCAAGTAATCATCAACTATGACTCATCAATATGTACCAACATCATCAACGATACACCTCATGTATGTGCCAACTCATCAACTACTTGTCTCAACCATGTACCCAACTTGTACCTCAACCGAAATCCCTCATCAATTTCATAATCCAAATATGATTTGTAACTCTATAATAGACCTGGTGTATATAATCACATACCTGAAAACCTTCCTTAACTTTAACAACAAGAGGCTAGCATTTTCATCAAACTTTTCTTTAGTCTCACAAGACTAGTTTTGGATTAGTCAACAACCCTAACTTGAAATAATCATAACTTTGTACCTGTAATGAATAAAGATATGAAACTGATATACAATGTTATTCAGTGTGTTTTATGCAATTCCTCCAGGTTTCACTACTTGGAACCTCTCAGAAAAGGAGTTATAGCAAAATGGCACACCTTGCTGAATTTTGGCTTATTCTAGAGAGCGACCTTGTAGAGCGTTCCCTGCATGAAATATTTGTTGAATTGATCTGAAACTATTAAAAAGTATACTACATACTGTACTCTAACTAACACATTTTGTCTTACTATATTTGGATCTGTTATGAAGAAGTTATGACGTTTTTACCAGAAACACTTGTTTTTGACTAGTTTCAGGACTAACCACAAACCCTATTTTCCACGGAGTGTAACTCAAAATATACAATGACCCACAAGATGAATTTTTTACCACAGATACTTGGATACGTTTCCTCAATGGAATAGAAATTTCATAGTTTGAATCATTCTAGAAAAAAGTTATTGCGAAAATGGTGAGATGACCCATAAAAAACATACCTTAGAAAGCATCATCAAAAGAATTTATCCTTCCTTTAATTCCGGCTTTCTTTTCTTCACTTTCCTCAGAAATTTAGCTTAGATATCCTTTGGTTACCTCAGAAACCTATAGGTATTCAATATGCTCAAGTGTGTTTAAAATGAGAGATCCTTGCCTCTTATTTATACTCTCCAAGTAACTTCCTTAAAAACATCTTCTAGGTCACTTTACCCACTTTCCTTATTTTAGGGTTAACCCACTTCTAATTTCTCCATTAAATTTATTATTTAAATAATTTATTTTGTATTCACTTTGAATTATAGTACACTCATCACTTCACTTTATTATTTACCTTTAAAAACTCTTAAACCACTTTGACTACTTTGACGTTTTGGGGCTTCTAGATGACATATGAGGGTCCTCCAACTTCGTAAGGCCATAACTCTCAAACCGTGAGGAGTTATGTGATGTTCCACATACCACCAGAAATGGAATGACATATACTATCCATATAGAATAGTATTACCTGAAAATATATCAAAACTCATACCATTATCCATCAATCAAACTTGGGTCCATTACGCAAACTTGGGTTCTCCAACTTCTCATGGCCATAACTCTCTAACCGTGAGGAGTTATGTGACGTTCCACATACGATCGGAAATAACATGACAAGAAATATCCATCTAGGATTTTTTCACTGACAAATTCACTGACATTCATCTCATTATTCCAGAAATAAGCATGGGTTCTCTAACCATACTTCTAGGATAACTCAATCCGCAAAGCGTCTTCCCGTGAGGGCTTTCACCATAAGGGGACCACTTTGGAGTTCATCCATTTCTACTTATTATCAACGATGACAAGAGAATAACAAGTCATCTTTACATCAAACAAACTTGGGTCCATTATCCAAACCTTTGTGCTACCAGAATTCGCTACTGGACTTTATCCAAGGGTTGACATCAATCACTAAGGGTTGACATCAATATACAATATCACTCTCCAATAGTTGACATCAATGGCAACCAACAATCCATACCAACTATCCATCTACCTAATCCAACTGTCTGACATGTATTCATACCATGGTACCACTAGTCATGGGCCTTGCCCTCCAGGTAGATAACGAAAAACTTAATGACATCTAGTTCCCCCATGGGGTCGAGCTGCAAATAAGCATCCAACTTCTGCACCCAAGCCTGCGTAGTGGTCCTAGGTAACCCATCAAATGTAGGAATATCCATCTTCCCTGCCCTGCACTCTAGCTCATTGCTACCCCTATATTGAGCAACCATAAGGATTCATATTAAAAAAAAATTAGGACTATGTGTGCAAACAAGTATGGTCTTAAACAAGCCCCTAGAGCATGGTTCTCAAGACTTGATCAATATCTGCAAAATCAAGGATATAAGAGAGGGACTACTGACAACAACTTATATATCAAAATTGAGGATCAAGATATGATTGTTGTGGTGGTATATGTAGATGATATCATATTTGGAAGTAATCTTGCCATACTAAGAAAAACATTTGCCACAAAAATGCAAGAAGAATTTGAGATGTTTATGCTAGGAGAACTGACTTTCTTCCTAGGTTTACAAGTCACTCAAACAGATAAAGGAATATTCATTTCTCAAGATAAATATGTCAAAGAAATGTTAAAGAAATTCCAAATGGAAGACAATAAACCTATGTGCACTCCCATGGTCACATGATGCAAACTAAGCCTAGAGGATGACTCACCAAAAGTAGACCAAAGTATGTAAAGGTCAATGGTTGGAAGTCTGCTATATACAACAACAAAGAGACCTGACATCATGTAGGTTGTAGAACTTGTGGGCACATTTCAATCTACACCTAAAGAATCTCACTTAAAGGCGGTAAAAAGGATATTTAGATATCTTAAAGCTACCTCAAATTTTGGATTATGGTATCCAAAGCAAAAAGACTTTACATTGAATACATACACTGATGCATATTGGGATAGTAGTCTAGATGATAGGAAAAACACCAGTGGAGGAGCATTTTTTCTAGGAAAATGCATGGTGGCATGGCTAAGCAAGAGACAAATATCTATATCACTCTCTACAACAAAAGCATAATACATTGCTATTGCATCTTGCTGCACACAAGTAATTTGGACGAAAAAAACTCTAGAGGATTTACAAGTGAAATATGATCATCCCATCACTATTAACTATGATAACACCAATGCCATAAATATCTCTAAGAATCCTATAATGCAGTCTAAGACCAAACATATCCCAATCAAATATCATTTCTTAAGAGATGAGGTTGCTCCAAAGTTGGTGAAAGTAGAATATGTAGACACAAAAGAACAAATTGCAGACATTTTTACAAAACCCTTACCTAGAAGTACATTTGAAAATCTAAGACAAAAGTTAGGGGTAACTTCCATACCTCATTAAAAATTGCATAAAAAATTATATGGACATGGGGAGCATCACCTCAAGGGGATCATCACTTCAAAGGGAGAAAATAAATATCCTCTCAATCATTGCTGTCACAGGGGGAGAGAAAACAATATTAAAATAAAAAATCTCTATCTTGTTGCCATCAATTCCAAACGAGGAGAATGTTGGACATAGTAATTTGGTGTTGAAATTGATGTCAAGAAGGCCAATATGGTCACATTGTGTTATGAAGTGGTCATTGATGTCAACAAGGATCTATATAGGTTTATCATCCAACAAAATCCATTAGATTATAACTCTGTTAATGTACCCTGCTATTCAACCTCTCAAAGAGGAACAAAGGAGAAATAATTTGATTTTTATGTCAACTTTGGTCATAGAGAATTTATGTTTGTAGGGGAAGAAAAATTGTAGTAGAGAAAGTTGATTAATGACAACCATTACAGTAGCAAAGTTGTGACAAAAGAAAATAAAGTAATGAGGAATTTGCAGAGATTATTCGAGTTGTAGACAAAAAAATATAAGATGTACAAAATGACATTGAATCAAATGGAAAACTTTGTTTGTGTGTTGATCAAGAACCACGTTCATGAAGTAATTGTGCCTATATGAGTTATCTCTGTATAAAGAATTCATTGTGTTTGCAAGGAGAATCGTCAAGTGAAAGTTTCTTTGTGAATGCGAACATAAACAAGATCATAATGTGGTTTAAGTGATCATATAGAGAAAATAAATGTCCAAAGATACAAACCAATAAATGTCCAAAGATATAAGAACAACAAGAATGATATAGATAAAATAAATTATAATTCATTCTCTCCTTTACAAAAGTACAATGTTGAATTCCACAAATCTAACAACTATGGCCATAAAACTAGTGAATGTAGATTACCAATGCATTCCTTGAAGATATTGAAAACTAACAAACATGATAAGAAGATATGGAGAGAAAAGCATATAGATGAAAAAGTATCAGAATGTAAAGTGTCCCTATATGCAAAGAACAAAAAGTGAAAATGGTATATTGATAATGGATGCTCAAAACATGTGACAGGAGATAAAGACAAATTTCTCACTATGACAAAGACGGATAAAGGTAAAGTCACTTTTGGTGATAATGTATTTGCCAAAATACTAGGAAAAGGCACAGTTTCCTCGGGAAACAAGAAAAATAAATCAGAAAACATGTTGCTAGTAGAAAATTTAAAACCTAATCTACTCAGTGTAAGCCAAACCTGTGATCATGGACATATACTCATTTTTGACTCCCAAAAATGTGAAATAAGAGAAGATGGATCAAGAAGATTATTTGCTATTGCACCAAGAATCTCAAGTAATGTGTATATCTTAGATATTGAGGAAGAAGAAGAATTCCATATGAGTAAAGTAGATGAAAGCTGGCTATGGCACATAAGGATGGAACACTTGAGCTTTGATAATCTGATCAAAGCTAGTAAAAAGGGATCTGTAAAAGGCATGCCAAAATTCATCAAGCCCTCATGTCATGTTTACAAACACTATCAATTAGGGAAGAAAACAAGAGTCAGATTCAAGACAAAAGAGCATTCTACCTCAAAACCCTTGGATATTGTTCACACTGATCTTTGTGGGACCTCTAGGACTAGAAGCATACAAGGGGAACACTACTTAATGTTGATCATTGACGACTACACAAGGATGACCTGGGTATATTTTCTTAAAGAAAAATCTAAGGCATTTGAAAAGTTTAAAGCATTCAAGACTTATGTCGAGAATGAAATAGATCTCAAAACAAAATGTTTAAGATAAGATAATGGAGGGGAATTTACCTCTAAAGAATTCAATAAGTTTTGTGAAGATCATGGAATCAAGAGACAATTATGAGCTCTAAGAACTCCTCAATAGAATGGAGTTGTTGAGAGGAAAAACAAATCTGTTCAAGATGCTGCAAGAATTATGTTGAATGAATCCAAGCTTCTGGACAAATTTTGGAGAGATGGAATATATACATCAATCCACATACTTAACCGAGCACAACTTAGAGCTAACCATGAGAAAACACCTTATGAATTGTGGTTTGGAAGACCAACATCTGTGAAACATTTCAGAGTCTTTGGAAGTAAGTGTTACTTCAAGAGGGATGAAGATAATCTAGGGAAATTTGACTCCAGATCAGATGAAGGTATATTTTTGGGATATTCACCTAACAAAAAGGCCTAGAAGTGCTATAATCTAAGATTGCACAAAATAGTGGAAAGTGAAAATGTGAAAATAGATGATCTAAAATTGAGAAAAGTCAAATCTCAAGATGAAACAAAAATTGATGAATGGAGAAGAACCAATGATGATGAAGAAGATGGTGAATCACAAAATGAAGAAGATACTAAAGCACTGCAAGAGAATGAACCAAAAATTGATGATGAGAAAGATGAATAAGAAACACCCTTGCCAAAAGCACCATAAAAAATAGTTCAAAAGAATCACCCTGGAAATCAGATTATAGGGGATACACATGGAGGTGTAGAAACAATAAGGAAACTTAGATTTATTATGAACAAACAATGCTTTCATTAATAGAGCCCAAAAGTTTTGTAGGGTCCAGCAAGAATGAAGACTAGATAAAAACAATGAACGAGGAACTTGATCAAATTGAGAAAAATCATACATGGGAACTTGTGATCTAAAAATGAAGAAGACTTGAAAAACTTGAATAATTATTGCAAGTGAAATGTTATGTGTTTAAAGCAACAGGATCAATTTGCAACACATAAATTAAGGATTACTTATGCAAAATACTCATAGACAACAACATAAAACATTGAACATCAGCACATAAACAGAACAACTTGATAAAGGAGTTCACCCCTCTCCGGGCTACATCTCCTGGTCCAGCTTCCAATGGATCATTATTATTAAATTGCTCAAAGTGCTCAAAAACATGCCTTACAATGCTCAAAATGACAAACTGACTGCTCCAATGGCTCCGCAGCATCCCAAAACCCCTGTTTGGGCTCTTTCGGCACCTGAAACGGTCAAAAAATGAGAAAGATATGCTTCCTTGAAGTCTCCTTCTCCAACTTGCTGTCTCTGGTTCTACAATTCACACCCTTCTTCTCCAAACCTGGCACACACGCTCTTTTAAGCGTAAAGAACCCAGTCCCGTGCATAACCGCGCACCGGTACAAACCGTAGGACGGTTAAGGCGCCTCTAGCCCCTAACCGCCTCGGCACTGGGGCACATGGCGCCATAGGACCTTGGCTGGGCGAAATAGTAGTTAACTTTTATAACCGTTGAAACCGCGCGTTTTAAACCATTGGTTAAATACAAAAACTCACGGGTTATTCCAACCCCGCACATATACCAATACATAGTTTTAAACTTTGGTTTTGTTATAACATTCATCTGTGCGCATAAACATTACAACCGCACCATTCATTACATATATAATATATGGTTTAGCGCTCGGGTAATATAAACACATGGTTACATGTGTTATGCTATGGAACCATGGGTCGGGGCTTAGCCCCGACCCGCCCTCTTTTCATTCAATGCTTACAACCAAACTTAAATGCAATATTTTTGACATATAAAACAAGAAACGTTGGGCGGCATGATGGTTAGTGAAGGTTGGCGAAGGCTTTGTATAGTGTGAGAGGTCTGGGGGTCGAACCCCGCGGCCTCCACTATATTTTACACATGAACCCAATAACTAGTCAACGAGTGACATGCGGCGCCAATGAATTGGGCCACGTGTCCTCACTTTATTGACTATCCATTGACACATGTTAGCATCATATTCACCAACAAACAACCAACCAGCAATTGCCATGTCATCAAACTGCCACGTCATCATGATGGTATGGACCTCCACGTGGCCGTACGGACTGTACAGACAGGTACAATCAGCATCCCAAATTTTTGCCTGTTTGGCTTGGCGGACAGATCGCGATATCTCCTCCATACAGACTCCGTTTGCGAAAGTAAATATACCGCCGGAATCAGGAAGACGATACAGACGCAATGACATTGTTTTCATCACATTCCGAGCACTTTGAAAATTGAGCAAAATTTGATCCCCTGATCAATTTGTCCCTAGATCCAAGGACAAGAATGTGGTAGGAGCCAAGTGGATATTCAAAAATAAACTCAAAGAAAATGGACAAATCATAAAGTACAAAGACAGATTAGTAAGCAAGGGATATTGATCCAGATTATATTTGAGGACGAACTGAAAGCAGATATATTATAATGAAATACACATAAATATTGCCAAAAACAGAGAAATGCAATAATACACAATTTTTATTAATGTGCGAAATGTACAGAACTGTAAAAATACAGAGTGAAAGACTTGCTAGAATGGTGGCAACTTATCTCGTAGAAGAGATGTGATGGCTACTCTCATTCACAAGAAGATAATAATTACAATGAGGCTCCAAAGGAATTTTTAACATAAGTAAAATCCAAAACCCTAACCTCGGAAAATGAAAAGCCAAAAGGTTTGTGGGCCCTGATGGGGGTAGTTGATACGTCAACTTCCCGGGGGCATAACTTTTGCATACGATCACCGTTTGGGGTGCTCGATACACCATTGGAAAGGTCTAATCGAGAAGAACGATTTTTGAGTGGCCTAGGTAAGTGCTCTAGGCAATCATCTGGGCCCAAAATCCCCAAAAACATCATTTAGGGCCTCAAAACGACCCCAAAAGTTTGGAACCCGAAAAACTACCGAAAAGCTGCCAAGATGAAAAACTGTTTTTCGAGCCTGTGGAATAGGTAGGTGGCCATCGATATCCACCTAGATCAATCCTATCTCCTTAGGAAGCAATGGTCTCCATTGCATTGAGTTCCCGGGGGAGAGAGGAAAGCGTTTGTTGAATCTGAATCTTCGCGAGCTGCTTGCCTTGCTGGAGACATCGCGATGTTCGATTTGTTTGTGGAAGGCTGTCACGAACTTGTTGCTGGTGGGGTTGAATCTATTCAACCAATTGGGATACCTGAGATGACTGTGTGCAGAAGGAATTTTTGTGCTTTGCTGCAATCTTGTCGGCCTGCTTCTTTTGGATAAAAGGTGCTTGGTTTGAGACTGTAGTGGTTGTAGTATCCTTATGTTCACCTTTCGAACATATTGTGAAGAAGCTAATTTTGTAGTATGAGATACTACCTTGTGGTATTGTTTAAGAGGGAAAGTAGTTGGAACTACATCTAGTATTCTGTAGAGATGACCCCCCCAAAGTAACAATGACACTACGGGGTCGAGACTCATAAACAACATGGCGCTTCCACATATATGGATGGCCCAAAAGAACATCACAGACATCCAGTGGGGAAACATCACATAATACCTCATCCTTGAAGGGATGGATGTCGTATGAAAATCGACACTACTGGCTAACATGAAGATATCGTCCTCGATGAAGCCACCAGATGTTGTATGGCTGCGAGTGTGGTGTTGTCGACAATCCCAACTGTTTGATGACCTCTGCTGAGACCTATGACGAAGATGAATATGACATGGTAATACTATTCCTTTACCACATCCACAAAAAAACCACAAGTGGGCTGGGCCCCATATATTCCAAACTCCTCTGTGGAATTTTGCTCCAAGTAAGTTTCCCACCAATGTTTGTCATGGGGGAGAGCCTGAAGGAGTGCAAAGGTGATCTTTTCCCTGTAAGAAAAATTGTGAACAAAGAAATACCCTTCTAGCAAGTTTAACCATTTTTCAAGGGCATCCACATCTATATGACCTTTAAATATGAGAATGTCAAAATTCACTTGTACCTTGAAAGGCGAGGTGCTTCCAAAGTGGCCTCTTGATGAAGACGTGCCTACTGCTATCGGTAGGCGTTGAAGGATGTGGGAAAAATTCTCCATCATTTTGTCCCTCTGTCACGTGAGAGATTGCTCAAGCAACATATTGATAGAATCTTCTACTCCATCATTTTTCTTTTCTTCCACCGTGGAGGGTTTCTTGGGCGTGCAAGAGCGATTGTCTTCAAGAGAGACAAGCTTAAGACCCAACTTGCTATACTCAGACCTCGTCGAGGACATGCACTGAAAAATGATCAAGAGCAGCCTGCTATGATACCACTGATCCAGATTATTTTTGAGAACAAAATGAAAAAAAAGATATTATAATGAAAAACACATAAATATTTCCAAAAACAAAGAAATATAGTAATACACAATTTCTATTAATGTGCGAAATGTACAGAACTGTAAAAATACAGAGTGAAAGACTCGCTAGAATGGTGGAAGCTTATCTCCGAGAAGAGATGTGATGGATAATCTCATTCACAAGAAGATAATTGTTACAATAAGGCTCCAAATTCCTTTTTAACATAAGTAAAATCCAAAATCCTAACCCCGAAAGATGAAAAGCCAAAAGGTTTGCGAGCCCCGATGGGGGTAGTTGATACGTCAACTTCTCGGGGGCATAACTTTTGCATACGATCTCCGTTTGGGGTGCTCGATACACCGTTGGAAAGGTCTAATCGAGAAGAACGATTTTCGATTGGCCTAGGTGAAGACTTTAGTAGTCACTTGGGCCCAAAATCCCCAAAACACGTCGTTTAGGGACTCAAAATGACCCCAAAAGTTTGGAACCCAAAAAACTGTCGAAAAACTGCCAAGATGGAAAACTGTTTTTCGAGCCCGTGGAATAGGTGTGTGGCCAAAAATATACACCTAGATCAATCCTCCTTCCTTAGGAAGTAATGTTCTCCATTGCGTTGAGTTTCCAGGGGAGAGAGGGAAGCGTTTGTTGAATCTGAATCTTGGTGAGCTACTTGCCTTGTTGGAGACGTCACACTGCTCGGTTTGTGGAAGGTGACACGAACCTGTTGCTGGCGGGGTTAAATCTGTTCAACTAGTCGGGCTACCTGAGATGACTGTGTGAAGAAGAAATTTTTGTGCTTTGCTGCAATCTTGTTGACCTGCTTCTGTTGGATAGAAGGTGCTTTGTCTGAGACAATAGTGGTTGTAGAATCCTTCTGTTCACCTTTCAAACAGATTGTGAAGAAGCTGAATTTTGTAGTATGAGATTCTACCTTACGATATTTTTTAGGTGGGATAGTAGTTGGAACTATCTCTGGTATTCTGTAGCGATGACCCCCCAAAGTAACAATGACACTATGGGGTTGAGACTCATAAGCAACATGGTGCTTCCACATATATGGTTGGCCCAAGAGAACATCACAGACATCCAGTTGGGCAACATCACATAATACCTCATCCTTGAAGGGTTGGATGTCATATGACAATCGACACTGTTGGCTGACACGAAGATATCGTCCCTGGAAAAGCCACCCGATGTTGTATGGCTGCAGGTGTGGTGTTTTCGACAATCCCAACTGTTTGACGACCTGTGCTGAGATGAGGTTCTTCTGGATTTCACTATCAATAATAAAATGAAGCGGAGTCCCTTTCACCCACATCTGTGAATGAAAAAGACACTCCCCCTCTTCAATATATGTTGGTTCTTCTAATTGAATTGTTGCGGTTGCGACAATAGTAGTGGGGTCTGTGTGGATGATCTGTATTTTACCAATATTTTCAAAATTAGATTCTGAATAAGGGTTCGACTCCTTATCTTTGATCTCAACCACCAATGACTATTTTGAGCGACATTCATCGGTGTTGTGCCAGAGGATATTGTGGAAATCACACTATTTTCCAGTGTCCTTATTTGTCTTCCTGTGATCCTTCTTTTCCTGTGGCTTAGAATAGTTTTCAGGACGCTGTTTGTTAGGGCCGTCTTTATCATACTTTGGTTTTTGTGGATTTGCAGACCCGAACTCCCGTTTGTGCTGGTACATAAACTTCTGCTCGATTTTAACAACATATCGATAAGTAGAACCAAGTGATGAGATGTCCAAAACATCCATTTCATTTTGGATGTATCTGTGTAGAGCCCTGCGTTATTTTAGAATCAAATGTTGTTCAGAGTCCTTGATAGCCATCTTGGTGCACAAGGTATTGGTGAACTCTGGAACTGCTTGGCCCCTTTCTTGCCGTAGTGTGGTCCATCTCATATACTGGTCCTCATAGTTGCCAACAAGGTAATATTGTTCCTTTACCGCATCCACAAAAAAATCCCAAGTGGGCTCGGCCCCATATATTCCACACTCGTCTATGGAACTTTGCTCCTAGTAAGTTTCCCACCAATATTTGACATGGGGGAGAGCCTTAAGGAATTTGAAGGTGATCTTTTCCCTGTCGAAAAAATTGTGAACAGAGAAATACCCTTCTAGAAAGTTTAACCCCTTTTCAAGGGCATTTGCATCTATCTGACCTTAAAATATGGGAATTTCAAAATTAACTTGTACCTTGAAAGGAAAGGTGCTTCCAAAGTGGCCGCTTGATGAAGACGTGCTTGTTGCTATCGGTAGGTGTTGAAGGATGTGGGAAAATTTCTCCATCATTTCGTCCCTCTATCACGTGAGAGCTTGCTCAAGCAATCGATTAATAGAATCTTTTGCTCTGTTGTTTTTCTTTTCTTCCGCCATGGAGGGTTTCTTGGGCATGCAAGAGCGATTGTCTTCAAGAGAGACAAGCTCGAAACCCAACTTGCTATACTTGGACCTCATCGGGGACATGCATTGAAAAATGATCAAGAGCAGCCTACTCTAATACCACTGATCCAGATTATTTTTTAGAACGAAATGAAATCAGAGATA
Organism: Picea sitchensis; assembly: GCA_010110895.2. Lineage (NCBI taxonomy): Eukaryota > Viridiplantae > Streptophyta > Pinopsida > Pinales > Pinaceae > Picea > Picea sitchensis. Next base: position 40,622 of record SNQJ01S0005905.1, on the reverse strand, counting down.
TTATAATGAAATACACATAAATATTTTGAGAAACAGAGAAATACAGTAATACACAATTTCTATTAATGTGCAAAATGTACAGAACTGTAAAAATACAGAGTGAAAGACTCGCTAGAATGATGACAACTTATCTTTGAGAAGAGATGTGATAGCTACTCTCATTCACAAGAAGATAATCATTACAATGAGGCTCCAAAGGTATTTTTAACATAAGTAAAATCCAAAACCCTAACCACAGAAGATGAAAAGCCAAAAGGTTTGCGGGCCCCGATGGGGGTAGTTGATACATCAACTTCCCGAGGGCGTAACTTTTGCATACGATCTCCATTTTGGGCGCTCGATACACCATTGAAAAGGTCTAACCGAGAAGAACGATTTTTGAATAGCCCAGGTGATTGCCAATAGCATTGACCTGGGCCCCAAATCCCCCCAAAAACATCATTTAGGGCCTCAAAACGACTCTGGAAGTTTGGATGCCGAAAAACTGCCGTAAAACTACCAAGATGGAAAACTGTTTTTCGAGCCCGTGGAATAGGTGGGTGGCCACTGATATCCACCTGGATCAATCCTCCCTCCTTAGGAAGAAATGGTCTCCATTGCTTTAAGTTCCCAGGGGAGAGAGGGAAGCGTTTGCTGAATCTGAATCTTGGTGAGCTGCTTTCCTTGCTGGAGACGTTGCGCTGCTCAGTTTGTGGAAGGCTGTCATGAACCTGTTGCTGGCGGGGTTGAATATCTTCAACCAGTCAGGCTGCCAGATCCTTCAACACTAAGAGATCTATCATCACCAACAAATATTTGCTTGGTGTTACATTCATTTAGAGTAGAAAACATGGCTCTATCCTTAGCCATATGATAGGATGCTCCAGAATCAATAAGCCACTCATCAGAAGTAGAATTTGTATTGAAGGAGAAACCAGAAGTAGAAAGTGCATGTCCATGAGAAGAAGAAGAAGAAGTAGAATCAATACTGATGTTGTGCTTCTTCATCGCTGCTTCTAAAGCTGCCATCTTCTTGAAACATTTGGACTCATCATGACCATCTTTATCACAAAAGTTGCAATGTCTGTTAGTATTCTTATTTTTATATTTTACTCCTTTGTCTCCATCAGAAGCAAAAGCTGTCTGAGTGAGTTTGGGACCCTTATATTGCTTGTTGTTGTGGCGAGGATGTTTCTTCTTGGGATTCTTGGGTTTATCTTTCTGATGGACAACTAAGGCTTTGTTGGAGGTACCTGCAGTGCTGATCACTCCAAGTTGTACTAGCTTATCTTTCTCTCTAATCAAAGAATAAAAAAAGTTCTCAAGACTCGGTTTTTGATAAGATTCCCCTAGAGCCTCTTGCATGTCATAAAAGGTAGATAAAAACACAGAATATGCACTACCTAGCTTAGAAAAAATAAGATAGATGCAACGATCTTTGTCTATCTTTATCTTACATTCTTCACATAAAGTTCTGAGTGTTTTAAACTTAGATAGATAGTCTTCAATGCAAGAAAAAACACTTGGACTTAAAGTTATTACTTGATTTTCTAACTGTTGTGCGCGAATAATATTGTGTTTACCAAACACAGATTCAATCTTTTCCCAAGCTTCTTTTGGTTTATCAATTGATTGAAGGTGGAGCCTTAAATCAAGAGAGATGGACATTCCGATTAATCCACGTGTTTTTTCATTCCTATTATCCCATTTGGATTTATTACCAACATCGGTGGGTGCTTTTTCCTTTCCCAATGTAATCCGGTACAAACCTTTACTTCTTTATAAATCCTCCATATGGGATTTCCATTGGAAGTAGTTGGTGTTGGTAAGTAAGAGATTACTTGTAGAAGCCATATTAAATATGCAGATAATACAGATTTAAAAACTGAAACTAATGATCTGAATGGAAAGAGCTCGAAAAGTTATGTGGTTTTAAAAAAAACGGCACTGAAAACGGACTCCGGATGTGAGAGTTATGCCCTTGTTAAAAAAAGGCATAAACGGTAACCAAAGGACCACGTGGTAGTGTAAGTTGTTTTATGAAGTGACCCACTTTTATAAAGAGAAGTAGGGATCACTTTTACAAAGAAAAGCTGCATGAAAAATAAATAAATCTAAAATAAAATATTAAAGCTACTTATAACTCTAAAATAAAATATTAAAGCTACTTATAGTTATTCACTTTTATACTTGAAGTGAAATACACTTTACAATTTTAGCATGAACTTTTTCAAAAAAAGTAACAAAATAGAGACTTGAACTCAAGACCTCTTACTTAATAAGGCAACTTTTAACCAAATGGTCTAGAAAAGCATATTGTAATGTTTAAAAGGAGGATTGGGGGTGTTGTTGGTATTGTTGTTGTTGACAGCCTTGGAGAGCGTATTAAAAAAAAACTCTTTTCACACATGAAATTTTTTTTGCTTCTCAATGACAACAAGGGTTAGATCTCGGTTAGCTTACCCGGGAGATGCACCTTTTCCTATCTATTTCTGATTTGCCGAGATCACACAGGGCGCAGGGCAAAGAGAATATGCAAATCTAAAAGAGTAGCAACCCGGAAATAAAAAAATACAAAACTGAAATAAAACCAAAATACTTCTTTGCAAATTTAAAAAAAAAAATGCGTATTCAAACTTTATACCTTTGGATCTGACTGTAATGGCCGTATCTTGGGCAAACAGAAACCTTTTCGAGTGAAATGAAAAGTGTTCCTGAATGAAACGAGTACTCCAGACGCAATGGAACAATCCTCTCAGCCCAAAAATGTATGGAAATGATAGAAAATGGAGATTAGGCAACTCGACTTCACGATCTTGATCTACAACATGAGCGAGTCTTCAAACAAGCTCTGATACCATGTTCAACAACATAGGTATTCCAACAGAGGACGAACACCTTCAGTAAATAATCACATAACTAGATCAAAGATCAACACACTGATGTTTTCACGTGGTAAAACCCTTACGGGGAAACATCCACGGCCGCAACCAACGCGACCACTTGGAGCAGTTTATTAATGCAAAGAAAAAGATTACAGAGAGATTTTACAAGAGAGTTTCTCACAATCGATCATCGGAAAATGACCCTCCATGCTCTTTAAATAAATATCATGGACCAATCGGGTGCTAAGCCATAGATCAATGGCTGTTAAGATCGAGGAGAGTATGAACTATCAGATCACTCTATGTCGGGAACATATCGTGACCGTCAGATTTCCTAACTACAAATGCATACTAATGCATACTGAATAAACATACTAGAAAGCACACTTTTACCTAACGACACAATAGACCAAGTAGATCTTAACTAACTCCTAAGTGTCTAAATATCCTAACAACACGAAGATCTCGTCCCCGATTGAAGCCACCCGATGTTGTATGGCTGCAGGTGTGATGTTGTCGACAATCCCAACTGTTTGACAACCTCTACTCAGATGATGTTCTTCTGGCTTCCACTATAAACAATAAAATGCAGCGGGGTCCCTTTCACCCACATCTGTGAATGAAAAAGGCGCTCCCCCTCTTCAGGATCTGTTGGTTCTTCTGGTTGAATTGTTGTGGTTGCGATAATAGAAATGGGGTCTGCATCGATGATCTGTCTTTTACCAATATTTTCAGAATCAGATTTTGAATCAGTGTTTGGCTCCTTGTCTTTGATCTCAGTGACCAATGACTATTTTGAGTGACATTCATCGGTGTTGTGCCAGGGGCTTTTGTTTAAATCACACCATTTCCCAGTGTCCTTCTTCGTCTTCCTATGAGCTTTCTTTTCTTGTGGCTTAAACTGGTTTTCAGGATGTTGTTTGTTAGGGCCGTCTTTATCATACTTTGGTTGTTGCAGATTTGCAGACCCGAACTCCCGTTTGTGCTGGTACTTAAACTTCTGCTTGATTTTAACAATATATCAATAAGCAGAACCAAGTGATGAGATGTCCAAAACATCCATTTCAGTTTGGATGTATCTGTGTAGAGCCCCATGGTATTTTAGAACCAAATGTCGTTCAGAGTCCTTGATAGCCATCTTGGTGCACAAGGTATGGAAGGTATTGGTGAACTTCAGAACTGCTTGGCCCCTTCCTTTCCGCAGTGTGGTCCATCTCATATACTTGTCCTCATAGTTGCCAACAGGGTAATACTGTTTCTTTACCATATCTACAAAAAAATCCCAGGTGGGCTCGGCCCCATATATTCCAGACTCGCTCGACCCCATATATTCCAGACTCCTCTGTGTAACTTTGCTGCTAGTAAGTTTCCCACCAATGTTTGACATGGGGGAGAGCCTTAAGGAGTGTGAAGGTGATATTTTCCCTGTTGAAAAAATTGTGAACAAAGAAATACCCTTCTAACAAGTTTAACCATTTTTCAAGGGCATCCACATCTATCTGACCTTCAAATATGGGAATGTCAAAATTAACTTGTACCTTGAAAGGTGAGGTGCTTCCAAAGTGGCCTCTTGATGAAGACATGCCTGCTGCTATCGATAGGCATTGAAGGATGTGGGCAAAATTCTCCATCATTTTGTCCCTCTTTCGCGTTAGAGCTTGGTCAAGCGACATATTAATAGAATCTTTTACTCCATCATTTTTCTTTTCTTCCACCATGGAGGGTTTCTTGGGCGTGCAAGAGCGATTGTCTTCAAGAGAGACAAGCTCGAGACCCAACTTGCTATACTCGGACCTCGTCGAGGACATGCATTGAAAAACGATCAAGAGCAACCTGCTCTGATACCACTGATTCAGATTAATTTTGAGAACGAAACGAAAGTAGAGATATTATAATGAAATACACATAAATATTTCCATAAACAGAGAAATACAATAATACACAATTTCGATTAATGTGTGAAATATACAGAACTGTAAAAATACAGAGTGAAAGACTCGCTAGAAAGGTGGCAGCTTATCTCTGAGAAGAGATGTGAGAACTACTCTCATTCGCAAGAAGATAATCGTTAGAATGAGGCTCCAAAGGCCTTTTTAACATAAGTAAAATCCAAAACCCTAACCCCGAAAGATGAAAAGCCAAAAGGTTTGCGGGCCCCAATGGGGGTAGTTGATACGTGAACTTCACAGGGGCGTAACTTTTGCATACAATCTCCGTTTGGAGCGCTCGATACACCGTTGGAAAGGTCTAATCGAGAAGAAAGATTTTCGAGCGGTACAAGTAGGTGTTTTCATTAGTCTCTTGGGCCCCAAATCCCCAAAAAACATCGTTTAGGGCCTCAAAACGACCCTGAAAGTTTGGAACCCAAAAAACTGCCGAAAAACTGCCAAGATGGAAAACTGTTTTTCAAGCCCATGGATTAGGTGGGTGGCCACCAATATCCACCTAGATCAAATATGCCCAAGTGGAAGGTATTGACTTCGAATAGACTTTTTCCCAGTAGCAAGACTAGAGGCCATCAAAATGTTCCTAGCAATTGCATCCTTTAGAAACTTCAAAATTTATCAAATGGATGTCAAGTCAACATTTCTGAATGGAACATTAGAAGAAGAATTCTATATTCAACAATTGGAAGGATTCATATTAACAGAAAATCAGGATTATGTGCGCAAACTAAAGAGGCTTTGTATGGTCTTAAACAAGCCCTTAGAGCATGGTTCTCAAGACTTGATCAATATCTGTAAAATCAAGGATATAAGAGAGGGACTACTGACAACAACTTATATATCAAAATTGAGGATCAATACATGATTGTTGTGGTGGTATATGTAGATGATATCATATTTGGAAGTAATCTTACCATACTAAGCATAAAATTTGCAATAGAAATACAAGAAGAATTTGAGATGTCTATGCTAGGAGAATTGACTTTCTTCCTAGGTTTACAAGTCACTCAAACCGATAAAGGAATATTCATTTCTCAAGCTAAATATGTCAAAGAAATGTTAAAAAAATTCCAAATGGAAGACATTAAACCTATGTGCACTCCCACGGTCACAGGATGCAAACTAAGCCTAGAGGATGACTCACTAAAAGTAGACCCTAACTATGTACACGTCAATGGTTGGAAGTCTGCTATATACAACAATAACAAAACCTGCCATCATGCAGGCTATAGGACTAGTGGGCATATTTCAATATGCACATAAAGAATCTCACTTAAAGGCAGTAAAAAGGATATTCAAATATCTTAAAGCTTCCTCAGATTTTGGATTATGGTATCCAAAGCAAAAAGACTTTACATTGAATACATACATTGATGTAGATTGGGATGATAGTGTAGATGATAGGGAAAGAACCAGTGGAAGAGAATTTTTTCTAGGAAAATGCTTAGTGGCATTGCTAATCAAGAAATAAACATCTATATCACTCTCTACAATAGAAGCATAACACATTGCTGCCGCATCTTGCTGCACACAAGTAATCTGGATGAAACAAACTCTAGAAGATTTACAAGTGAAATATGATCATCCCATCACTATTAACTATGATAACACCAGTGCCATAAATATCTCTAAGAATCATGTGATGCATTCTAATACCAAACATACCCGAATCAAATATCGTTTCTTAAGAGATCAGATTGCTCAAAAGTTGGTGAAAGTAGAATATGTAGACACAAAAGAAAAAATTGCAGACTTTTTATAAAACCCTTACCTAGAAGTACATTTGAAAATTTAAGACAAAAGTTAGGGGTAACTTCCATACCTCATTAAAAATTGCATAAACAAATATATGGATAGGGGGAGCATCACTTCAAAGAGAGAAAATAAATGATCCAGGATCTTTTCATTGATGTGACTTATTAAAGAATTGTATTAAATGAGCATAAACTGAAATGCATCATATAGAAGGAAAATATCAATAATGAAGAGACATAAGCATCAAATCTGAACACAAAAACTTGATAACGGAGTTCGTCCCTAGTGGACTATGTCTCCGGGTCCTGCTCTCAAATGGGTAAGCCTTTTTATTAACTCAACAAAATAATTTGGCAAAATACATAAGTACACATAAGAAAACAAACATCACCATTGAATTCGTGGTGTCGAATTACCCAAAAATGACTGTCTCCACGCCTCTATCTGAGTCTGGCACTTCTAGGCCCCTGAGGATTTTCACCTCGGTTTTCATCCCTGCACCTACAATTAATTCATGGGAAATATTCTCGAAATTCATGGCCTGTCCATACGGCCGGGCCCTGGTCTGACCCTCAAACTCTGGCAGAAATCACCTTTTAAATAAAAACTCAGGCGGATGTACCAACATAGGCCGTTGGCCTAGTGATTGGCAGATACTATTTAAAACGTTGTGGTTGGGGAAGTCCTGGGGTCAAGCCCGCGGGCCTCCCCTTTTTGGGTGTATATTTGTTAATATTATTAGATTGATATATATAGCTCGCACCTCCAGCCAAATATATCGGTCACCAATTTGGCGGACTGTTGGGTCGGATATATATATAGCCCGCACCTCCAGCCAAATATATCGGTTGCCAATTTGGCGGACTGTTGGGTTGGATATGGCAGACCGACATTCCTGTAGAAGACGATTCAGGATATTGTATAAAATCCATGGTAGAGAGGAATTGATTTAGCAAATTATCTTTAGCTTTTTCTTTCAACCTCCCAGATTGTTCAATGGTTAAAAGGGGTTTTGAAATTTCTTCATCTTTGTAAGGATATTCTACCCACAAGGAGTCTTCTACTACTAGTTTTGTAGGCGGATAGAGGATAAAATTTTTCATGGATTTCCCATTTGATATAGTCATTTATATAGATCTACAACTAATGAAGGCATCGACTGTAGCTAGAGAAGATCTCCTGAGGATCAAGGGGTGACCATCCATGATAGTCTTGGGCTAGATAACCAATAAATCCATCGGGTATTCCCATGAGTCTAGGGTTATAATGAGATCGTCTAAAACATCGACAATCTTTATTCATGATCTATCGGCTAGTTCAAGGATTATGGGTGTGGGTCAGAGGCCATCCAATTGTAAAATTTCCATGGTTATAATAGTCATAACATTTATTGCTACCTCCAGGTCAATCAGGGTGTTTTCTATGGGAACATTGTTGATGTAAATAATGACTACAGGGTTTTTAGGATCAAACCTATATTTAGGGGGGTCATCATTGGTTGTTTGGTCATGAGCTTCCTTCTCTCCAAGTTCTTCTTCAATGACAACTATATGATTTTCCTTCTGAAGGACCTTTCTCAATATCAAGTGTATGTCTTGTAATGGTATTGGAGTGATCAAGTAAGTTGGAAAGGTCTGCAACTCAACATTGAAGACATGATGATTTGTTCTATTATTTGGGTTGGGGATTGACTAATTAGGTTATTGTGTTGGTCTCACAGGGTTTTGAGTTGTAGGGAACTGTAATTGTTTTGGAAATTGTGGAATTGTTGGTTGAGGTGGATTCATTTATGCTTACATTGGAGAGTAAGGTGGTGGAAATTGTGGATAAGTCGAAGAAGGCATTGAAAATTGTTGTGGGTCCATATTCCCATAAGCATTCCCTCACGAGTTTTGTTGCCAAGGCTAGTTTTGGGTAGGATTTAGGGGCGATGGATTCCAGGGCATCGAAGCATTCCATTGTTGAGGATAAGAATTATAAGGTGCATAAAATTGTAATGAGGGGTCTTGTTCCATACCTGGTGCGCGTGGTTGCCAAGGCCTCTTTTGTGTAGCTTGAAAAGATGGCTCAACTATCCCATTGCTTCCTCGGTAGATAAATTGAAGTCTCGACAATGAGGGGTAGTTCTATGTATCATGGTTATCTTCACAAATAGCAAATTTTTTTACATTATGTAATGGACACTCTCTTAAAGGTCTCCTCTTCCGACACTTAACACAAAAGATATTTAAGGCTGCTTCCTTCTCTTCTTGTTTCTTTTTAATCTTTAGTGTATCTAGTTGTGAGCTAATATTACCAAGGATGCTTGTCTTAAAGTTCTCCAATAAGTTGCCTAGTTTAATCCTTTTCAGTCCCCCTGCAACAGATTTAGTAGCCCTTGTCAAATTATCCCTCACTTCCTTATCATATTTGGCTCTACTTTGTGAATATCTTCTACATAGATCACAAATTTATGTAAATGTTTAGTGACAAACATCATCAGAACCCATAATATTAAACACTTCTATATATTCTTCTTGTATCCTCTTCATAAAAATAGTCCTAATGATAACATCATTTAAGGTACTCTATTTAGTCTTCTGAAGGTTGTAGAGAAATCTCTCAATGTAGTATTCAAGACTTTCCTCTTCCCATTGTTGCATCTTAAATATATCATTCCGTGAGTCTCTAGTTCTACAATAATATTGGTATTTCTTAAGAAACGTAGTTTTCATATCTTCCCAAGATCTAATAGAATACTCTGGAAGTCCCATAAACCATCTCAAAGTAGAATCTTTCAAAGTTGCAGGAAACAACTTAAATTTTTTAGCATCATCCACATAATTGTAACTCTAGCACACAATATTAAATTCAAACAAAAAGGCATCTAGATCTTCAGTGATCATACCTTAGAAATTTGGAAATACCGATGGAGGAATGTTATTCATATTCACATTTTGTGCCAAGTCGAGGATGGGGATCTCAAAGGCTGCCTCTCCTTTTGCTTCCATATTCCTTTCCTCCTTGTCTACCATGCTGCCAAACAATATGAAATTAAGTAACTTCAGTTTTGTGTCCCGGTTCGAAGAGAAGGGTGGCTCACTAATTGGATTTTGATGAACAATAAAATTGTCCCCGATATGTGCTTCAGGTATCCCTTCTACAACTATTGATTCAATATGTGATATGACCACATTTTTCAATGATCCAAAGAGTTTGGAAGTGTTTTCTAGGTTGACATCTTGCTCTAATACTGGGTCAACACTTGGGATTTTCTCATCAGTCTTATTATCTTCAGCTCCTTTATTCATAATTTCTCATTGCTTTTCCTGCAATGTTTCAATAGTGGTTTTTGATTGTGGTGTGGTGAGTTATGGAGTCATATTTGATGCATAACCTTCTCCTTTCTGAAAATAACTACCTGTATATCTTTCAACCAGATTAGTAGGGGGGTCCTAATATTAACGAAAAAATCACCCGAAATCTTGCTTGTCGACTTAATAAACCTACCTTTGATATCTCTAGGCCTAAACATTAGTTAACTACATGAAAAAAAAGGGTTTGGAAAGACTCACTAAAGTGAATGTCACGGGATTGAACCCTTGCAAAAATTCAGAAGCAAGGGCGCCTTTGCGTCTTACCATCTTTTCCTCCACCAAATTTGTAATGTATTGAGAAAATCAAATGGAAATAATTAACTAATAAACTACCCTTCTACCATTTACCTTTTAACAACTCCCCGAAAATAGAGCCAAAAATGTTGGTTCAATTAATTATCGTTAATAAACCCTTTTCTTGTCAATCCAGTTTGTAAGATTATGAGTTGTATACACAATATGTGTAGGAAAAGTATTGAAGTCTAATTATTATAGCTTCCCAGGAGACAAGAAAATCACACTATGATCTAATCACTCATCAAAACATAAAGAATCTAATAAGGAAGAAATCTTAGACAACTTCACTTTGTCCACATGATTGCTTTTAAGCATGAGCATAATTTAATGGATGAACATGTCATGTATAGATTATTTATCTATGCATGAACATGCCTATGATCTGTTATTGTATTAATTGTCAGTCAGTGGAGGTTTAAACTGTGTGTGCATAAAAGGAATCAAAATGCTGATGAACAATTCAAATTCAAGAGCTAATGACTAGTTCTTTGTCCAAATCTCCTTACAAGGTTGAGGATGCAGTCTTTCAATTACTATCTTTAAGTGTTCGTGCTATGATGCATGAGGTTAAATTTGAGCAGAAGATATTTCTAGGTACTGTCCACAAGTAAATGTACTAAGCTACCAGAATGTGGAAAGAAGGTTTTATCCAAACTAACATTCTAATCAATCAACTAAATATTACTTGAATCATTTTTATAGGCTACTAATCTAATGTTGAATTTACTAGTTCAAAGAGTAAAATCTATGAATCTCACACAATTAACAACATGTCTTCATGATTGCATTCAAAATTGATTTTTTAAGTACAACAAGTCTATGTGGTGGTGGTGCACTTTTGCATCCAGATAACCTATCTACGTGCAAATGTGACTCATGCTAGATCCTCTCATTTATCTCAACAATTTCATTTTCTCATAGCAGAGTGGTAAATATTTTAATGAAACCAGTTACCAATTTCTCAAGATCTTTTCTCACAAAAGGGGCTCGAAATACATTCTTTCACCTTAGGGTGTTCCTGTATTTTAATTAGGGATTGAATCAGTTCTTCAAGAAATCCAACAACTGTAACAAACCAAAATTCTTTAAATTACATTAACAAAGAAAGAGATACCACAAATAAAGGAACAAACTAACTGAGATTCAAACATATATCCATTGAGAAGTAGTGTAATGTCAATGTTTATCAAGTTAAAACAAACTACAAGTCTATTATTCATAAAACACTACAGATCATAAATAAAAACCCTATACTTAATACTACAGATCATACCCTAGTTTCTACAGGACATAATCGAATAAAAAGGATAAACTAAACTAATAAAATTACAAACTAGCTATGCGTCCCAGGTTGGTGGGCCCTTGCCAACTGGTAGTGAGGTTATAGACTTACAATAATGAGATCATAAGAACACCATTGATAAAACTAGTATTTTGTATTAAAAACAAAGTATTCAAGTTACATCATGTGCCTCAATACATACATCACACTTGCAATAAAGATGAACAACAAATTGTGGTGATCTCCAATAACTTCAATTAGACATAATCATAAGTTTAATGACAATACATTACAGAGTGAGTCATTATATAGGAAGGTCTATAAACACAGAGATGAGAGCGATCCTTCAATTGCACATACCAAATTCTTAATAATAGTTACAATCTTAATTGAATCGAACTACTTCAATTTGATACAACCATCTAGACATACTTAGAAATTCAAGGCTATTTTCTGGATATTCCATAGGTTGTTCCATTTTGTCATCGAAGTTTCGAATCCGAATAAGGATTCATCATCAGGACTAATCGTCAAATATGAAATCTTGCTAATCTACTCAATTAATACTTGAGATGCAGAACAATTTTCAGAAATCAAACATGTTGGCTATCATAAACCCTAATTTAAGACATAGACAAAAAATAAAAAACAAAAAACAATAAAAAACAAACGATAATAATTAATAATAAACTAAGCATAGATATCATAACTAT
>SNQJ01S0005905.1:15284-28399 GCA_010110895.2 Picea sitchensis | reverse complement strand
AAGTATTAATATATATAGTAACAAGGTTTTATATGATTAGGGTTTTAATATGATTAGTGTTGACGATCAAAATCATAGAATTCCGCACGCAAAGTATTGCTAAAGCCCTATTATTTAAACTATGCTAATAATATAATACTAGTAGGTGGGATCCCTTATAGACTAGAGGCGCAAGGATAGACATATCACACATTTTTCTGCTACTGTTTTGATGCTGCCTACACAGTCCTACATGGGTGACAATGTAGTCTTGGTTTCATTTTGACATAGTAACAGGTGGATGATGCATTTTATGGAATGCTTCTTGCGACCCAAATAATTTTTTTTGTTATGATGGGCATGTATTTACAATTGATATGATTTAACCATGTCACTAATCATTGTGATCGATTACCTAGCCACATATATGCAAGAGATATATTAGTGATAAGATAATCAAAACAAAGAAAGAAAACCTATGAAAAAAATCTTAAAGGGAAAGAAGTTATGTTTGAGCTATGATAAAGGGTTATATGCAAATGGAAAAGTAAAGCAATGTTAGTGTTAGTCCTAACTATTATGCTATGGTTGGTTAGTGGGTTATGTGAATTTCACTAGATTTGAATTGGGAGCATTGCAATATGTATGATGGCATAAAATTGTGGCAAGGGTTAACGTGTAAGTGATATTGGGTGGCGCACTATGTAAAGGGTATCATTGCAGATTTCAAATGGTTTGGCATTGAATACATGGTTTAATTGATTGGTGAAGGTTTGGTTGTCTCGTACTTCGAATTGAATAGGCTAGGGGATGGCAGCGACGTGCATTTACTGCACGCCACTCCATACTCCCCCTATCGACCGTCACCCTAACATTGTTCCTTGTTTTCATTTCCAGTCTGTTGGTTGTGAAGCTCCGCATTTCAGGCTCTTGGAAAGAAGAAGGCTCGACCAACTCGCCCTTTTAAGCGTTTTATTACATGTATGGTTCTTTTTCTCTCCATCCATGAAATATTCTCTGTCTATGAACAAATAATGGCTTAGTGATGCTTGGATTTTGTGTTTTCCTGAGAATTTCGACTGTGAAATGTGTGTTATTTCTCTCTGTGATGATTGTAAAATTTTTCGGATTGCAAGCAAAAGAATTGGGTTTTGTTTAAGTTGTGCATTGACTGGTTGCTCATGGGTCTCTATGGATAATAAGTGAATGTGGTACATATCACTCTATATTGATGGTGGAGGGTTTCGTTCTGTGTATTACTGTCGATTATTTTCATTCCCTCACAGTCATGATTGCAACCCTTATCTAGTCGCATTCAGATGGCCAGTAGTTGCTGTGTTATTTCATCAAACCTTGAGTCATGGTCATTGGCTCATTATTATTGTCTTTTCACCGAAGTATCCCAAGATCCAGTCTTAACAATTAACATGTACTGTGTGGTTTTGGGGTGTGTTATCCCCCACTTTTAAGGATAACTAGGAGATCATGTCTCGAGGCCCACAGGTCCTAGACATGGAGTACCGAGATGCCTGATCGACTTTAGCATGGTCCTGGAGGGCCCATCGTTTCTCCCTTTCAGCGCCTCTACTTTATCAACAACAACAACATCCATCACCATCGGCTTGTTCTTGTATCAGAGATGGTTCTTTCTCCATGAGGTAATGAGTCCGGGTATCATGGTATGTGTCACTATGATCCTCAAAACCTTTGAATATGTGCATGTAATTCCTTTTGTTTCTAATAAATGCTTGGATCTTATAATTGCCCACTTGACCATGTCTAGGGGGAATGACATGATGCCATAATAAGCCTATGTACATAGGATTTTGATAGCCACTGGGGGGATTTCTGAAAATCCATCGTCTGCTCCCATCATAGCACCACTTTTTCATCTTGCTTCCCACTCATCTATCCCATTACACTTGTCTGGGCACTGGGTTGACCTATTATTTGAGGATTGTACCTTACCTCATGGGAAGAAGGGGCTAAAGGCCCAGAAGGTAAAAGCAAGATGGCAAAAGATAAAAGCCTAAAAATAAACCTCGAGATGCTTCGCTCATGGATCCCTGAGAAAGCAGTAAAAGGCTTCTCAGCAAGAAACAAGAGAGACCCAATAAAAATAATAAAACAAGACCTAGTAAGAGGATAGGGGGTCTCATCACAAGCTAGCCTATTAGGTCCATGGGTGCCTAGTAGTATGACACTACTAGTAGCTGGTTACCATGCCAGGGTAGTGACTCTTGGTTGCATGGCCAAAAGAAAGGGGGTCTCATCATGAGCCAACCTTCTCATTTCTATGAAAGTAATTGTGGGTAATGTTTCCACCACTAGTCACCACACCAGGGCAGTGTCCCCTGATTAGCTTCTTGAAGAAAAAGAAATAAAGAATAAAGAATAAAAGGCATGAATGGGCTTGGAAAAAACTGCATCCAGGACAGGTGCAACTCGCCTTCTACAAAGGCACCCACAGGTAAAACTTTGCATCCCCTGCTCTCACTGCACCCACTTGCCTGGACATCCCTTATCCACATCACCCACTTACATGGCTCAGATGAAGTCTCTTCTGGAAACTTTCCTCTTCTAGTGGACACTAGCCTAATAGGGTGCCCTGTCACTTTGTCCAAACTTGTATTGCAGGCTTGTATAATGTCTTTGAGATTTTAAATGGGGTAATAGGGGTTTTATGCACATGTTTAATAATATTGATGATGAGATGTGATTGACATTGCTATGATCCTTGTGACTTATGATCACATGGAGGGCATAACTGTTGATGTGCAGGATCATGCCCGACGGACAGGTATCACGTTGGACAGGTACACATGGAGAGATGATCAGTTCAAAACTCCATGGGGCTGAAGATCCCACCCGATGGATGCTGAGACCCCAACAGTGAAGAACACACAACCCACACTAAGAGGGGGGGGTGAATTAGTGTGTGAACTATTCTAAATTTTTCTTCTTTCAAGTTACTAGTTAAAACATAATTGAACAAATTAATAACAATCAAATTATAATTACAATGAACACAGAGACACCAGATGTTTGTATAAACTTTTGTATAATTGATATGAACATAGTAATATGAATATATGTGAAAGAGGATTTTCTTTAGCACCAGCTGTTGTTTCATCACCAACTGAAGTAAGGAGCACCAACCCCTCATAGAGCACCAACTCTCAGCCAAGACCTAGCTTGGCGCAAGACCTAGTTTGCTGCAATACCCAACTTGCTGATAGAACCGAATCTATCCAACTAGAGTTTATTTAACTCCAGTAGTAGTGATCCATTATAGAATCAACTCTATATTATGATCAGAGGTATACCATAAAACATTCATCACCACATTTCATCTTCTCTCAATAATTCACATTTTCTTTCCTATGATATCTTCTTTGGAATCTGCTTCAACTTTTGATCTTCTTTTCTGGACTGCAGAGACACCTTTCTTCTCAACACTCTTTCTCGTTTATTTAATCTTCAAAATGGTGTGAGATTTAAAAACATCATGTCCCTTTGTTTGAACCATTGTACCTTTTCATTTAAAATGATAATCTAAACTTTAATTAATATCATTTTTCCTTTTTATTCTTTATTCATATTTTCATGATTTAACTCTCTTTTAATCACGACTGTGTATCGGTTTATTTTTGTCATGACTTGATCATAGACATGGATCGACTCATTAGATCATAGTCATGTTTCTACTGCATTCTTGGTTCACCAACAGACCATATTCAATCATTTATCGATTCTCTGTATTGTTCTGGTGTAACTTTCTGTCGAATGAAATCTGTATGAGGTGCTCCCTTCAAACCAATTTCATATGACCATAGGCACATAACAACATGCTTATTAATCTAAGCGACGTATTACAATCTTCCCTTTCAAATCTCTTTACCATATGACCAAATGGTGGTGACCTCACGTTTAGGCGAGACGAGCGCTTAAGCATTTATCAATTCAACGATTGCGATTCGATCTTCTGATGAGATGGATGATTGACGAAATTTCAGCACTTTGACCTTCAGGTCTTCGTGACTTCCAACATTTCAAAACTCTTGATTATGATATCGCCGATTCAATCGGACGATTCACGTTTATATTTGCGGAGACAGATCAATGGTCAACTTTAACCTTACACTCATCCTTTTACTGCTAAATCCGACGACCAAGACTTAATCATTCATTGAGATAGAGGGCCACCATTTACTCTGGATCTCCGGACTGCTTATGTCACTTGATGACGTGTCATGAGTTGAGTAGTTGCCACGTGTCCCTCTGATTCATGATTTGTACGTACCTAAAATGCTGAATCAACTTGACACTTGTCATTGTCTGATTGCGCCACATATCCTTGCTGATGTAGTTTGCTGACGTGGTATGCCACTTGTCCTTCTCGAATCAACAATCCTCGTTCTCCCTTTGATTGACGGCTATGATCAAATCACGAGTTTGCGTTTCGCAAATTCTCACAAATGTCTCTTTGACTTCTTCACTATTCGAGTCAGTGAAACGATGACCCTTCGCCACGTGCCTTCCTTGACAATGGATGGTCCCGATCATTTCAAAGCTTGTCTTGTGCATCTTCCTCTAGATCCAACAGTTTGACAAGAAATCGGGTTTGATTCGACTGTTGACGGGTTTTCGAATATTCAAACTCACAACCTCTTTACCTTGCTTATCCTTTTTGCTCCAGATCAGCGGCTGATATCTCTCCCTCTGATCGACGGCTGTGATCATGTCGCGACCTCGCACCTCGCGAGTTCATGCAACTTTGCCTTTGAATTCTCCGGATCTACGAGTCAACGAAATTCCAATCACCCGCCACATGTCCTCTGGCTTAGACGACCTAGATTTCATTTGGACAATATGACACTTGAGATCTTCTTCGGACGATCTGACGATTGTGATTTACATCGGATGATTTGACAGTCGAGATCTATTCTGCGATGCAACTCTTGTAGCTTTATCCCATCCTTCCAATTTAACATGATCCAATGGTTTAGATCTTATCATGAGTTCCCATATCGCGAGTTCCTACATATCTGCCTTTGACTTCTCTGGCTTGCGAGTCATCGAAATGCCAATCGCTCGCCACGTGTCCTCTTGATCCAATGGTTCAGATTAGAATCTAGGATCGATGGCTCAGATCATTTCACTACTTCGCATATCATGAGTTCCTACATCTCTGCCTTTGACTTCTTCGACTCGCGAGTCAGCGAAATTCCAATCGCTCGCCATGTGTCCTTTGGATCCAACTGTTCAGATTAGAATCTAGAATTGACGACTCAGATCATTTCGCAACTTGGAATATTGCAAGTTCCTACAACTCTCACCTTTGACTTATCCAGCTCACGAGTCAGCGAAATATTGATCTCTCGCCACGTGTCCTCTGGATCCAACAACCCAGATCATTTCGTGACTTCATATTTCGTAGATTTGGAGGATGGCTCTTGCCCATTATCCTCTTCGTAGTTATACTGGATCCAACAACTTCTAGTCCTTCGCACTCCAATCCGATGACTAAGGTCTAATATCCTCCTCTGTGCACTTCCTCCTGTCTATACTTTGATCTGACGACCATCGGGTATTCGGGATTGGTGATCCAACAACCGCTGTCGCTCCTCCTCCTGAGCTTACGCATCCTCCCGACTTAGAAGAATTTCTAAGTGTCAAAGGTTCTGTGACCTTTGATCCTTCTACGAGCCTTGATGTATGCAGGGATCTCGTCTGTGCGTCTCAGAACGCTATCTCTCCTGAGCTTTGGCATAGGAACATTGTTGATCCTGTCGTGATCAACAATAATTACGAATTTCTTCAGCCTTAAGGTGATGTTCTTTTGTCGGTTATTTTTCTTCCCGAGATTAACCTTGCTGCTCTGTTTACTAAGACTGTTGACATCAATGGCAATCTCATTTGTGGTAATTCAACATTAACAACATATCATCACATCGACTATTGACATCAATGACAATATATCCAACAATATCTTGCTTTGTCATTGAGGGCAACACACTAACTTCATATACAAAACTCCCCCTGTGAAGATGCTTTCCTCTTATGAAGTTTTCCTTTTATGAAGTTTCTCTCCCCCTTTGACATCAATGGCAAAGGGTTTCTTCTTCTATGATCTATCTGTATAACACTCTTATTTATTTATTTATTTATTTTTATTTTGACACCTGGTATTTCCTTCTGCAATCACACTTTTCCTGTCATAACTGAATGAATCCTTCTGACATTGATTGCAATCTCCCCCTGAATAGGTGCCAACTGATGCTCTATTTTCCTGAGAGATTTAGGTAGGAAGAAGGATTACTCCCAATTTTTGCCTGAGATATTCAAATACATCTCTGCTTAAGGGTTTTGTAAAAATATCTGCCACCTGCTCTTGTGTTGGAACATATTCCAATTTAATGTTCTTGTTTTCAGCCTAATCTCTTAGATAGTGGTACTTTATGGGAATGTGTTTTGATTTTGAGTGTTGGACAAGGTTCTTAGAGAGACTTATCACACTTGTATTATCACAGTGGATAGTTGTGGGTTCTTCAAATACTATTTTGATGTCTTGTAGAGTTTCATCCATTCCACTTGTGTGCAACATTCTCCTTCTACAATATACTCAGATTTAGTGCTAAACAAAGACATTGAGGACTGTTTCTTGCTTATCCAAGCAACAAGTGATTCTCCCAAAAAGAATGCTTCTCCACTTGTACTCTTTCTGCAGAATGTAATGTACCTCATTTTGTCCATCAGAAAGATGTTGTCTTACTGAAACACTGTGCAATTGTAGCTCTTCTTATTCAAACAACTTTTGGATCTGCCCATTGATTCTCATCGGTCTCTAACCAAATGTATATGTTTTTATCCAATATGTCCTTTTTTTTCTATTTATTATTATATATATATTGTACATTGCTCTAAAGTTGTCCGAGACAACTTCATACTATGCTTGTCACGTGACTGACATTATTTTTGCAACAATCAGCTTCACTCCTGTTCACTTGTTCAGTCTTTGCTATCCACATCTGTGAGTGTCTTGTTTTTTTGAGCTTTGTTCTCTGATCATTTATTATTGCAGTTTCTTTTTTCTTCCATGTTTCATTTACTCCTTTTGTCTTCCTGTATGACGCATTTTTCATTGACTATTTTCTTAAGTTCCAATAGTTATAGGCTTTGTGGCCATATCTACCACAACTGTAGCATCTCATAGTATAGCAATGTGTAGCAATATGTCCAACATGATTGCAGTTCCAACATCTTATACTGTTGTTGAACCAACCAACTTGTTTTCTTCCATGATGCCTACAATCCAAGGCTTTATGACCATATTCATTACAATAAAAACAATAATCGTTAAAAACACTCTCATACCTTCTTTGATTCATCCATGAAGGTGTCTCTCTTCTGAATTTGCTTTGAGGTATATGAGTAGCTTCTGGATGTCTTCCATGATCTGATCTTCTAAATTTTGTAGTGTTGCTTTTATTTCCTGAATGTGAAGAACCTAAGTCATACCTGCTTTCACTTTTTGCAAATGAAGGAGATGTATTAGACCTGTCTTCATCTTTTGCAAATGAAGGACTTGTGTTAGACCTGTTTTCACCTTTTACAAATGAAGGATCCGTGTCAGACTTGTTTTCACCTTTTACAAATGAAGGACTTGCATCAGATTTCTTAGGGGTATTGATCTTTTCCTTATTGTATCCAAGGCTAGATTTGTCATTTGGTGATCTCTAACTATCCAAGATCTCATCCAGGGTCATGGAGCTGCTCAAGAACTTGTTTTGGGTGTCTAACTTCTCAACCTTCTTTCTAAGATTCACAACTTCTGCTTTGAGCTCATGACAAGATTCTTCCTTTTTGTCCAACTGATTTCTTACCACCTCTTCTCTCCTTTTGGCTTCTTCAAGTTGGATTTTAATATTGGCATAGTTTTCCCTTAGTTCCTTTAGATCTGCAATGTTTTTGCTTGAGACATCATCTTCCTTCTTTTCTTCTTTTGCTTGACTGATTTCATTTTTCAGTCTGTTGATTTTCTCTTCATTTTCTTCTGTTAGATCAACAAATTTTGTTTTCAATCTTTTGATATCATTTTCTTTGTTTTCTAACTAAATCTTTTGCTCAGATATGATTTCTTTATTGTATTTGAGTTTTTCTTTTATTCCCAGGATATGCTTTTGATTGCCAAGCTCATCATCTTACTTCTCCTTTTCTTTTACTTGACTAATTTCTTTCTTCAACTTCTCGATCAACTCTTCTTTCTCTTCTATCTGATTGTCCTCATATATTATCTTATCACCGTCCTTGAGAATTTTCTTTATTTTCAAGACATGTTTTTGACTCTTTTCAAGGAATTCTTGAGTGTAGTCATGAAGATAGCTATAGTCTGATTCATTATGGTGATAGAGGTATTCAGAGAGACTCCAATCAATCTTTTCTTTGGCCTTTGATAGTTTTTATTCTTCTTCTTCCATGGGATAGATGCTAACAGAACATTCTGTTATTGTATCTGAGTCTTCTTCTTTGCTTGCAGAGGAGGATTCAATATCACTGCTATTGCAATCGAAATATTGTGGAGAATCCTTACTTTTATTGATGGCTGAGTCTTCATCTTCATCCTTGATAAGAATGTCTTATGTGTCTTTATTTTTGATTTGATACATCTTTTCTAATTTCATCCATAAGTCCTTGGCAGATGTGCATAGTCCTATGCTTTCCTTGACTATATCTGATAATCCATTGAGAAGAATCTTCAATACCACTTCATTGTTCTTCCTTTATCTTCTTTGGACTGTAATTTTGGATAGATTCTTTGATGTAGTTAAGTCCCAGGGATTTCTTACTACAAAATTCCAAACCTCAGATCCTTTTGACTTCAAAATCTGTTTCATATTTTCTCCCCATGAGGTATAAGCTGTTCCATTGAATAAAGGAGCTTCAATTGCGGAGAGAGCCATGTGTCCACCCATTTCTTCAAGATCTGCCTTCCAGTATTTAAACTGTGTTTGAAGGAACCTGCTCTGATACCAATTGAAGAACACACTGCCCACACTAAGAGGGGGGGGGGTGAATTAGTGTGTGAACTATTCCAACTTTTTCTTCTTTCAAGTTACCAGTTAAAACATAATTGAACAGATTAATAACAATCAAATCATAATTACAATGAACACAGAGACACCAGATGTTTGTATAAACTTTTGTATAATTGATATGAACATAGTAATATGAATATATGTGAAAGAGGATTTTCTTTAGCACCAGCTATTGTTTCAGCACCAACTGAAGTAAGGAGCACCAACCCCTTGAAGAGTACCAACTCTCAGCCAAGACCCAGCTTGGCGCAAGACCCAACTTGCTGCAAGACCCAGCTTGCTGATGGAACCCAGTCTATCCAACTAGAGTTTATTTAACTCCAGTAGTAGTGATCCATTATAGAATCAAATCTATATTATGATCAGAGGTATACCATAAAACACTCATCACCACATTTCATCTTCTCTCTGTAATTCACATTTTCTTTCCTCTGATACCTTCTTTGGAATCTTCTTTAGCTTTTGATTTTCTTTTCTGGACTGCAGAGACACCTTTCTTCTCAACACTCTTTCTCGTTTATATAATCTTCAAACTGGTGTGAGATTTAAAAACATAGTGTCCCTTTATTTGAACCATTGTACCTTTTCATTTAAAATGACAATCTAAACTTTAATTAATATCATTTTTCCTTTTTATTCTTTATTCATATTTTCATGATTTAACTCTCTTTTAATCATGATTGTGTATTGATTTATTTTTGTCATGAGTTGATCATAGACATGGATCGACTCATTAGATCGTACTCATGTTTCTGCTGCATTCTCGGTTCACCAACAGACCATATTCGATCATTTATCAATTCTCTGTATTGTTCTGGTGTAACTTTCTATTGAATGAAATTTGTATGAGGCGCTCCCTTCAAACCAATTTCATATGACCATAGGCATAGAACCACAGGCTTATTAATCTAAGCGACGTATTACAATCTTTCCTTTCAAATCTCTTTACCATTTCACCAAATGGCGGTGACCTCACGTTTAGGTGAGACGAGCGCTTGAGCGTTTATCAATTCAACGGTTGCGATTCGATCTTCTGATGAGATGGACAACTGATGGAATTTCGACACTTTGACCTTTGGGTCTTCATGACTTCCAACATTTCAAAACTCCCGATTACGATATCGCTGATACAATCGAACGGTTCACGTTTATATTTGCGGAGACAGATCAACGGTCAGCTTTAACCTTACACTCATCCTTTTACTGCTAAATCTGACGGCCAAGACTTAATCATTCATCGGGATAGACGACCACCAGGATCTCTAGACTGCTTACGTTACTTGATGACGTGTCACGAGTCGAGTAGTTGCCACGTGTCCCTCTGATTCATGATTTGTACGAACCTAAAATGTTGAATCAACTTGACACTTGTCATTGTCTGATTGCATCATGTGTGCTTGTTGACATAGTCTCCTGACGTGGTATGCCACATGTCCTTCTCGAATCAACGGTCCTCATTCTCCCTTTGATTGACGACTGTGATCAAGTCGCGAGTTCGCATTTCACGAGTTCGCATTTCGTGAGTTCAAATTTCGCAAATTCTCACAAATGGCTCTTTGACTTCTTCACTCTTCGAGTCAGTGAAACGATGACCCTTCACCACTTGCTGTCCTTGACAACGGACGGTCCTGATCATTTCGCAGCTTGTCTCGTGCACCTTCCTTTGGATCCAATGGTTTGATAAGAACTCAGGTTTGATCCGACGACTGACGAGTTTTCGAATATTCGAACTCACAACCTATTTACCTCGCTTATCCTTTTTTCTCTAGATCAACGATCAAGATCTCTCCCTCTGATCGACGACTGCGATCATGTCACGACCTTGCACCTCACGAGTTCATGCAACTCTGCCTTTGACTTCTCCGGATCTGTGAGTCAGCGAAATTCCAATCACTCGCCACATGTCCTCTAGCTCAAATGACCCATATTTGATTTGGACAATCTGACGCTTGAGATCTTCTTCGGATGATCTGACGATTGTGATTTACATCGTATGATATGATGGTCGAGATCTATTCTGCAATGCAGCTCTTGTAGATTTATCATGTCCTTCCAATTTAACATGATCCAACGGTTCAGATCTTATTGCGAGTTCCTACATCTCTGCCTTTGACTTCTCCGGCTCGCGAGTCAGTGAAATGCCAATCGCTCGCCATGTGTCCTATGGATCCAACAGTTCAGATTAGAATCTATTATTGACGGCTCATATCATTTCGTGACTTCGCATATCGCGAGTTCCTACATCTCTGCCTTTGACTTCTTCGGCTCACGAGTCAACAAAATGCCAATCGCTCGCCACGTGTCCTCTGGATCCAATAGTTCAGATTAGAATCTAGGATCGACGACTCAGATCATTTCACGACTTTGCATATTGCGAGTTCCTACAACTCTCACCTTTGACTTCTCCAACTCGCGAGTCAACGAAATGTTGATCTCTCACCACATGTCCTTTGGATCCAATGACCCATATCATTTTGCGACTTCGTATTTCACGGAGTTGGATGATGGATCTTGCCCATTATCCTCTTCACAGTTATACTGGATCCAACGACTACTAGTCCTTAGTGCTCCAATCCGATGACTAAGGTCTAATCTCCTCCTCTGTGCGCTTCCTCCTGTCTATACTATGATCTGACAACCATCGGGTATTCGAGATTGGTGATCCAATGACCACTGTCGCTCCTCCTCCCGAGCTTATGCATCCTCCCAAATTAGAAGAATTTCTAAGTGTCAAAGATTCAACGACCTTTGATCCTTCTACGAGCCTTGATGTATGCAGGGATCTTGTCTGCGCGTCTCAAAATGCTATCTCTCCTGAGATTTTGCATAGGAACATTGTTGATCATGTCGTGATCAACAATAATTATGAATTTCTTCAGCCTTAAGGTGATGTTCTTCAGTCGATTATTTTTCTTCCTGAGATTAACCTTGTTGCTCTGCTTACTAAGACTGTTGACATCAATGACAATCTCATTTGTGGTAATTCAACATTAGCAACAGATCATCACATCGACTGTTGACATCAATGACAATATATCCAACAAGCATGGGGCACAAATAGGACATAGGGGTTTGCACAGGAGAGAAGGAGGACGTTTTGTAGAGGCACCCCGAAAGAGATTGACCTAGGGGGTTGTTCCCTTTTCAGTGGAACGTTGGCCTTGGAAGGCATAGGACGTCACCCACGAGGTCCATGACATCATCCTTGATTCATGGACGTTTTGGCAGATGGACAAGGCAGTTTGGCACATGTGGTAGCTTGGAGAAGCCCAAGGAGGGCTAACGTCTGTTAGGCAAAATATATGTCGTTATAATAACGTTGTAGTACTTGCCCAACCATTTAATTGTCAACCCGGGGTACATAAACTGACGAAGCACACGCACTGTATGTGCAGGACTGAAGTAGAACTAATCTAGTCTAATCTATGTTGCTGAAATCAAACTAATCTAAGAAAGCATTGAAACACTAACTAGGAAAGCATGAAATTGCATAAGGGAAATACAACATGTGAAGAGTTAACAACAATGACATACATGAGCTCATACACTATATCAATCTCAAATCATATTACAATAGTCAAATGACAAAACATGAAAGAATAACAAAGCCAAGAATCCCCTTCTCCTAATTACCATCACATCTTAATTGAATTCTAATTCCTGATTCCTGATTTCTAATTGGCCTCTCATGAAGAGAGAGCACTCTCTTATATACATGAAGAAGATAACCATCTCATAATTGCAGATCCACTATTCTCTCAACCACTCTCAACTACTTTCCCATTATTACAAGATATGATCCCTTGAAATCCTCACACATATCTCTCATATATCTTAGATAAGATATTCTAACCAAATCTCTATGATCTTCTCCTTGAAAAGAGGCTTTGAATAATTATCTCCTTTGGAATGATGGAAGAGATATTCGAGAAGTCTCCTTGAATTAATCATCCACATATTCCTACACATTACAATGCTCACACATAATTGAGATATATATGAAAACATGTATATTTTCTAATATTTAATCATAAATTC
>SNQJ01S0005904.1:0-29805 GCA_010110895.2 Picea sitchensis | reverse complement strand
AAAGTTGTATCCAAGAAGCAAAATTATATCCATGTCTTGAGAAGCAGATAGAAGGCACATTAATCTAGATTGGTTTCCTTGAATATTTTGAAGACCAAAACTCCTCTCAATAGGGAGGTGTGATCCGAAATGGATATGAACAATGAATATTGTTGTAAGAATAAGTACCTAAATGTAATTTGACAAGTAATGAATATTATATAAGACATATAGAAAATGCAATGTAAAGTTAAATGAAACAAATGATAGGAATAAATAAAAAACTAAATAGAAATAGAAAACAAAAATAGGAGAGGAAGGTTGAGGAATGGGAAATGAAGGAGAGGTTTGTTAGCCTTCTCATTACCCCAATTATCCCTATCTATTCTTGTAATTTCACTCACAGAAGTATTTTTTTCCGATTGGTGGCAAGGAGAGGAAGATGCACAAAGAGCCATATGACTACATTGTAAATATGATTGAGCAAACCATTCTATGCTAGTTTTTTTTCTTTCAGGTTTACCCAAGAAAAATCATTGTGTCCATTATGTGATTGATGTTTTTTGTAGTGAGAATATCTTATATGTGCTAGATATATTTCCCTTCTACATTTTTTATTGTTGCTAGTATTTTCAATAATAGTTACTTTGTTTTAATGGTTATCTAGTAATTTTTAATGGTGTAAGAGTTTGTCTTTTAGTTGTTCTTAAGGAATTATCTCATGGATTCACTCTCCATTTGTCTAAGATGAATGCTAACATATCTCTCTCCTTCACCATTATTTTATTTATGAGACTTGAGATCTTTGGACACCATTACATAACTATTCTACTATTGTAGAGAGTTTCCAATTATGTTTATTACATAGCTATTGCACTATTCTAGAGAGTTTCCAATTTTGTTTTTTCTTGTTTGTATAATGGAGGAAAACACATTTCTTCCTTTCCAACACTACTACAAACCATCTATTGTTGCCTATGGAAATCCTAGAGGCCATGCTCATCCATTCCAATCTTTCCAGAGGCCATATGGGATACGTGTGTGTGTTTGGGGGGCATACGTGGTTTGTACATGTGATAATATCGACGTGAAACCAACCTAGTTCTTCCTAGGGGTCACCCTTCCTCTACCTATGTATGAGATGCAATTGTTATTTTCTCTCTCTTAATCAAATTCTTCCCACATACTTAGATATTGAATTATGTTTTAATTGTTGTTCACTTAATGCTTTGGCATTGGCCTCTTTGTCTCATTCACCACCTTTTGATAAAACCAATTTACATGTGATCATTTAAATTTAATTTCATACAATAATAATGGGAGTGGGAAACTCATGATGTTCTTAGACGACATTCTTATTGAATTTTTCACCTTTTTGTTTAGTGTTGGAGAAGCACACACACATATTTATATTGCTATATAGTTTTGTGTTGGATTTTCTCACAAGGTCATTGTGATTAATTAATTAAATTATGATTGTAGTAACAAAGAAAAAAACATGGAGAAGCAAGAAAGATGGAGAAACAAACATGATGAGGTGACATCATTGGTAAAAAAATACCTCCACGAGAGACAATTTATTGTCCATACTTACACTATGATTCCATTGTGTCTTTGGAGGTTTGGAAATCGGTGTTGGAAGTCTTCTCTCCTCTCTTTAAATTAGATTGCACTATTCTATCATCAAATTGTTGCTTGGTTGGGAAGAATAATTGTTATCCCTCTGCATTTAAATTCATTTCCTATTCAAATTAAAGAAAATAATAAAGAATTCGTTTTAACTAACTTAAGAGCATCCCAACTTTTAAAATTGTAAAAGATGGAAGAACTGGCTCAAAATGTGCAACAAGAGGCAGATCAGTTTCCCTTGAGATAGTGGTGAATGCAAAAACCCATACAAAAGAACAAAACTAGTATAATTATACAAACATAGAGCTCTTGTGATATAAATAAATAGAGAAATAAATCCAGGGTTGTGAAGACGTGCAAACATGGGAAAATTTGAACACAACTCTACAGAAGTGTGGAAGAAGTCCCATGTGGTGAAAAGCCATGCCACTATTCCTATTGAGTCCTGATGTTTTGCAATGAAACAATTGAGTTTGGTCTTAGTATGATAGGAAATGAGCTCTAAGAGAGTATATGGTGGTGAGATCGACATGGATTGTTTTCCTCACATTTAGGAATGGTGCTAGGGGGAGAAACAAGCTCCAAGAGAGTATCTGGTGGTGAGATTGGCATGGACTGTTTGTCTGACTATTTAGGAGAAATGTGGTGCTAGGGGAGAAATTTTTTGTAGAAATTTTTTTGTTATGAGTTTCCATTTGTGATCAGTGGTGTGTTAACCTTGGCCATTGTCTATGGTATGTAAAGATGGAGATATCAGGACTCGTGTCGTAAGGATTTATTGTAACATGTAGGTTGCGCTGCTGCAAGGGAACAAAGCATTTTGGAAAAATGTGCATGAGGCATGTTGTGCGCTAAAATGGCACATGGTTAGAGACTATATTTCCTTGAGTAGATGTAGCAAGAGACTATATTTCCTTGAGTATATGTAGCAAGAGACTATGGTGATTGTGGTGGTCCAAAAAGAGAAGTTGACCTAGTATTGGCATACTTGTATGTCTAAATGGCTGAAATACGGTGAGCAAGATGAGAGATATCCTAGAACTATGGAGGAATATGCATTGAAGGCACTACATGTTATGAAGATGATGGAACATATACAATGTTTGTGTTCTATTCCTCATCGAAGACTGTATATCGAACTTTGACATGAAATATAAATATGGACTAAAGATTTGGATTGAACGGTTGGAGTATCTGGAAGGATACTTATAGAGTCTAAAGCATGTTCCAGTATTGGGGTCGAATGTATTGCTATAGTAGGCAAAGGTGCTAGACTATGTCAGTGCTCCATGAAAATTGAAAGTAGCAGGGGGAGAGACCTTGGTAAGTGGAGCATGAGAGGAAAGAGGGGTATTGTGTAGTGGTTATGCATTCAAAGGTCAAGGAGCAAAAAGATAGCTTGTAAAGGAGATGAGGAGGAGAATAAGGAATATCAGTGGAAAAAAACATTAGAGAGTCCAACACAAATAGAGGAATGACGAGGGGGACATATAGAGATGTTGGCCCAGGAGTCAGAGGGAAGTGACATAGGAGAGGTACAAGATAGAAGTACATAGGGAGTGGGTCAGGGATGCATTGAAGGAAGTGGTTTGACAGGTCGGCATGAAGTCACATGGTCAAGATGAGTATCTTTCTGTCAGGTTTGAGCGGTGGTTTTGCAGTGCAATACTATGCAATCTACAATAGAATGTGATTGCATTTAAAAATACATGCAGTAGTAAGGTTGAAAAGAGATGAGGAGTGATATTTGTAGTAATAGAGTGTATTTTTGAGTGGGTATAGTTAGGAGTTATAAAATAAAGTAGACTAGTGGTTCATTATCAAACTTATGCTCCACTACTATAATAGGGATAAAATCATGGCCGAGGATGCTAACTTAAAAAAAATGACTCCACAGTGAAAATCAGGGTTCAAACCAGAGGTAAACACTTTAGAATAAATATGGAGCTCGAGATAGACTTTAGATAAAATTCCAATGCATTGTTGGATGCTCTGACTTGGTCATTGATGATGTTGTAACCATTTTCACATCAAATGATTATGCTATCCAAATGGGTAGAAACACTTGTAGAGTGATCGGGAAACGTATTCCAATTAGTGATACATTGGGATGTGAATGATGGATGAAAGTATAAAATTGTACTGTGATATTCCCACTAGAGCTAGGTGATGTTACGGAGATGCAGATCGACAATAACAAAACATTGGTCCTCTAGTTTTATTGGGGAAAGGTAAAATGAAGATGAAGTTTTTTGGATACTCTATAATCTCATTGTCCATCTGAACATAATATAGAGGGAGTGAGAGTGTGACATTGAGCTGAAACGGGTTAGTAGAAGGTGCATTATCTATGTGATCCAAAATCACATGGAGAAGTTCTATACTTTTTTGGTTTATAGCTGAAAACAAAGAGTAGCGTGTGGGTATCATGGATTGTTTCCAGTAAATGTTGCGACGGTTGGGACGAAGGGATGGCATAATAGTAGAAATCAACCTGATCTAGATGGGTTCTAGAGCCAAAAGAACTAGCAAACATGAAGTGAAATTCCCTAGGAAGAGAACATATAAGGTTGTTGGAATATACTAATTACTTTCGTAGCTAATTTAGGAAAGTTTTGATTTTAAGTTTAGTAAAAATTTCATTTTAGTTACGCATCAACTATATTTATTGAGTCCTATTTTATTAAATTTTGTGTATTTAATTATCACTCGAGAAGTAATGAATCAATGAAGAAGTATTAGAGCCCCATCTCTTGTGTCTTGGTGTTTTGGTTTCTTGTGTGTTTGTGTGAGAGTTATAGAACAACAGTTGTAACGAATCCTTGCCCATCCTCATTCAAAGTGGTATCTGAGCCAGCCAGAGAGAAGGTTGATATCTAAAAGAATACTACAAATCGTAGTAACAAGAAAGTTAAATAAAATCATGCAGGGCTATAGAGGAGGCCACAGTGCACAAGAAAATTAGTGAGGAGATCACAAACCTCAAAGAATCTGGAGGGTTTCCAGGGAGAAGACAAATAGTTGTTTTTATCCGAGTTGAAGAAGTCATGCCTTTATTTTTAATCTGGCAGCTGCCAAAAGCCACTATTTTTAGTTGAAAAAATCGCACCTAAATGTACCTTCAAATTTACAAGGCTTACGATAAAACTTGTTTGATAAAGTTCTTACAAAGACCGTGGGCACACCTCTGTGAGTTTCTTGTATTGAGTTTTTTTATTAAAGCTTGAATTTATATGGGATAGTTATTTGTATATTTTAATAATATGGTATTTTGTTAAAAGTTAAAATAAATAGGAAATAAAAAGATGTTTTTGGGGATTTCTTCGTAGAAGGATGAAATTGAATTTACAAGAAAATTTAAGTTTTTGCCTAAAAAAATGGTTTTAAGCATCAGTCTTGCACAACCACCACAGATTTTGGTTCTTACAGGTAAAAATTACAAAGTTTGGGCAATCAATATGAGGAATTTATTACGTTCTCAGGGTGTTTTGGATCTTATATAGTTCACTGACTATAGAGAACCCGGTGAGATCACGTAGTTGAGCGAGCTTTGACCAATGCTCAAAAGAATCATATTAGAGATAATATGATGAAATTTGGAAAAGCTCTCTATATTATCCAAAAGTCCTGGATGAATGCATATTTCCCAATATTTCAATAATGAAATTTTCAAAAGACAACATGGGACCTCTGCAAGACCAGAGTAATCAGAGTATTACCAAGGTAAAGACAATGAAGTTGCATACTTTATGAAAGAATTTTGAGAATCTAAGGATGAAGGAGTCATAGTGAGTAGACCAATACATGATCCAATTCATGAACACAATTAATCAATTAAGGATTAATGGTGAAGAGATTCCAAATGAGAGAGTGGTATAGAAGGTTTTGAGAACCTTACCTAATATGTTTGATGCAATGGTCATAGCCATTAAAGAGTCTAAGGATTTGGCACAACTATCAGTAGATGAGTTGTTGGAATCCTTGTTATCCCATGAATCTAGGATGAATATGTACGGAGATTCCTTGGAAAATGCATTCAGGTCTCAAGTTTTGATCTCAAGAGGCAGAGGATGATCTGATGTCGAGAGGTAGGGGAAATAGTAACAAAAACAACAACCAAAGGAATAATTTAGAACAAGAAAGGAGACCAGATCAAAATCATCCTTGGCAAGGGAGCAGTAGGAGCTCATAATGAAATCCAGAGGTATGACAAGTCCAAATAGGTAAATGTTTTATTGTAACAAGCAGGGTCATTATGCACATGAATGTAGGAAGAAGAAGGCTAACCTTAGGAGACATGATGGAAATTATTGTAACACTACTAAGAACTATGAAGACTCATATTCCTTACTTGTAATACTATTTCAGAGGCTTCTAATGATATTTGGTTTTTAGATAGAGGATGTAACAATAATATGACAATAATCAAAAGATTAATTGCATATTTGGATGATTCAGTGAGGACCCAAGTCAAGTTGGGGTTAGAAAATATTTTAAAAGTCATGGGAAAAGGAACGATCAACATCTAGAACAAACAAGGACAAAAAATACACATACCATTTGTGTATTATGCCTCGAGTTTGAAATATAATCTTATTAGTGTTGGTCAACTTACTCAAAAATCATATGATGTAATATTTAAGGGTGATAATTGTTTCATATATGATAAACCCCGGTAATATGTTGATTTCTAGGATGAAATATGACAAATAATAGAATGTATCCTCTTTCCATGAATTATGATCGAGAGGATGTCTCCTTTGCCCAAAAGGAAACATGTTAAAAAAGATTTTTGGTTGTGGCATCTAAGATTTGGTCATCTACATTTAGTGGTATAAAACTATTCTGTGAAAAAATGGTTGAAGGTTTGCTCCCATTCAAAAAGTCAGCTAGTTCATGTGAGGATTTCCATTAAAGAAGCAACATGGACAATTTTTTTCTAGAGGGATGTCTTATAGAGAAAAGACAAAATTAGAGTTGGTTCATATAGATCTATGTGGTCCAATGCAGACACGATCACTAGGAGGAAGTTACTACTTCATAACCTTCATCGACGATTAGCAGAAAGAATTGGATATACTTTATGGTAAAGGAATAAGAAAATTTTTACAAGTTAAGACAATTCAAGGAAAATGTGGAGAAGCAAAGTGGTCATCATATTAAAAGTGTTGGGATCATACATAGGAGGTGAATATGATTCACATGTTTTTCATGGTTTCTACAAGCAACATGGGATGAAAAGACAATATACAACAAAATTATACCTCAAATGAGTGTAGTGAAAGGAAAAACAAAACCATTATGAATATGGATAGAAGCATGTTGAAAGCAAAGCAGTTGTCAAATGATTTTTGAGAGAAAATAGATTACTCTGTTATGTTTTGAACATATCTCCCCACCTAAATTGTAATGAACAAAGTTCCACAAGAAGCACAAACATGTATTAGTTGCAATGTATCACACTTCAGAGTGTTTGGTTGTGTGGCATATTCTCATATGCCTAAAGAGTTGAGGAGGAAGCTATATGAAAAAAAGTGAAAAATGCATGTTTGTTGGGTACAATGATAATTCCAAGGAATATAAATTGTATAATCTAGTAACAAAGAAGGTGATAATTAATAGGGATGTTGAATTCAAAGAAGATGAAGGATGGAATGGAAGCATCGATAAATCTATATATGTTAGAGGATATATACCTCAAGTAGAGATGAAGCAGATGAGAAGATTACACAAGGTGGAAAATAAGGTTCACAAACTCAATCACCAATCAGAGATACTCCAATAAGGACTCCAAGAAATTTTGTTCATGGTGAGTCATCTAGCCCAGTAGCAGTCTACTCCTACTTCTCAGTGAAGCAGTGTATCTCATTATACAAATTCCTTCTTAAGTTCTAGAAAGACTACAAGTTTAAGAGAGATATATGAAAATATAGATGTGCATTCAAGTTTACATTATTTACTTATCAACCCACATGTTTTCAAGAAGTAATTCAAGAAGAAAATTGGGTCCAAGCAATGGGCCGGAGAATTTATTCCATAAAGAGAGAAAAGAATGATACCGCGGGATCTAGTAGAATTACCTGAATATAAAGTTTGCATTGGTGTAAAATGGGTTGACAAAACAAATTTTAATCAAAAAGGATAAGTTGAAAAGCACAAGACCATATTGATAGCAAAGGGATTTTCAAAACAGACTATTGTAGAATTGCAGTGAGACCTTTGCACCAGTTTCAAGTTTAGATACAATTAGAGTTGTCTTATACATAAAAACAAAAAATAGATGGAAATTTTATCCAAATGGATTTGACTAACATTCTTGAATGGTAGTTTGGAAAAGTGTATGTGGATCACTTGACTAGTATATGTGATTGAAGGACATGAAGATAAAGGGTACATATTGAAGAAATCTCTTTATGCGCTTAAGCAAGATCCTAGATTTTGGTATAACATGATTGATTCATACTTGATCAGTACAATATTCAACATAAGCAACAAAGAGCCCACATTGTATACAAAGGTGAATAAGTAAGGTCAAATATTGATTGTTTGATTATATGTTGATGATATTATATTCGAAACTTGTCAATGGACAAGTTTAAAGAAACTAAGAAACAAGAATTTGAAATGACTGATTTGAGAAGCTTATTGAGATATTTCCTTGGTATTGAATTTATTCAATCAGATTCATGATTTTTTTCATTTCAATCAAGGTATTCCATGGATGTGTTGAAAAGGTTTAAGATGATGAATTCTAAGCCAACACCAACTCTAATTGCAACAAGATAAAAACTTAGAAAAGAGGATGTGGGATCTAATGTAGATCCAACTCTATTCCATAGATTGGTTGGCGATGTTATGTACCTCACTGCAACTAGGAAAGACATTATGTATGTTGTTAGTTTGATTTCGAGGTTCATGGAGTCTCAAAAATATTCATATTGGCAAGTTGGAGAAATAATTCTGAGATATATCGTCGGAACAACAAGATATGGAATATTATATTCCAACACTGGTAATGTTTTTTTTTTGGTTGGATATGCTGAGAGTGATTTTGCAGGTATTCTTGATGGCATGAAGAGTGCCTTAGGATATGTGTTATATCTTGGTTCAGGTGTGATTTCATGGGAATCCAAGAATCAATCCATTGTGACGATTTCATCAGCCAGAGTTGAGTATGTAGCAGCCATAGCAACAACTTTTCAAGTAGAATAGTTATGTAGATTATTGGGTGATCTTATACAAGGAAAATAAGGACTGTCTCCAGTGTATTGTGACAACAACTCAAAAACAACTATGTCAATGAACCATGTTTTCCTTAAGAAAAGAAAGAATATTGATACTAGATATCATTTTCTTAAGTAACTTTTAAACAATGGATAAATCTACTTGCAATCTTGTAGATCAAAAGACCAATCAACTCACATATTTACAAAGCCATTGGAAAATATGTTTTGAGTTTCATAGACATAATTTGGTGTTGTAAAAGTTAGGGGCCCCAGTGGTATAATTAATAGGGAGTGTTGGAATATGATAATTACTTCCATAGCTAATTTAGGAAAGTTTTGATGTTAGACTCTAGTAGAGTTTCAGTTGGTCATGCATGAGCTATCTTTGTGAGTCCTATTTTTAGTAAATTTTATATATTTAAATCTCTCTAGAGAAGCAATGAATCAATGAAGAAGTTTTAGAGCATAAAATGTGTGTCTTGGTGTTTTGTTTCTTGTTTGTGTGAGAGTTATACAACAACTGTAAGGAATTCTCGCCCCTCCTCCTTCAGTGGTGTCATAGAATATCCTAGTGATCCGAAAAGGTGAGTGCACCCTTTCCGATGTTAACACGAGAATCCTAAAGAGTAAATATCAGAATAATTTTGTTGAAAAAACCAAAATGGGGATGAGTTGAAAGTTGTTGGGGAACACTACAAAGTTCACAACCATGAAGAGATTCTTAATTTGGAGGTAATATGAATAGGCCAAAACCAATCTATAAAGGGGAGTTACATTTCTATTGAAGATATGACTAAAGATCCTATTGGAGAGAATCCCAGATTTACCTCACTTCCCCAAGCACAAAAGATGTGAAACATGACGGTCAGAGGCTCATGGGTGGTTTCTCATAGAGTATCTTTCCACTGCACATTTCACCGCTGCAATACCCCTGGAACCTATGACCAATGTGAGATATCAAACCAATGTGTAGTGAGAGGTGCCGATTACATGGATGATTGGGATTTCTGAAAAGACAATTACAATCTGGAAGGTGCAATAAGGATAAATTTGCACTTCATGATGATAGTAAAGAAAATTTGAAATATTTTCCATCTATTTCCAGCTGCCAATAATGTTGAAACTAATTGTTGTAAGAAAACATAAGTACACAAAAAAGTGATAAAATTTGTAGAGATTTTCGGTGAAAGAGATTAGAGATGCGCAAGGGAAATATGGTGGGAGAGCAGAGCTTCTAATGGATAGAAAAGTATCAGCTCGTAAATATGATAACATCCATGAAATTTTGATAAATAATGTATGAGGTTTATGATGCCATGTTGAGCTACCTAGGAGGGTGGTGTGATATGTGTGAGACCAAGAGTAATCGGAGCACACTATCATGGACCGTGAGGTTTTAGAGGTTCATGCTTCAGGATCGTTCAAGCTAAAGGCCGTAAGTAGCTACAACACATGATATGTTGTAGCGATGAAGAGATTGAAGGCTCCCTTTCTTTGTTTTCCTGAAGCAAGTCACATAAGAAGAAAGATATGTGAGGGATGGGAGTCATGAAATGTTGTGTCAGATGGACAAGGGAGAGGAGTTTGAACGAATGTGAGAACCTCTAAAGATCCCAGAAAATACGTATTTTAGGTGATTCAGGTGGAAGGGAAGTATCTAAATGAAAAATTGATCCACAAAAAGAAGGTATAAATGACACATTCTGATACCAAATGATATTAAACTCAAGAGAATCAAGATTTTAAAAAAATAATACCAAATGATAATAAATTGAAGAGAATAACATCTTAAAAACAATTTATACAAAATCCTTCAAAATACAAATATTTTATTCATATACCTCTTTTATAGTTCTAAGAAGAGTCCATAAACTAACTATTGAACTAATAATTATATGTGATGCAAAAGCTAAAAGAAGCATTGAAGTAGATGTCCTTAGCTTGAAAGTGATGCAAGATTTATAAGAAACATTTAACTAGATGTCATGAGTTGAGCTCGAAAGTTACAACAATTAATAACTAGCAATTAATAATAAATAATGTAATTAATTATTAATAAAATGTTGGAAATATGGAAAAGTGTTCTTAGAAAATATGTGGAGTCAGACACCTTTTTCAAATGTAAATCTTTATATAATTTAAAATTTATCGATATAGTGTTAACCAAATGCTCAACAATATTGGTGACAAAATTTAATCTTGTATTTACTCATTCTTTATATAACTTATAACTTTAGATATTTTTGAAAAATACTTTCTTACTATATATCATCAAAGTTGAAAGACTTTTTTTATTTTTTTAATAGACAAAATTTATTATATGTGAATTATGCAATTTTGAGTAGTTGTCTCTTTATCCATTATCCAAGCAATTGTTTAAACTAAAAGATATCATTTTCTTATCTTAATCACAAGAAAATGTAACAATGTTGTGGTGATGTATCTTTTTAAGAGGGATTTGAATTCTTATATATTTTTGAAAATAAGATATGTTTGGAATTGTGTCACTATAATGATTAAAATAAATTGGTTATTATTGCTTTGAGAAAAAGTTGTTTATTAGTGTAAATTCATATTAATTGTGATATCGTTAGTTTTAGTCTTCATAAATTATAATGTATAATTGTATAAATGTGATTTAGGTTGGTAATTTTGGGAAAAGATAGCAGGAGATATGGCAGCTCCTCTAGGAGCTACCATCTATGGCAAGTTTGGAAAGAGTGGAACCGAAGGGTCTTCTGTAAGATTTCGCAACCATGGCAATCTTGTTGGCATCAATGTCGTATTCATCACGGAAACTATAGCCTGCAACCTTGGACCGACACTTCAAAGAAGCTGCCCCCGGCTGAACTCATCATCTCGATATTGGCCTCCCTTTTCCCCCCTGCATCCTCCCCCTTCAGCATTGAGCCCTTCGTCCTGGTCCCCTCCTCCCTTCCCCTTCTTAAAACTCAATTTGATGGAGCCTCCAAAGGAAAACCAGGGCAGCCGAGGTATGGTACATCATTCGTAACCATCTTGGTCACATTCTCTCAATCGCTGTAGGCTCTTTGGGGCACACAACTAATAACACAGTAGAGATTTGGGGCTTGATTCGAGGTATGCACCTAGCAAAGGAGCTCGGACATAACAACTTGATGGTGGAAGGCGATTCACAAGTCATCCTCAACATTTTTCAGCACATCCTAAAAAGAGCAAACCCGGATAAAGTCACACCAAGTTGGAGGCTTTCCCACGGTATCTCTTTGCTCTCAAGCTCTATATCACCAACCTGGCGTTCATCCCTTCCCATGTTGTGGAGGAAGCAAGCCAGTCATGACGAATTAACCAACATTGGAACTATACTTGGGCGGGGACGGATCATGCATCTCGCACGAGGATCAGGCATCCTATTCTCAGCAGTGCATTAAAGCATTACGATGAGCTGCACCCCGGATGAGGTGCCATCGATGGGACATCTGGCGGAAGGATAGGAGGAGAAGGGATAGCCGGTGAGAGCCTTGAGCCATTAATGTGGCTTCGTGCCCAGTAACCGCCACCCGAAGTTTTAATGCATACTTTCCGTGCGGGGAGCGTGCGCTATCCCTCCTGGCTGAGCTCTTTGCATTGCAATATCACGGCGTTCTCTTGGCATTTACTGTTCGGTGGTGTGGTCTCCTCAATGCTCGTTTTCATGGTTTCGGGGTAATTCTTACCATTTAAGCAGCTCTGAGATCCCCGCTGCCAATGCGGGATTCAACCATGCCTGCGCCTTAGCCGTATCGTCTCGCGGGGCTCTCCATGGCACCCAAAGCCCAGCAAGAATCTTCTCGACCTCACAGTTACTGCCGGTCTCGGCATTTCGGGACCATGAGGCCATGGCATCACCCTACGGACTCTGGCACAACCCGTTCGTGCGTCAAGCATTCCGGCTCCCCTCGCCTTGCGCACGGCCATCCCACCCATCCTTGGAGGCGTCCTACACTCTTCTTGGGGAGCATCATGCCATTCTCCAGGATTTAGTATTTGAGCTACGAGAGGGTGTCAGCGACCTTCAATTCCGCGTCCAGCAAATGGAGGGACGCCTCTCCATCCTCCTCCAGCTCCTGGCCACTCCCTCTCCAGTCGCACCTGAGCTTTCTAGTGACGCCTCCGAGACCCCTAGCG
Source organism: Picea sitchensis (assembly GCA_010110895.2). Lineage (NCBI taxonomy): Eukaryota > Viridiplantae > Streptophyta > Pinopsida > Pinales > Pinaceae > Picea > Picea sitchensis. The sequence goes on along the minus strand of SNQJ01S0005904.1, from coordinate 16,825 downwards.
CTGTCAAAAGCAGCCAGCACAACACCGCCACTGCAGAGACTTCCAACTCCGAAAGGACGGAAGGCCAACCAAGGGCCATGACTCCTCTCGCGCAGACGGCGACTGGTGCACTCACTGAAGAAGCAGACGACAATGCAGGCTCGGCAGTGGCAACAGCAGCAAAGGGAAGCAGCCTCCAGGTGCCCGACGACGACAATTACAGCGCCATGGACATGCAATGGACCGGCGGGACACCTGTCGTTGAGGAACCATGGGTTGGCACTCTGCCCGAGTATGTTCCAGACTATACTGTGTTTGTCGCCTGTTTTAATTCTGGTGGTTCCCATGGTAGTTAAATTTCTAGTTATCTTTAGCATTGTCAGGAACAGCTTATACTCTTTTTTTTAGCTATATCTGGTTGGCTGAACTGGTTTCTCCTCCTGGAGCAGTTCAGTAATTACAACCAAATAACTCTGTCTATGTATTTTGGAACCCGGTTCTAAGAAGGACTCTTATATTAATCAAAACTTTACAAAAAAAAAAAAATGTTGGGGAAAGATCATATATTGGCTAAAATTGTGGGCCCAACTATGTATTATGTACATTGAATTAATCAATTTAAATGATAATGGCTATTTTTCATAGGAGAGGGATGAAAACTATAGGGGGGCTATGATTTCCTAAGAGAGAGGGGTCCAAAAGAATTTATTGTCATGGTATTAAACAAATACATTTATTAGATTATTATTCTTGTGTATAACCTTCTATTTGTTATTGACTGTTCTCAAAACCAATCATTTATTTTATGTAAGAGGGTGGGCGTGAGGAGTCATTTCTCATAGTTATTGAGGGCATGGCGCTGAAGTACAATCAACATTGGACGTCATCTTACTTGAGGAAAACAAAATTCGTATGTAGAAAATAAACACTTTTTGCAGGCAGATTCTGGACAAGAAGAGGGGAGTTCAGTGTTGAAAAAAGAACCATCCATGCCGTTCTCGAAGAAAACCATTACTGGGTTGTTTTTTATGTTGGAAATGTGGCATGTGTACCTATAAAATGATTTGTAAGTTCATAGTACGTTTTCCTATTGAGGCAATGGCTCAAGAGACTTGTGAATGGTTATTGTGAGCACTCGTAGAGTAGCTGGGAGGTTCCTCATCAAATAGAAGCACTGGAGCCCTAGAGGGAAGTGGGAAGGCCTGATGGACTATGTGGAAAGGCTCTGACTGTGTGTAGTGAAGGGGATCCCATTCCTTGGGTTGTGGGGAAGAGAGAGTTGGTGGTTTGGAACTGTTGTAGGAGTAGAGATTGGGTTTGGGGCTACTGTGTGTGGAAAGTGGATCTCCTTTTGGATTCATAGCTTTATCTTGAGGGTATCCTTTTGTTGACAGAAAAACAAACAACATCACATATGGTTGGGAAGTTCATCCTTAAGTACACAAAAATGCATTTATATTTTATAAACATAATTTTTATGTTGTTGTTATTATGATGATATTCCATTGTGTAAATGGTTCACATGAATGTTGTGTGTTTGTTGTAATATGAAATGAATTAGCATGAATGTTGTGTGTTCATTGTATGTGTAAATGGTTCGCATGAATGTTCTGTGTCTGTTGTATGTGTAAATGGTTCGCATGAATGTTGTGTGTTGGATGCATTCATGTTTTAATATATACTACTCTTCTTGGATGCATTCATGTTTTAATATGCTCTTAGATGCATTTAGAATTAGTATTATCCCGATGAAATGGTTAATTATTTAATATGTTTTCCTCTTCTAATATTCCTCAATTGGACTAGGGTACATGTTACATGCAAAGCTTTCCTCAAATTATTTTAATTAAAAATGTCTTCCACTTCAATGGACTTGATCTATATCTAGGCATGATATACACCTTAATTAAGATGAGTGTATGTGTGTCAACTCCATGAGCATGGAAGAGTAACACATCTCTCTCATACATATCTATACACTATTGAAATATAGAGGGATACACTATTAAAATGTATTCTAAGCATAATAATTTTTTTGTTTTCAATTACTTTTATTTTCTTAAAATTTTATTTTCAATTATTTTATTTCTTATATATATAATATTTTTTAGATGTCATATATCAATTTCATATATAACATTTGATTTGATTGGGTTAGAAATTCCATATTAAAATTTATATAAAATTGTAATTAAAAATAACAAACTTTTACACTAAATTAATTCTACAACCATAACCTATATAACAATCAAATTTACGAAATTAATTCTACAACCATAACCTATAACAATCAAATTTACAACGTCCAAAGTCCAAAGAGTTTGAAACTAATGGTGAAAAGCTAAAAATTTTCACTATGGGACAAGGCTCAATCCTTTCTAAAAGTTTAATTTACAAAGTCCAAAAAGTTTGAACTCATACAAAGAGTTTGAAACTAATGGTAGAAAAAGCTAAAAGTTTTTGAGAGTTTGAAATTGATGGTAAAGAGTTAAAAGTTTTTCAGCATGGGAGAGGGCTCAATCCTTGCTAAAAGTTTTTCACCATGGGACAAGGATCAATTCATCTTTTCACCATGGGAAAGGCTCAATTTATCTTTTCACCATAGGACAAGGTTTAATCCTTACTTTTCACCATGAGACAAGGCTCAATTCACCATAATTCACCATGTTTTCACCATGGGACAAGGCTTGCTTTCTTTTCACCATGGTACAAAGCTCAATTCACCATAATTCACCATGGGACAAGGTTCCTTCCTTGTCCATTTGGGACAAGGCTCAATCCTTGTCCCATTCTAGTGAGGAGTGTCATTAAACTTACAAATCGATAGAAAATAGTGCAATGGAAAATATACCTAATGACAATGAGCACAATTAATCACCTTTTAATTTAAAATTTTTAATCATTGGCTAACAATTGAAGATCTTGTATATTCTTAGTGTCGTCCTCCCAAATCAATGAATGTGATTTCCTCTTCATAACTTCCTTGTATTTTGAATGCATATGTTAGCGTGTTTACCTTTTAACATTTACCTAATCATATTAAAGAAAGTGCTAACAGCACTATATGGCCCTTACTTTAAATTATTAAACTTTGGATTTAGCAAGCTGACTGTAGATACTCATTTTGTTGTGCGTTTCATTTTTTGGCTGTGGGTTTCATTTTCTGACTATCCGTTTCATTTTCTGTCCGCACCTTTCATTTTCTGCGTAAACATGATTGGGTACCTTTAATTTTCTGCGTAAACATGATTGGGTACCTGGCGAGCGTTATATCTGTGTTGCAGGAGCAATATTACAGCCTAGCTGCCATGCAAAAGAGGAAGCACCTCATTAAAGGAAAGAAAGCAATTGTCTTTGGCATTGGTTATGATTTACTTCATATTTATTCAACGCATTGGACATTTTTGGTATCTAGTCTTTGCATTTGAGCATTTCTATGGCATGTGGGTAGAGGCGACATCGTTGTATGGGAAATTCCTTGTTGGGTTGTTGTGCTTGGTTATGTTGTGGGGGCTGTTGATGCAGAGCGAGTTGTAGTTTGTGTGCAAATGGTACTTCCCACAGATACTTCCCATCTGGAAGTTTATAAGGTGGACGACCGTGGGCTTCGTGGGACCATCTGCCCATGCCCATTTGTACTCTGGGCAACACATAAAATTTTAGACCTCATGGTTAATGTATGTATGTCGATGTAAATCAATGTTTCCAAGTTAATACATAAATTTAGATGCAAGAGTATCCGATGGATTCCACAATAATCCTGCACACCTTTCAAAGTAGGTTAGATAAATGTTTTCTTTTCTTTTGCAATAAAACCAGATCGGGCATGGTCAGAGTGCATGTTTTCTCATGTTTTGTTTCGAAACAGTCATCAATCTTGAACTATCCGCAGTCTTGTTCACTTTGAAGGTGTGCCTTCCTGATGAACCTCGAAACTAACGCCCATGATTACATTTTGTCACCCATTTTTTAGGTTTAGATTTTTTATTTATATACCTTCAACAATATTGTTTTATTATTGTTTTAGGTTTTAATGAATATAAATACTCACACTCTAACTGGAAAGGCCAAAGGAAACCTTAAAATCTATTTTTCTTTCGGTTCACTAACGAGTTCACTTGGAAAGATGGACATGTGAATGCAAGGAACATTCTAATCCCTCAATTCTTCTTTATTTTTATGTTCTTTCACGAACCATATAAAGGAGCTTAATATGATATTGTTAAATTGTTAAACTAGTAAAAGAATGTATAATTAAGAGAAGAAACTATAACAAGACCTTAAACAATATATAAATTCCAAATCGAATAAGAGAAAGGTATTAAGAGAGAAGCACAAAGCTAACAAACATGGGTATTTCAGGTCAAGCCTCAACACTTGTTTTGTGTTCAAATATAACTTTCAAAACCCTCACAAAAACAGTAGTTTTGTGTTTAAATATAACTTTCAAAACCCTCACAAAAAGAGTAAGCTGGTCTGGACTGTATAACAAGGAAATACATCATGTTTTGTGTTTAAATATAACTTTCAAAACCCTCACAAAAACAGTAAGCTGGCTGTATAACAAGGAAATACATTCGTGTACATTGTATTGTTCATAGCACCAGACGGGCAAATGCAATCGAAAAGTGTATTCCTTGTAGATTTTATAGAAAAGTTTGCAAAGGCTGTGTATTTATACAGTGGAAGGGACAGTTCACGCCCCCTCCGAGGTTAGATAGTCGTCCTGTACAGGATCCGCAGTGCATTCACATTAAAATAGGCGAATTAAAGTTTGTTTGTAAATGAAATAGGCAGGTAGGTTTTGTTTGAAAATGAAATATGTTTCGGCGTTAATCAACCACATAATATGTGGCTGTGCTAATACTATTATATTTTTTAAAATTTTTGTATTATATTTTAAAATTTTCTATTAAAGGATTTGTAAGGTACATAATTAAAAAAGGCTGTGCTAGTATATTATATTTTAAAATTTTCCATTAAAAGTTTGTAAGATACATAATTAAAAATGTAATTTTAAATCTCCATTTTAAGAGTTTGAAAAGTTTTTTATATTTTCCATCTTAAGAGTTTGAAAGAAGTGTTTTTATTTTCCTTGTAAAGATACATAATTAAAAATGTAATTTTAAATCCCCATTTTAAGAGTTTGAAAAGTTTTTTATATTTTCCATCTTAAGAGTTTGAAAAGCATTTTTTATTTTCCATCTGTACCGCGAGGACTTGAATGGCGGGTATAATTCCTTCCATATGGTTGGTTTGTTTGATCTTTCTCTTTATGCTCAGTAATGTCTACGGAGAATGTCTTGTTCCTGTCTCGTCCTTTTCTTCCTGCTCAGTAATACTATTTCGAAGGAGTTACAAAGCGCTCCTGAGAGTCGCACAGTGACTCGAGTTACAATTGTATTTTGTTCTTGAAAAGACATTTTAAAATGTATGCATTTTCATAACGAAAAGATTTACTTGGATGCTGGTTATTATGTATGCGAAGATGTATTCTTTTGGATATTCTGATACAGTTTAATTCTCTCTTTGCTTCGAAACTTATATTGCATTCTAATACAGTCTAATTCGACACTTTGCTTCGAAAAAGGTTGTGATTTATGCGAAGTTGGATATTCTAATCGACTCTAATTCGACAGTTTGACACTTTGCTTCTAAACTTATATTGCATTAAGTCGTTTATTGCACAAAAAGGGAGAATGGCGGCCATGAAATGAAACGAAATGAATTTGCTTGTTTATTAAGTTCTTTATTACATAAAGGGGAATAGATCCGGCTGTCATATCAGTAATGAGATGAGAGGCTATACATAGATAACCATAAGCTCCTCCAAAACGATAACAAGAATTTCATAGCGGCATAAATCCCTCCCTTCTTTACTTAGTTACGTACATTCTCTTCTTCGTAAAGAACTTAAAAGCCGCTGCCCGTTCTGAAGTAGCCTGTCCGCACACCATCAGAAAAACAACACATGAATTAGATTCGATTGGAGGTGCTTCAAGAAGAAATGAATATATATTACGGTAATGAAAATGGCAGACTAGATGATGTATAACATGAATCAATAAATCAAAGTCTGTGCTAAACTACATTATACTAAAACCGCCCGACCGCAGCTTGCTACCCACATAGTTACAGAAATTAATTACTAATGGCAGACTAGATGATGTACAACATGAATCAATAAATGAAAGACTGTGCTAAACCACATTATACTAAAACCGCCCGACCGCCGCTTGCTACCCACATAGTTAGAGAAATTAATTACTAATCGTATTAATAACCAGTAGCCTTGATCTATCGATGGAAAGACTTACGAGAGCCGCCTCGAACATCGCAGCGACGAGGAGGCTGCTGGACATCGCAGGTATTTGGAAGGTATGCGGCTCTCTCCTCCGCCTCCTCTTCTCTTCCACGCCCTTCGCGGCGGCGGCGGCGTTGATTAAGTGGTGCACCGTCCTGAGAATCAGAATCCATGAGGAATCATACGATAAAGATTGATCGAGCACTTGCTGTATGGCTCGGCATCGGCATTGTGGAGACATACTTTGCAATTCCTCGCAGCATCTCTCCGATGGCTGCTCTCTCCGGCGCTCCAAGTAGTCCCGGCATGAAGACAATCTATGCGGATCGCAAGACCGTCGTTGTTGTTGCATGTCCTCTCCATACCAATTTTCTTCATGTGCATCAGCAGTGGGGGTGCCACAGAGAAGGAGGAGGAGAATGGCTACACCTAAACTCACCCATTTCAGCGTCAGCCTCGTAGTCGGAGGGGAGAAGACATCCATTTCTTTTCTTTTCTTCGTTACCATGAAGATGGATAAGATATATATGGGCGTGAGTGTGAAGATGGGAAGACGAGGTGGATCCTAATGTTGTATTTATGGAAGCCTGGGTAAGTTGTCCCCTTGCACGAACGTAAAAGTAGAGAACAATACAACACGAAGAAGAGGACGAGACGAACACGTGTAGCGCATGCCCCATCTCACACTCCACGTCCCAGCCCAACCTTGGCCAGGGAAAGAAAGCCTGCCTCCGTTTCCAATCGCCGCGTCTTTCATTTTGTTTGAGTTGAGTTTTCATTTCGTTTGAGTTGAGTTAGAGAAGAGAAGAATCTTGCAGGTGGGTAGAATCCCCGACAGTGCAGGGTGGAGTACCAACAACACGAGTTACATACGATTATCGCATTTTAGACAATTTAACCGAGTTATGAGAAACTGCCTTGCCCCCGTGCTGTGGATGTTCCACGTTGAATCAAGTGGCTCACACCCGCACGGTTACCACAACAACTCTTGAAAATACTCACTAACAACTGTCATGCTGTCATTGCAGTCCATAAGACAATATAAATATTATCATTTTATCAAACACTTTGCTCTCTCCCATCGAACGTAAAATGGTTAAGTTGAACACACTTGCACATTTCATACTAAAGGACATTTCATACTAAAAGGAGTCTCAAAGAGTCTTCAGAATTCCCTTTGTGGGCATGTCATACAATCATTGCACTCCATAAGACAATCCAAATGTTATCATTTTATCAAACACATTGCATGCAGATTCCATATAGCATAACATACATGGTAACAAAAGCATTACCATTGGAAACGACTTAACAATCTTCCCACTCACCTCAAACAAATGTCACTCAAATTTGTACTGGATGGCAAGGTTAATGTGCTTTTGATTCATTCGATTGGATGGCATTTCTGAAATGAGTTTAAGAGCTTTCTTACATATCTTATAATCATGGTATCTCAAGAGACTAAATATAAGTAAAGACTTTGCAAGCATACTCTATGCACCTAAATATAAGTAAAGACTTTGCAAGCATACTCTATGCACTTGCATATAAGGGCACTCTCCGCAAAGTCATGCTTCTCGAGTTCAACTGCAATGACATTGTCTTTATTTTCTCAAGGCACCTCTAAAAGTGTAATGACTTGGCTTCACTTCCTTTTGCTTCATAGTGTCTTCACCATTTTCATTTTGAGAATATCATGGGATCACAGGTGTTTATATAACAACATATCATACACTCATTTATTAGATACACAATATATATTATATATGCACACATTTAAAATACATGTCAACAAGAACACTCATAAATAAATTTAATGCAAATATCATTTTTATGATATGATTATAGATTTTATTGTCCTATTTTAAATCAACTAAGACATTGGCACATGTCTTTAGGTTGCTACCAAAGGTTAAGTCACGTGGAATGATTTTGGATTGTTGCATTTGTTCAAAATTCAAACGATTCTTTGCCATACCCTTGTTCTACATTCTCTAAAATCATCAAAATCATCATATTCCACAATAGTACATTGTGAGTACACTATGTTGAGGTTTGTTGCTAAGAATTTATAACTTTGGACAACCATTCTTTGGACAACCATTCTCTTATCTATTTGAGGTTGTGGTTAGGATACTTTGGACAACCATTCTAAATTGGGTATGTTGCTTCTTCCTTCTCTCATTTACTTTTGAAAATGCATGGCATACTTAGGACAAAGATATATGCTTCCTATCCTTCAACTTTTCATTGAATTTAAAACCCATTAAATAAGGGTTTGATTACTTATCCATCCATAGATTCCCTATAACACTAAGTTCCTTGTTTTCCTCCCTTGGCCATGGTATAGGCCCCAAGACACATTTTTATTGTGTAAAACATACTAATAGCACCAAATATCCCCCATAGAAGTGAGAGATCACCCTACATAAGTCTTGTGTCCTTGTTCAAAGAATACTCAATGAAACTTTATCCTAAGAAGATTCAAATAGGGACTTAGCATCTTATGTTCCTTCCCTAACCATGTTTAATGCCTTGAAACCCGAATATGATGCTCAAAACCTATGAATGGAACTTATATGCCACTTGGAAGATAGAGATTCCATAAAAAGGATATATATGGTGGTTTGAGGCCTTGGATATTGATATTGAAATATATGTTTAAGGCCTAAGGAAATCTGTTTCTACCTAAACCATGATAGGGATCTTTAGACCCATTCTTATTTTGCAAAGAATACTAATGGTTCCCATATTCCTAGTCAAAGGACAATTTGAAACCCTTAAGAAGTCAGGTGCAATGGTTTAAGGTGTCATTAAGGGTATAGTTGACCTCCAAGTTGGGATATCCATGATATTAGGAAGATATGAGTAGTAGGTATGGGTATTAGCGTCCTTGACATGGCTATGGGCAGAACTTGGGCTTTAGGCCACAAAGAAAACTTCTAGTGCTAAGCCCTAAATATTGATTTATTAGATCTCTATTATTATATTAGTGTTTTCCTTATTAGTTAGCTAGGCCATTTAATGGCATGCTAGGCCCTTTAATTGTAATTATACCCTTTCTCTCCTATATATACACCAAGGAAACCTATTTTTAGAGATCATCACATCTTGTGCATTTGTTATATTGTAAAGAGGTTTTCCTGAAGAGGCTTATAATTCATTCTCTTCTCTCATTCTCAATGTGTTGAGTAACTTCTTTATCTACTTTTAGGTTATTTGGTTGTTTCATGCATAACATTTGGTAATAAAGAATATGATAATTAGGTTTGATTCCTTCAAATGAGTCAACTTGGCATTTTTGCTATACATTTTCTAGGTACTAGGATGGATTTTTGGGATCCTCATATGATCATGAAGTACTTGTGGTAAAAATTCATATTTTTGGTTCAATATAATTTTTAGGTTGTATGCTTTGGAATATAGGGCTCCTTACTAGCGCTAAAACCAATGTCAAAGAGTTGATCTTGGTAAAATAGTGAGATATTATTATAGAAATATTGAGATTGAGTTCCACTAGTTGTATTGAGTAGACTACAAAACATTTTATTTCCAGTTAAGGATTTTAGAAGAGCATCTAAAATATTCGCCACATGACACTTTGTACAAGTTCGGTCTCTTGAAAGGACAAACTCAACAAATTTTAGGGTCCTCATTCCAGCGACTTGTTCAACAGAGTCAAGTATCCATTAAAAAGGGTGAGCTAAACAATTTATTACCCAATTCGAATTCTGAAAGAAGGGAGAGTATAAGGAGTTCAAATCGCCCATCGAAGAATCAATGGAATTTCTCTATTGGCAATTCTGCCAAGATCATATGGGATAATCGCAAAGGGTTTGAGGAAGGAGGCACATATATTGCAAGTGAAGGCCAAGGAAATAAATAAAAAGTGAGCCAGCGTTAGCTTGGTAGGGAGTGAAGTTACGAGTGGAAAGGAAAAGCATTTCATTGTGAAAGCAGGAAGAATTTTTCTATACATTCAGCTATGTCGCGAGAATAAAAATGTTGAGGTAAAGTATACTGAATGTATTCTTGCTTGTCTGAGAATGGAATTTATTTAATGGGGGAGAAATTCCAAGGATAATGGTATTGTGTTTGGATTAATCAACAATTTCAAGTTAATGAGGGGAATTCGAAAAGTAAATGAAAGCAAACCAAAATCCATAGAGACCAAAAATTTAATAGATAGCGGAAAGGTATCATGGTAGAAACGAAAACAACTGTAGTGAGGAAATGAGTGTATAGAAGAAATCATAACCATAAATCATTCTTAGTAAATTGAACAATTTTTTATTTCATGGAACTGAACAATCTCAATGCGTTGCAACTCTTGTGCCATAAAATACATTACAAATATTCATCAACATCTAGATATTCCTTATATAGGAAAATTTTAACTAATCTACCATGCAAATTTACACATGCATATCATAATCGAAGGCGAAGTAACTGAAGTCGTTGTCCCTTGCTTGCGCTCTGTCCAACTCCTTCTTTCTAACCACTGAGACCTCAATGGTACCTCCCAAACAGTTGCTATGAATTGCCTCTTCTTCCCCACTGAGGCCTCGAGGCATAAAGTGCATACCTGAAACCAAGAAAGCTGACTCCCAACTTGCCTCACAAGGTCAGCTACCACTCTCTATCGACCTAGTTATCTCAGCTCCACAAAACAGTCAAAGTAAAATCCGAGCATGGCTTATACACATGCAGGGCTGATCCATTCCACTCCTCCGCCATTTCTTTAGAGTTCTCTTAATGACTAGTTGTCAAAATGCACATTTAATTATTTTTATTAAATTATTATTAGGAAAATCGTCCCTTGTACACTTTTCACCCGATCTCTTAGTTGCACTATAAATTCACTTAATTAATTATATTAAATTGCCAATTTCCCTCACTTAGAGCTAAAGCGTTCTAACAATGCTCCCCAAAGAGGAGGAGGAGTGGACCCAAAACCGATGGGTGCCACATAAAACAGAAAGGGCACATCATTAATTTTTATATATCCATGCATGGAATTTTTCATTTGTAAAATTGAGGAAGCATAACAAACATTTAAGTAAAGATATGTTGACGTAAAATTCATGTATTTGCCTCTAAACCTTTATATTATAGATTACATAGAAAGGTTATAAATAGAAAGGTACAAATGAAAATCAGAGAAGAAGCTTGAACATGAATAGTTAACAAAGAGGAAGCGACAGTAAGCAAAGAAGTAAAACAAGTTATCATCGAAATAGACTGTGTATAGAGTGATCAAACATGAAGTACATAATAGGAATTTCCAAACCCTGTGTAGAGGACAAAATAAATAGAAGGAGTCGATTTTAGTAAGGTTAATGATTAAACATAGCTACGATTTAATTCCCCATAACACACAATTGGAATTTCCGATTTGGGGTAACGATAACAGTGAAGGAATTATTAAATTATTAAGAATTCATAGAGGCGCACAAGATGAGACGTGATTTTATTCACAATAAAGGGATCATTAAAATTAAATAGTATTTACAAAAACGTAAAATACGAGAATCTGAGTGCATAAAAATTCTGATGAGAACCCAATTCATAGGTTAAAGTCTAACTGTGCAAAAATGTTTTCAAACCCTACGATTTTTCATTCCACATACATTCAATAGATGAGGCGACGAATGAATACAAGCTTAGGGTATTAGCAACTATTAAACAAGGATACCCTCTCCTTTTTAGTATAGAGTGGTCGACATAGGAAAAGTTAACCCTTTCATAAATGATTTAATTATATAACGGTATTAGATGAGAGATCAAGTGAAGGATGTTGTTGAGGTGGTCGTGGGACAAACCACGATTCTTCCTTGTAGATAATTTTTTACAACCAAAGGATACAAACAAATGTTGTTGCTAGTTTCAAAATGAATAAGATCATATTAATGTTTCCATACATGTACAGAGTATAAATACATTTTCTCCTCTGATTAAACAGTCAAGCATGAATAACATCAACCAACATAGAGAGTTTTGAGTTCCTTGGATGAATTCCAGAGTGTAAGAATAACAATGATATCTTCCAATGATGACTTTCAACCAGGGCCTACCCATATATTCTTATGACCTGAAGGTTATTCTCTTTTACGAAAGAGGGTCGCGGGGTAATGACCTATTCGGTTTAGAATAAAAGAAAAAGAGAAAATATCGGATGGTTTACCTTATAATAATGATTCATGCCACGGTCTAACTGGGAAGGGACCACAAAATACTATAGGCTTGAAGACTGACAACCAACAGAGAGAAAACTCAATAACCCTCAAACCCGAGCATTAAATATAAAGGTGTTTCACCTAACTTACAAATGGAACCATAAACATGGTGAAATCCTGGGAAGAAAATGCATACAGAGGCACAACTATCATGAATTTTCAACCCTCAAAACAAGAAAAAAAAACATGAGGTTTGTTACATTGAACCTCTCAATTATTACATTGCACGAGATAGAGAATACATCTACAGAATACTTCTCACGGAGAACATAAGAAACAGAACAATTACTCACCCTTACGCATAGAGAACCCTGGTTTCGTTGCCTCCCATCATCGCTGGTGGAAGGGCAGGCATGAAAATCAATAGTCATATACAACACAAAGGACAGATTGTGTTACATGAATAAAGGGTAAACTACAAAGAACAATTGTTACCTTGAGGCCCTCGCTAGAGGATTAAAAGCAACTGGTACGCCCCATAACTCTGCCATGTGAAGCCGAAGGAAGTGAAAAGCCTACATTAGGCAGTTTTAAGCCAAAGTGTCCGGTTCTGAAATTGTGAACATACATAATGGAATTACTCCTTGGCCTTCTTTAATTAATTTATCAATTTGTAGCACCCAAACCAATGTTCAATGTAGTTTTCATTGGGTGCAACATTTATTTCATGTGTGATTTTGATATTGAATAATTCTCCTTCCAAGTCTCTTAAGTCATGAGAAATTCCATGTATTACCTCCTCAATATCTTGATTTTCGAATGATCAACCAATAAATTATCTATCTCTTCTTTATTATACTCAATTATGTCATAAAATTTCTCAGCTGATAACCCGTTTAATATCAACTTGTTCATCAAATTGTTTTCTTTGTCATAAACATTGAATTGAGAATTAACTTAGGGTATTGTACCTCATCAGTTCTTCTTTCTAGATCTATCTCTATGAGTCTTTTGAACACTTCTTCTCTTTTTACTTTTCATGGCTTAGCTACATGCTTGAACAATGTTATTCAAATTCTTAATCTTTATTTCCAACAAGCATTCAATTGTTAAATTAGATTTGGAGAAGGCATATCCTCTTCTCTTCTTTCAATTCTGTCATTTTTGATACTTTTATTCCAAATGGAAAGACATCATCAACGTAGAAACCTTCTTCATTCTTTAAATCAACTTGTAGATTCTCATGAAAAGCATGTTCCCTTGAGACGAAAGAAACAATATTTTTTTATACCTCTCATGCTTACATTGTCGGTGACATTCTATTTTTAATGTTTTCTCTACATAACCGGATTGTTATGAGTAAACTAGAAGATCCTTTTAGCTTAATAGTGGGTGTAGTTGTTTTAACTATTGACAAAGGACTTGCCATGATTGGGGGAGGCATTAAGGCATTTTCCAATTATCTGATCCTTTCTTTTAACTTGGCATTTTCATCTTCCAAACCATTAATAGAATCATCTGAAGAATCCTTGGTTTCCCTTTGGATTTGTAAATTTGGTATGGTATCATGTCCTTTAGGTTGATCTCTTAGCGAGACTTTACCTTTTTATTCTTCTAGTCGCTTCTTTCTAAAATAAAATTTTTAGACTCTTTATAAAAAAACACTTTGAAAAGTGAAGGATTCTTCTTCACTAAAGTCTCATTCCAACGACTTCCAATAAAGAATTTTGTTGAACCATATTTTCTGGTTGTTCCATTGTGGGAAATATTTTCTCAATATCTACTTCTAGTTCCATGTACTCGAGGGAAAATATTTGGATGTCATTTTATATAAAATTATCTTCCTTTTGCACTAAATTCTTCCTTTTCTTTCTCCCATGGAGCTTATGTGAACTCTCAATTTTCCCAGAAGGAGGATTCTTCTCTCCCCCTCCATTGGAAGTATTGTTGACAACCTTTTTAACTAGGAGGGCCATTGGAGAATTGATCTCGGATATGGTATTCTTGGGAGTAACAACTGAAGATTGAACACTTCTTTCACTAGGACCTTTTCCTTTTGCTTATAAAATGATTACCCCTCTTGGAAGTAATGTTTCTAGGTCACCAACATCGTGTACAAGAGTACCTTGGTTGCTACCTTCTTCTTCTTCGTTGAAGATAGTCTTGATGAAAGAGTTACTGAATCCCACCAAAATCATGTGTCCTACAAATATTTTGTTCGGATCAAAACCTTTGATATTTTCAGCATACTTTAAACCACATTGTTGAAATGATTTGCAAATAGATCAATTTATGTTTTTTGAACATGAAATCTCCAATATTATTCCATGGTAGGGGAATAAATTGCGTTTTCCTTTTTCATGGAAAAAAATGTAACCAGAAGTTATATTTCCTTTCCACCTCTGTAATAAATAGTTTCTTAGATACATGATATGGGAGAAAAGAAAGATTTTTTTTGGAACATAATATCCTTATGACATTTTGATTCTCCATTTGTTCTATTGTTTCTTTTTCTCTAAGAATCTGTTATCTTGGTCAGATATCCTTGAAGTATTTTTTGCCCAACAACAGCAACTTGAAGACTGAAAGAAAATCATTATAAAATTCATAGAAATAAAAAGGGTCTTATGTATCATAGTTCCACGATACCAAATTTAGAATGGATCTATTTCACGATTCACCCTCTTATGGTTAAGTTTGGGAATTGAAAACAATACACAATAGCAAATATCAAATAAGAATCATAAATAATTGTTTTCCTTTTTATAGTGTGATAATTGGGGCCTTGTTCGATATAAATCAATTTTCCCTAGTCAAAGATGGCATGTTCTTTTACTGTAAAATAGGTAATATATAAAATCATGCGAGAGATAGAAACATTTCTTTCTTGACCTGTCAACCCGGTAAACAACCATGCAATTTATCAATAGGGTTTTTAAAATACTCAACACGGATTCTGAATTGTAATGTACAGGATAGATGCAAGATTCTCGAGATGATATTAGAGGTAGGAGAGTCCAAGCTCCCATTGTTATATTCTACAAAAAAAATATCGTCTTTTTCCTTTGAAAGTAAGCATCGACTCTGGCATCTTCAACATCTTGCAAAAAATTGTGGTGAAAGAGAAATCAAAGAATGATATTGGAGTTGTATAATTCTTTGAATTGGGATGTACTTGTCTTACCATGCACAATGGATTCTACAACCGAGAAACAGGAACAAACCCATGAAAGGCGATTCGGATGCCCTAAATTACGTTTTGTGCAAGAGGAGGAGTAATAAGAATATGCTCTCAACCACTGGAAATTTTGGTCTTCACGACCAAATATATTCAAAGTATCACCACAAAATTGTTATATAGATGATGCTTCCACATGTTGATGTGAGTATTTATTTAGCTGGTTAATAACCTCAAATAAATATATTCGGAGAGATGATAATAATTTAATCCCCTAGAAAATGAATATTTAGTATTTATTTAGCTTGTTAATAACCTCAAATAAATATTTTCGGAGAGATGATAATAATTTAATCCCTTGGAAAATGGAGATTTAATGCAACTTAATGAGTAATTCCTCGAGCCTTTCTCCATTAATGACGATATTTTCGGAGCCTAGAGAACATTGTTTAGCATACAACACTTAATGCATATTGGGAAAATCAAGAGAATGGTGGGACATATGAGAGCGAGTTTGAATATGTAGATTTTCATGAACTCGCAAACCCGCGAACCCAGGAAACCACGAACCCGCGGTTATGGAAAATCAAAAATATGTTCAGTGTAGAAAGGAGGTCAGTTGAAATTGCATGCAGAAGGAATAAAATACTTTGGGGATCGACACTCGCGACAAATCTGATGGTCAAAATGTAGATCATGGAACTTGAGGTGCAAAGTGAATATCACATAACTTGGAGGATCAGGGCTTGAACCCACGAACCCATGAACTTGAAAAAATGGCTAAGTGTAAAAGCGTAATTATGACATGGGAAAGTGGATGGAGATGAAGTTCTATAAACCCATGAACCCGTGAATTCATAAGACATTCTAAGTGTTAAATTTTTGAATGAGAAGGGAGGTAAGGGGAGAAATGTAGGTTTCAGAGGTAGAGAGTGTAATATGTAGATAGGGGTTTGGAAAGTGAGGGAGTGTGAGAAGATGAGGGAGTGTATGAGTCCGCCAACCCACGAACCTTATGAGGAGATGAAGCAAGAGTCCCAAAAAGATATAAGTGTAGAGACTAGTGGATCATATGGGAGAAGAGTGGTGAAATCATAACATGTAAGTCTGTGAGTATGATAAATTGACTAAGTATGGAAAGGAGAAGAGGGGAGAGGGAAAAATGGAAAAAATGTTAAGTATGAGAGT
>SNQJ01S0005903.1:110732-153636 GCA_010110895.2 Picea sitchensis | reverse complement strand
GATGCAATTCAGGAAACATAAAAACATAACAACCTAGCATACTAGCACATCAAGCAGCTGGAAGCAACATAAGACAGTCAATCAGATGAAAAAATAGAAATGACTACCCTCCCATCCTACCCTGCAACGTTAGGACCTTCAAGACATATAAGCAACGCTCAAGCCCAGGTTCCCATCAATTTTGACCATTTAAGGTCTCAAGGCTGGCAATTGTTCTGAGGAACAAGGAGGTGTCTACATCCCGCCCGACACACACAAGATCACTCCTACTAAGCTAAAAGACAACATCAATCAACTAACCACAACAACTTCAACGACCAACAACTAGAACCTTCCCGACAAGCGAGAGACAATCACAATGACGTTACAACAAGTACAACCTTACTTAAGAAAAAAACATCATCCAGAATGGGAGGTGCACAATTCAAAGTCAGGTTTGTATGTGCACGTCGATCAACGTGCGCACTAACCCAGTCATAAGGTATCACGTCGCCACCTTGCAACCGAGGCACTAGTAACCCACGCGCAAACTAAATGATTCCAAACCTTCTACCAAACATATATATAATGGGCCTGAATTCCACTAGCACTAACATACATTGTTATTGAAGATGGTGTTTTAAAGTTGTAAATAAAAGAGAAATTGTTGAAGGTGAAGAACTTGTAGTTTGTAAAATCATAGTCCAACTTCGATAAGATTTTCGTATTCCATTAAATTTTTTCACATTAAAACAAGGTCCTAGTAAATGCTTATACATATTACGAAACTGATATCAAATCAAAGAGTTCTAGATAAGGTAAAGAAAATAACTATGAACAAACATAGTTTCTGGTAAGGTGAAGGACATGGTTCTAAATTTCAAGAGGAAAAGGGATGTGTCAAAAAGAATACATTTATGGTTGGAAAACTACAACCCAACTTTTATAACCCTTTTCAATAGCAATTTTCATATTAGACATCCCAAAAATTATAAACATTGAGGACCCATTATCTTTAAGTCAAATACCAAAAACCAGATTAGGATAGAGGTGAATAGTTAGTATATCACCAAATGTAGATTTGGTTTATAAATCATTAACGACATTATCCAAGTAAACAAATTGGTGTTGTCAATCTTAAATAAAATATTATAAATATTGTTTCTTCTTCTTAAAAAGGTGCTCATATAAATATTACAGATCTAAAACCAGTTTTGAAGAATTCGAGATAGAAAATAAAATCCTTGTGTAGTAATAACTGCAATTCAAATGGAAATAAATTTTCGGTGCTTATTCGTTGCGAAACACAAACATTTATAAATTGAAAAAATACGGTCATCTCTTAACCATCCAATAATTAAACAAAACAAACATTTCCAATTATAAAAAGTTGTCAGTTCTTAACCACTACATAATTAAATCTTCTGGGTGTTTATAGAACTTTGTAAAATAATAATAAAAACTCCGTGTAACTGCATCAAATCATGGGGTTCTTATTAAGGAATGGGTAAGATCCAAGCATAAATAGAGCACGAAATTGATGAATCTATTATCAATGCGCATTTTTTTTTTTAAATGATGTTGTTTATTCAAGGGGATTAATTTGGGCGTGCTTAGCCCTAGGTCTCATAATTAGATTTGTTCACCTACCGACTATCGGAAATAGAGACTCACCACAGCCAAAAATAATATAAAATCAAAATCACTGATTAGAAATAAAAATTGTCCAAGAAAACTTAGAAATTCGCGGGGCTCTTTTTCCAAAACTTCCTTCTTGCACTAAAACTCATCAATTAGCATTCAACATTTATTCATTACCCATTCCTATCATTTATAAACAGTTAGTTGTAGGCACATATCAGCAACATATATCAACAATATATCATCAACAAGTCATCATCACAATGGACACGAAGAACACAAGATGTATGTACAATTTTCTTTTTATTATGGACTACAATCCTTGGGTTTATCAGCAACAACTGAATAGAGTACAGCTCTACAAGAGCACTAGCTCTATATGCAAGACTCAGCTTACATTCTCAGCACCAGCTGAGATGAGGCAACAATCCTCAATAGATATCAATTTGTCAACAGGTACGCAACCTGTCAGTAGTTTAGCCCGCGTGTGCACATGCTCTGGCTCACTACAGCCCGCGTGTGAACGCGGCCAGTGTATAATGTAACAAGCGTATGCTCTTGAGAAATTAGGGTTTTGATTTGCTTCACATGCTCAGATCCTATGCAACCTGCAATCACTTTCTCTTATGTCTTCCACTGTCCAAACTAACCGACAGCCAGTCATAATACATCCAAGCTCTCCAATAGCTTTCTCATGCTCCACAAAAAATCAATATGAATGCTATCTCAATCATATATAAACAACAAGTATACCATAGCAATCATGCCACTATTGAATCACGAGAGTGTTTCTCACTCCATCCACCAAATCAACCATGTTGAGCCACATCATAGAAGCCATACCAAGAATTCTCTAAGCATTCACAACATATCAAACAATAGCATCTATTAAGACAATAATGTAACCATATTAGTGTCTTAGTGATAGATCCGAGGCCATAGAATGAAGATCTAGAACCTGCCTCATCATCCAAGACCTTGGCACCAGCTCAAACACAAATCTGCATGAGGTTATTCAGTCCACGGTCCCTGTACACAGTCATCCCATGTGTACACTCACCCTACACACAACCATCGTGCATGTACATGTACCCTATACACAGACAACCCTCGTGGTCATCATAAAATAGGGTTTTCTATGAATCTGAAACTTTTGCAGTCAAGATCTCTGACATTGCCGAAACTTTGATGCGTCCATGAGATCCTCCTCTCGCTCTCTTCCTCAAAATAGATCTTCAATCATTCTCAAGATATCCACACCAATAAGATTCTCTCACAAGAAGCTCTCCATCAATACTCCAAAATATATTCACAAGAAGCTCTCCATTGATCCACAAGGATTCTCACAAAATGTATATTTTACAAGAGATCCTAGCTTCTTATTTATACTTTCATCTTCTAGGTCACTTAACACATTTTTAGGTTAGTTAACCTATTTCTAGGTCACTTAACCTATTTTCCTTATTTTAGGGTTAACCACTTTCCATGAATAGAAAGTTCTCCAATACTTTATCATTTAAATATTCCTTCTTGATTTTGTCACTTTACTTTATCATTTAAATAATCCATCTTGACTTTGTCACTTTACTTTATCATTTAAATAATAATTTCTTCTTTTCAAGCACTTTTACTTCTTTGACCTTTTGGATCTTCAAGCCATCATATGGGGGTCCTCCAACTTCATAAGGCCATAACTCTCAAACCGTGAGGAGTGATGTGACATTCCACATAGCACCGGAAATGGCATGTCAAGCACTATCCATCTAGGATAGTTTCACCAACAAATTCATTGATCTTCATATCATTATTCCACATACAAACATGGGTCCTTCGACCATTCTTCTAGGATAACTCATTCCATAAAGCATCTTCCCATGAGGGCTTTCACCATGAGAAGACCACTTTGGAGTTCATCCATTTGTGCACCTTATCAACCATGATAAGACACTAATGATTCATCTTTGCATCGATTGGTTTCCATTTGGACATATATCATTCTCATCAAGGGAATAATATCAATCAATTACTTGACATCAATCAATGAAATCAATCAAACCAAATCATTTACATCAATTGTAATGTACCTAAAAATTTACATAAAAAAAAATAAAATTTATTGGGTACTTTGAGTTGATTCTGTGTCTTTAAAGTTTCAGTTATTCGTTAACCATAATGTATAACAGTATTTTGTCTTTTACTTCTCTATCCTATTTTAACATATTGTCGCCTCTTCCTATTTCGGTATTGAGTTATATACAAACATAGGTACATAGCTAGGGATATCTTGTTTCATTGCAACTTGGTATTATCCACCGTTTTCGTTTCCAAAACCCACTTTATGATATGGAGGTATGACTACTTAGAACCACTATCATATAAACACAATGGTCGTAGATGTAAGGCCTTATAACATTCGTTCTGATATAGATATTATTATAGGGTCTACAAGAAGAGGTTAACACTATTCGCAATACTTTTAAATAGACACTGTTGGGTATAAAATCGGACATTAATATATACAAATGAATTAAGCACGTAGAGGCTAACTTGGGGAGGTTAATGTTAATGTAAAGGTAATTGGGTTCAACATATAACCGGTATATCAAGGTGATAAAAAATAACCCTAAGTAGGCCATCCGGGTTCCTCGCCATTAATTTTCTAAGAAAACGATACATGTCACAACCCTCTCGTCTTAACGACCTGTCTGCAACATTTAAGCCACTTTGAGATAAGTCTAATCGATTCAGAGTTCGAATCGCATGCCCTAATGAAATGCCAACACTTACCATTGATTCACGTGGCCAGATACGATTCCCACCCATCCTCCATTACTCCATACGAAAGGGTATTCCATATCTTTCACTTTCATTCCGGTCTTGGCTTGGTGAAGGAAAATGGAACGTTCCAGACCAAACTCTGTTTGAATTTTCCATCTTAGCATCATGGTCATGTTTCTGTGAAATTGGACCTTGTTCCAGGTGGGAGAGATCTTGGAAGAAAACCTCTCGACGGGCAACCCTGTGTGAGGTAAGTCGACTTGGTTGTTCCTATCATTTTGCATTTGTGTCTTTCTGTCTCATCGAGTAGTTTCTGCATACTCTAGTTCCCGATCAATTCTTCAGTAGCATTCTTGTTTTATATCGAGGTTACTATAGTAAAAGGGGGTTGGTGGTGCTCTAGGAGGGTTTATGTTTTTCACAGTTTACCCCTTTCCTTGTACTAGCCTTCCTATCGAGGTCGAGCCATTTTCCTCTTGTGAAAGGACTTATCACGTTGTCTGGTGTAATCGTGCATCTGAGATATTCTATTTTATTTATTTTCTTAATTGAACTTTCGTATTGGGTCTGGCTTCCTCTGTCAGTTAATTCCTAGTTAACAGAGTTTATGATCGGGTTTTCCTTGCATGGGTGCATAATAGACCTTTCAGTATAGTGTTGATCTTGAAAAATTTATGTGTTTAAATATTAAGTTCACCAGTATTATTATAACAATTAGAGGTGTCGTTCTAATGGTCGGAGGCGGTTTAGTCCTTTCTGTTTATATTTGGATTGTTACACTAGATTTATATTTACTATTACTTTATGCTCATTATACACATGTTATCCCTGCAATGTTTTCTTTTGGGTTAAATACTGGTATTCGTCGCTAATGATGGGCCCCTTTGATGTGCGAGGGTACCCATGAGGGAGACACAAACTCATCTTCCCCTTTCAGTCTAGGAGGCACATGGTTTGGCGCAATGCAGAAGGGTATAGAATCCTCTATTACAGCTAAGTACTTCATCGACTCCTTTCTCATTACGTTTTGTTCTTAAAATGATTATGTTATTGCGGACGAATATTTTTTTAATGTTTCACATTACTTTGTGCAAGGTGCGATCACACCGAGGCAGGGGAATGCCCTCTTCACTCTTTCAAGAGGTATTTGGGTTCCAACTACAATGCCCCTTCATCTAAGTTATTACGAGTTACATTCACCGATGATCAAGGCTACGTCTTGTTCTTAATACTTTGAAGATATTTCATTTCCTGGTTCTGAATTAGTTGTTTTAAGGGTACGCCCTAATTTGTATTAATGATTGGTACTTAGAAAGTAGGCCAAGCTTGCGCCTGGTTGGATTTGTGATATCTAGACAGTCTTTCCCTTAAATAATTATGAACATTATGTATTGAGTTTATTTGTTGTGGATATCATTGAAGTAATAGGTTCGGAACTGACATTTCTATGTTTAACATCCTCCTCTATACTTCCGAAAAAACTGGTTTATCAATACAGAGTTGAATTCTTTTCTTGAACTATTCTAGTTAATTTCCCAGAATTCATATTATTATCAATTACATCGTCATTCCGATATGATTTAACTATGCATGGTATTATACCTAAGGCTAGCACAATAATGGTGTGTTTAAGGGGGTTCATTTCCCACTAGTACTGTGCGATTGTATTCAAGACTTCCAAGTTTTTGTTTAAGTTCAGACACTTATTTATGATATAAAAGTAGTAATGGTAGGAGTTTAACCTTAGCCTCATTTTTCCCCATTCGTAATTAAACTCATGAACCAGTGGTGTAAATGATTTTGTGGGAATCCCATGCCTGTATGACTCCATCAAGAGTTTGGGTTTTAATGTCTCGGCTAGAAATCATGCAAGAAATTATACTCATCCATTTGAGGTTAGGATAGGTCAAGACTTTCAGAATTCGTAATTGTTTTTCTCTCATATGATTACTTTACTCGTTCATACCATATATCCTGTCTTGTCCTGAATTAACATATTGCACTGTAGCTACTCTATGCAATTAATACTTAACTTATGTTCCTACTTCAGCCATTAATCAAGCATTTTATTGATCTCCTCACTAGAATTAAGATAGTTTTGTTCCTATGACAGAACTACTAAAACCATACTAAAGTACCTATACTCCAATTTTTCTATAATGGGGTTTGTGGAGTTTGTTGGATTACTTTCCTACGGATATGTTTAAATATATATATAGTACCTGACTTTGTTATAGTTGGTTCACTTCAGCGTCATTGTATCGTTTACATAGATTACCCATTATATAATGTATCTCAATTCATATTATACCTATACAGGTATAAATACATATCGAATATAAGCTCAGTGTTGCAAGGTGTATTTGCTTAGAGTTTGAACTTGTATACTTACTAGTGGAGGTTCACTGTACACTATAGTCATCTATAGGAAATATAATTCTCCATAGATATTGGTACGCATGGCTTCAATTACACTATGCAAGCAATTCAATTTTCTTTTGTTCAACATAATTAATTGAGAAGATAGATGTAGACTATAGTCATCGAACAACCTTTGTCTAGGTTAATGAATGTACGCTAACTTTAAGGATTTCACTATATCCGTAACCAATTCACGCCACAGAGACAGAGATATTGAAATTCAGATACAGTAAATAACTTACAACAATTATACGATCATTAAAACAGATACTAGGAACCATTTCAATACAGATTTAGCATGTAGAGTACCATAGATATAAAATCATTCGGACATATAAGGGTTAGAGTAGCATAGCTGAACTAAACTCGCAGAAAGACAAAGGGAACAACCACATTCCTCCCAACCATAGAACCGAGCAGCCGAGATCACTTGCACGGTTCACCCCCTAGCCTGACCATGAGTCCATGAGGGAAAACTTGGAAATCCCTCCTCAACAATGTCTTTCAAACCAGTAGTCCCCCCTTGCCTCACACCCATTCAGTGTTCATAACAACAAGGAAGAAAAACAATAGTTTCCTTTTCCAGCATACTTGGAAACGTCCTGCCTCCTCACATATGCTTATTAATCAATTTTCCTAGGTCTTTTTCCCTCCTTTGGGAATTTTCGCAGCTTTCTAAATCCTTGATTTTCAGGGGTTGCCAATGGCCAATTCACTGATTTTCCACTTGTAAAAATAAGCCTAGAGGTAGTTCCAACATGTTACCCTCTCATGGAGTCATGGTCAACTAAATTTAGCATGGTTGTCCCCTTTGTCCCCTACAATCAATATAAAATATTATGTTTTTTCATACAAGTGTCATAGTCAAATATCTAGTTGGGACAAATCAGATCTCCGCACAATAGTCATAATCATTTATTACAATTATAAAATTTGAAATTCAGAATTTCCATAAATGGAAAAAAAATTTCAATTTCAAATTTCCTAAAAACGGAATAAAATTCCAGCAAATTTAAATTCAAAAAATATTTTTTTTATTTTGGGGGATGTCACATCCTTTCCCCCTTCAGTAAAACATTGTCCTCAGTGTTCGCTCCTTTCCTGGAACAGGATTGGATGAGATTTCCGCAAATCTCCTTCCAAGTCCCAAGTGGCCTCCTCAGGACTAAAGTTCTTCCATTGCACCTTTACCTGAGCGAAGGCTCTGTTCCGAAGTGTTATTTCTCTCTAGTCCAGAATGCGCAAGGGTTCCACCTAGAACTCGCCTTTGGGTTCCACCTGCACCAAGTTCCAATAAATCATATGAGTAGGGTCATCAATATACTTTTTCAGCAAGGAAACATGAAATACATTATGAATTCTTAGATTAGCTGGAAGTGCAAGTTGGTATGCTACGGGTCCAATTAGAGATAGTATATTGAAGGGCCCACAAGACCTGGGTGCAAACTTGGCACAGTTCCCTAACTTCGACGATATTTTTTGGGCTTTGAATTTAAAATAAACATGGTCTCCTACTTGAAATTCCAAATGCCTTCTTTTCTGATCTGCATAACTCTTCTGTCTATCCTGTGCTTCTTTCAAGTTCTGTTGTACCTTTCTTACCATGTTCTCCATTTCTTAGAGCATTTCTAGTCTGACCATGAGTCTGTTAGCTGGGTTATCCCAGCTAATTGGAGTCATACATTTTCTGCCATAGAGTATTTCGAAAGGGCTCAACTTAGCCGAAGTTTGGTACCCATTGTTATATGCAAATTATACCAAGTGTAGATAGTCTTCCCACTTGTCCAGTTTTGTTCTTATGTACATGTAGAGCATATCCTCTATGATTTGGTTTGTCCTTTCAGTATGTCCATCCATTTGTGGATGATAACTTGTACTGAAATTCAAGTTAGTATTTCTCCCTGCAAACAATTCCTTCCAAAAAGTGGATGTGAATTTTACGTCTCTATCTCAAATCACCATTTTAGGAATAACATGCAGTCTAAAAATTTATTTCATGAATATTTTAGCAATGTTTATAGCTTTAAAAGTAGACTTTACAGGAATAAAGTGTGCAGACTTATTGATTTTATCGATTACAACCATAATAGAATCATTCTGTTTCTGGGTTTTAGGCAAACCTATTATAAAATCCAGCGATATGGTCTCCCACTTCCATTATGGTACTCATAATGGTTGTAATAGGTTGGCTGGATGCTGGTGTTCGGCCTTAACCTGGTGACAATCTTGGCACCTAGCCAAGTATTATGTTGTTTCGCCTTTCATATTAGGCCAATAAAATAGTTTTCTAAGTGTTGTTATCGTTTTTTGGTAACCTAGGTGGCCAGAATACAATTTCTTATGCACTTCGTCCAAGACTGTTAGTTTTATCTCTGCAGAATCTGGTAAGTAAAGCCTATTTTTAAAGCATAGTAGTCCCTTCTTGTCGATACTTAGATCCGTTTTATCTGCGTTTGTGACACTGTTATGTAATTTTTCCATTACCTTAGTGTAATACCTGTCGTTAATACCTGTTGTCCTTATCCTTTGTTCCAGATCACTTTCGGCCCTGCTGATGCTTATCTCGTATATCCCATGGACTCTTCTTCTTAAAGCATCTGCTACTTTATTTTCCTTACCCTTGATATGTCTGACCTCGAAGTCGAACTCGCTTAAGAAGGCTAGCCACCTTTCTTTTCTTGCATTAAGATCTGATTGGTTAAGAAAATATTTCACCCCGCTATTATTCATTAATAGTAGGAATGTAGTGTCGCCACATTTTTAAGGCGTGTATTACTGCTTCTAATTCTAAGTCATGAGTGACATAATTTCGCTCGTGTTCCTTTAATTTTCAGGACTCATAACAAATGACGTGTCCTTCTTGAGTTAGGATATGACCTAGTCCTTCTTTACTTGCATCCACACATACTGTGAAGTCTTTGTCGGGGTCTGCTACCTTCAATATGGGTGCAATTGTCAATAATCCCTTATGTTTGTTAAAACTATCTTGGCACTTCTCTGACCAGTTAAAATTGGTTCCTTTCTTTTGTAATGATGTGATAGGGTAGGCTATCTTGGAAAACCCTTCTATAAACCTGCAGTAATATCCAGTGATTCCCATGAACGATCATATATTTGCTACATCCTTAGGCACTGGCCATTCCATAATGGCTTTTGTCTTTTTCGGGTCTATGGCAATGCCTTCTGCTAAAATCACATGTCCTAGATATTGTATTTCTTTCTGATAGAAGTCACACTTGTCAAATTTGGCGTACAGTTTATGTTTCCTCAACGTTTGAAGAAATATCCTTACATGTTCATCATGTTCATCTTTCATTTTTGAATAGACCAAAATATCGTCAATACATACTACCACAAACTTGTCTGAGCACTGACTGAAAATATTGTTCATCAGATACATAAATGTGGCTAGTGCATTAGTGAGTCTGAAAGGTATGACTACGAATTCACAGTGTCCATACCTTGTCCGAAAAGTTTTTTTTCTTATGTCCTCATATTTTATCCTAACTTGATGATAACCGGATCATAAATCCAACTTTGAAAAGATCTTGGCCCCACCTACTTGATCGAATAGATCATTTATCCTTGGTAAGGGGTATTTATTCTTAATAGTCATTTTTTTCAGTTGTCTATAATCAATACATAATCTTAGAGTATCTTCTTTCTTTTTCACAAAGAGGACTAGTGCCCCCCATGGTGAGACACTAGGTCTGATATACTCTTTGTCCAATAATTCCTGTAACTGTATTTTTAATTATGTCAGTTCTGGTAGACTCATTCGGTAAGGTGCCTTTGAGATAGGGGTTGAACCTGGTATTAGGTGTATGCAGAAGTCTATCTCTCTTCTAGGAGGTAATTCTGGTATCTCATCCACATACATGTCTCTGAACTCACATAGGACATCAAAGTCTTCTAGTTTCGGCTTATCATTTTTTCCTAGCAGATTCGTTACTTGGATGGCATAAACTTGACATCCCTTTCTCATACATTTCTTGAGTTGCATTGCTGAAACTTGTTTGACTGATACCAGTTTTGATATACCTTGGATTCTTCCAATAGTTCCAAGATCGTCCTTATAGCTAACTATCTTTGTATAGAAATCTATTACTGGTTTGTGTTGTTCCAACCAATCCATCGTGATAATCATATCGTAAGATACTAGTGGTAGGATGTTCAGATGGGTCTTTATATTTTGACCATTTAAGCTGAACTCACAATCCAGAACAAACTCAACTACTTTTCTTTTAGTACCAGTCGCTAATTATACAAGCCATGATTTTGTGTTCTTCAGTTTCTTAAGTTTGTTTGACTCTGCCACATTAGGTGTAATATAACTTAACGTAGCTCGAGGGTCAATTAAAACAGAAATTTGAGTATCATTGATTTTACCTTCGATTTCTACCACCAAGGACTGATGGTCAACTTGTCGACCATCTATGGCTGCATTTATCCGATGCAGGCTTCTTCCCACGTCTCCCACCGTCAAGGCTTGCTGCAGATTATGAACAACAATTTCATTTGTTGAACTCAGACATGGACAATTCCTCCTTAGATGAGGCTCCCAACATTCCCAACACTTTAATGGTTCGCAGGAGCTACCTCCAAACTTCTTTGTTCCCAGGTTTATCGGTTTACCACTGCCTTGCGTATTCGGATGATTGGAGTGAAAATCATTTCTCGGAAAACTTTTTGTTGTATTCTGATGAGGGGTTGGCCGGTACCCCTTCTTCCTCATTAATTCGATCATGTTTCTTATCCTTCCAGGCTTTGGGAAATTCTACCTGTTGTTTATATTGATCGTAGCACATTTGTGCTTTCCTGAATACTCCGCTCAAGGATTTGGGGTTGTCAAACTCAATTCTGTCCTTGTAGGACTGTGGTAGACAACTTAGAAATCACTGAATTTTTACTTTATCCTCCGGGATGTACGGTACGAACCTTAGCAGTTCTAGAAATTTATTTATAAGGTCCTCCATTGCCATCTGTCCAAGTCGTAACTCATAGAATTATTTTTTCTTCCTTTCATAGTAACTTTCTGAAAGGTATTGTTTCTTGAAATACTTTTTAAAGTCAATCCATTCCAACTGTTTCTCCTTTAGGCCCTTGGCCAATTTCAGGTCCTGCCACCAAATGTTGGCATTCCCTTTCAGATTGTAGATGGCCATTCTGACCTTCATGTTGCTGGAATAGTTGTAAACCTGGAAGTATTTTTTTATGTCCAACAACCATGCTTTAGCTTCCTCTCCCATATTAGATTCTCCATCAAAGGTAGTTGTTTTAATCTTTTTAAATTCTCCCTCGAGGTGGTCTACTTGTTTCCTTTTTCTGTTGGATTTAGTTTTTTATTCAGCTGAAGGTGATCCTTCCGACGAGCTATCTCCTTTTTCTGTTTCCGGCCCTGATTTCTTGGAGGCCCTTTTGCTGACTTCTTCCTCGTGGTTATCGTCCTTTGGGATTTTCTTGGTGACTATACTGTGCAGCAGGACTTCGTTTATCTCCTGTTGTTCTTGTTGTACTTTCTTCAATTTTTCATTGTCTACTTTGAAAATTTGTAGTTCAACAATCAACTTCCTCATTGTTTCTGACACTTCCATGGGTGAGCTTCCGTCACTGTTCTGTCTTAGATCTCCAGGGGGTCCCTCCTGCGGGTTTTCTCCCATCCTGATTTCTGCATCATCCTGAGCTGCCATAATTAACACAAAACATAAATAGCTTTCTGTTT
The DNA here is from genome assembly GCA_010110895.2 of Picea sitchensis. NCBI lineage: Eukaryota > Viridiplantae > Streptophyta > Pinopsida > Pinales > Pinaceae > Picea > Picea sitchensis. The sequence continues at coordinate 141,095 of SNQJ01S0005903.1, read as the reverse complement.
GTAACCATAAGATTTTTTGTTAGTTTTACATAAATCAAAATATATATATATATATACTAAGCAGCTATTGTGGACCTGTTCAGGTCCAGTGTTGTAATATTTTTGCTCTGATACCATATGTAATGTACCTCAAAATTTACATAAAAAATAAATAAATTATTAGGTAGTTTGAGTTGATTCTGTGTCTTTAAAGTTTCAGTCATTCGTCAACCATAATGTAAAACAATCTTTTCCCTTTTACTTCTCTATCGTATTTTAACATATTGTCACCTCTTCGCATTTCAGTATTGAGTTATATGCGAACATAGGTACATAGCTAGGGATATCTTGTTTCATTGCGACTTGGTATTATCCACCGCTTTCGTTTCCAAAACCCACTTTATGATATGGAGGTAGGACTACTTAGAACCACTATCATATAAACACAATGGTCATAGATGTAAGGCCTTATAACATTCGTTCTGATATAGATATTATTACAGGGTCTATAAGAAGAGGTTAACACTATTCCAAATACTTTTAAACAGACACTGTTGGGTATAAAATTGGGCACTAATCTATACAAATGAATTAAGCGCGCAAAGGCTAACTTGGGGAGGTTAAGGTTAATGTAAAGGTAGTTGGGTTCAACATATAACGGGTATAGAAAGGTGATAAAAAATAACCCTAAGTAGGCCATCCAGGTTTCTCACCATTAATTTTCTGAGCAAACGATACAGGTCGAATCCCTCTCGTCTTAAAAGCCTATCTACGACATTTAAGGTGCTCTGAGATAAGTCTAATTGATTCATAGTTTGACTGGCATGCCCCAATGAAATGTCAACACTTACCATTGATTCATGTGGCCAGGTACGATTCCCACCCATCCTTCATTACTCCATACAAAAGGGTATTCCATAGCTTTCACTTTCATTCTGGTCTTGGCTTAGTGAAGGAAAATGGAAGGTTCGAAACCAAACTCTGTATGAGTTTTTCGTCTTAGCATTGTGTTCATGTCTCTGTGAAATCAGACCTTGTTCCAGGTGGGAGAGATCTTGGAAGAAAACCTCTCGATGAGGCAACCCTGTGTGAGGTAAGTCAATTTGGCTGTTCCTGTCATTTTGCATTCGGGTCTTTCTGTATCATCGAGTAGTTTCTGCATACTCCAGTTCCTAGTCACTTCCTCGGTAGTGTTCTTGTTTTATATTGAGGTTACTATAGTAAAAGGGGGTCGGTGGTGCTCTAGCAGGGTTTAGGTTTTTCACAGTTTACCCCTTTCTCTGTACTAGCCTTCCTTTCGAGGCCAAGCCATTTTCCTCTTGTGGAAGGACTTATCACGGTGTTTGTTGTAATCGTGCATCCGATATATTCTATTTTATTTATTTTCTTAACTGAACTTTCGTATTGGGTCTGGCTTCCTTCGTTGGTTAATTCCTAGTTCACAGAATTTATGACCGGGTTTTCCTTGCATGGGTGTGTAATAGACCTTTTGGTACAATGTTGATCTTTAAAACTTTCTGTGTTTAAATATTAAGTTCACCAGTATTATTATACTGATTAGAGGTGTTGTTCTAATGGCCGGAGGTTGTTTAGTCCTTTCTGTTTATATTTGGATTATTACACTGGATTTATATTTACTATTACTTTACACTCATTATACACATGTTATCCCTGCAATGTTTTCTTTTGGGTTATATATTGGTATTCATCGCTAATGATGGGCCCCTTTGATGTGTGATAGTACCCATCCGGGAGACACGAACTCCTCTTCCCCTTTTGTTCTGGGAGGCACACGGTTTGGCGCAATGGCGAAGGGTATAAAATCATCTATTACAGCTAAGTACTTCATCGACTCCAATCTCATTACGTTATGTTCTTAAAATGATTATGTTATTGCTGCAAAATATTTTTTTAATGTTTCACATTACTTCGTGCAGGGTGCGATCACGCCGAGGCAGGGGAACGCCCTCTTCACTCTTTCAAGAGGTATTCGGGTTCCAACTACAATGCCCCTCCATCTAAGTTATTACGAGTTACATGCACCAATGATCAAGGCTACGTCTTGTTCTTAATACTTTGAAGATCTTTCATTTTCCAGTTCTGAAATAGTTGTTTTAACGGTACGCCCTAATTTGTATTAATGACTGATACTTAGAAAGTACGCCAAGCTTGCACCTGGTTGGATTCGTGATATCTAGACAGTTGTTCCCTTAAATAATTATGACCATTATGTATTGAGTTTATTTGTTGTGGATATCATTGATGTAACAGGTTCAGAACTGACATTTCTATGTTTAACATCCTCCTCTATACTTCCAAAAAACTGGTTTGTCAATACAAAGTTGAATTCTTTTCTTGAATTATTCTAGTTAATTTCCCAGAATTCATATTATGATTAATTACACCATCATCCTGATATGATTTAACTATGCATGGTATTATACCTACGACTAACACAATAATGGTGTGTTTAAGGGGGTTCATTTCCCACTGGTACTGTGCGATTGTATTCAAGACTTCCAAGTTTTTGTTTAAGTTCGGGCACTTATTTCTGATATAAAGGTAGTAGTGGTAGGAGTTTAACCTGAGCCGCATATTTCCCCATTCATAATTTAACTCATGAACCAGTTTCATAAATGTTTTCGTGGGAATCCCATGCGTGTGGGACTCCATCCAGAGTTTGGGTTTTAATGTCTCGGCTGGAAATCATGCAGGAAATTACACTTATTCGTTTGAGGTTAGGATAGGTCGAGACTTTCAGAATTCATAATTGTTTTTCTCCCATATGATTACTTTACTCATTCATACCATATATCCTATCTTGTCATGGATTAACATATTGCACTGTAGCTACGCTATGCAATTAATACTTAACTTGTGTTCCTACTTCAGCCATTAATCAAGCATTTTATCGATCTCCTCACCAGAATTAAGATAGTTTTGTTCCTACGACAAAACTACTAAAACCATACTAAAGTACCTATACTCCAATTTTTCTGTAATGGGGTCTGTGGAGTTTGTTGGATTACTTTCCTACGAATATGTTTATATATATATAGTACCCGACTCTGTTATAGTCGGTTCACTTCAACATCATTGTATCATTTATATAGATTACCAATTATATAATGTATCTATGTTCATATTATACCTGTAGAGGTCTAAATACATATCGAATATAATCTCAGTGTTGCAGGGTGTATTTGCTTCGAGTTTGAACTTGTATACTTTTTTCTTTTTAAGTAAAAGTGGGACCTTCCTATTAAAGCTTCATACAAAAAGAGAATACATGCTAGATAGGATCTAGGTGTCCTGCCTGTGAAGGAAACCAGGACACCTGGCTATCACACTGTAACAGGTCCAAAAGTGATGGAAAACATAGAGCCACCCTGCNATAGTCTTAACTAACAACATTTTAATAGTGGAGTTTCTAAGGCTATTCCGACTAACAACTAGAGGACTACTGTCCTGAGAAAGTACAACAACAATTGTAAAGAAAAACATAGAAACGCTGGAACCTTTTATCCGGGGCTCGCCTTGTCGTCCCGTGCTTCTGCTGCTCGAGCTGGAATGACGAAAGGTTGTGCGCAGGTAGGACATAGTCGCTTGGGTGAGGCGTTAGAGTAAGATGCATACAACATGTCCAGTCGCTGGCTTGCGCAGACCGCGCGAAAGATTTGGTCTTCTGCTAGGCTTCGGAGTTCAAAGATAAGCTGCAATTGCTCCGGGAGCAAAAGAGGTGGCGAGGGCGGCCTCGTCGGCGTGTCTTCATTTCCTTGACAGTCTGCATCCTGGATTGTATCAGCTTCCATCACCTTCTCCTCTTCGATGATTCAGTGTCCTGGGCTGGGGTCCAGAGAAGCTTTAGCACAGGAGTCAGAAGAGGTTCTGCTGGGCGGAGTGATGCGAGAGCGAAAGACACGGGCGTAGGGGTCCCAGTCATCTGGGAAGGTGACCAAATTCTGGTGCCAGAAATCCGGAGGGGGTTGTATGCTCGGGTCCTCTTCTACGATTGTGTCAGGAGGTGAAGCTTCCCGAATTGCCTGCCATCGACGCCTTCTAACTAGAGTCACTGCACTCTGGAATTCCCTGTGTCTTTTCCTTCTCGCGGCGACGACATACTAGCCAGCCCCTCTGCGCGGTTTTCCCCTTAGACGTGGCATAGCTGGAACAGAGAGGAGAGCCAAGTCGCCTCGCTGCGCAGAGAACTATTCAAACAGAATGAAGCCCTCGAGAAGGTTGATGAACCAATAAATCTCAATAAACTCCATTAATGCTACGAGCTTAATGCTCTGTCTGTTCGGACCTATGGCGCTCGTGCTGAAAGGCTTCATGCTACGGAGATGGAAGGAGTTGACGCGCACTATGGATCGCAGAGTGTGTGGGGAGGACAGTTAATAAAGGCCCCCTGCCTCCCCTCGCCACCTCCCCTTGCCACCTCGCCTGATCGTCCTAGACACATGTCACCCCATCCGGGAGTTGAGTCTAGTAGCTTGCAACGATGGTGGAGATATGAGGGCTCTGAGCTGCTAGTGTCCCAGGTTATGTGCTCCCTTTCCCTGTAAACGCCTTCATTGGCGAGGAGATTGGCTACTTTGTTTGCCTTCCTTTTGATATGTGAGGGGATGACACTGATGTTCCGCCTGAGCAGGCTTTGAAAGTCTTCTAACAATCCTACTAAACGCCAGCTAGGAGAGATTTTGTGTGGGTGTCCCCCATGCAGGATTTTTGTGATGAGCTGAATGACTATTTGAGAGTCCCCTTCCAGTATGATATTGTGATTGGTGAGAGAAAGAGCTTGTTTGAGACCCTGTAAGAGGCCTGTGAGTTTCGCTACATTGTTGGTGGTTTCTCCCAAGTATCCCGCACTGAGAGTTAGGATTTCCTCCATAGAGTTCCTGATGACTGCTCCGTAACCAGTTGGTCCGTGGTTACCTTTTGAGGCTCCATCGAAGTTGATTTTTATGAATCCAGCAGGAGGGGGGGTCCAAAGGGACAGACTGGAGAAGTGGCTCTGAGGGGGATGAAGGGTTCCCCAGTCTTTGAGGTTGAGCGTCCATCTTTGGAGGATGTGTGCCTCCTCGCGATTACACTCTTGGTCCCGAAGTTTCCAATGCTTGTTCTGAATAGTTTCTCTGATGAGTTTGACGACTGAATTCCAGGTTGCCTCTGCTGGGGACTGCTTGGAGTGGAAGATACGTTTGTTCCTCTCCTTCCATATCTGCCAGAGAGTGAAGTCAGGTAGTAAGAGCCAGATTTGATTCAGAATGGGGTTACAGTAGGTGATTGAGTCCCAATTTTCGATAGTATCTTTGATGCTGCCACGATTTTGGTTGGATCGGCGCATGATTTGTGCTCCTTGATCCCAGATTGCCTGGCTGTAGCTGCATCCGTTGAAGAGGTTTTCTTTGGTTTCCTCTTGGATTTGACAGAGTGTACACATGGATGGTCCAGTGAACCCTCTCTTCCTGAGGTTGTCCCATGTTAGAATTATGTTGTGAATAATTAACCAGAGGAAGGTAGATACCTTAGGCCATAATTCCTTGCACCAAATTTTGCTCCAGATGTTGTCCCCTTGCTGGTTGTTTTGATGGCAGTGTATATTATAGGCCTCTTTTACCGAGAAGTTGCCAGAAGCTGAGTGTCCCCATCTGAGCATGTCGCTTCCTTCTCGCCAGGGAATTTTCCTGCGTCCAGCCTCTTGCTGCCAAGCGGTTAGGTTTATATCAGGGGGAATGCCTAGCTCCTAGTTGGAGGTTTTCCATTGCCGCCCGGTGTGTTCTGCGTCCACGGGTTTCCAGAGATCACGTACCTTTAGTGCAGAGAGCTGATTGAATGGCAGGTGGAGGGGTGTGAGTTCTTCAAGGTCCTGTAGAGGCTTAAGCTATTGCCAGGAATCTTGCCAGAATCTTGCGCTATCTCCATTATGTATTTCCCAGAAGGCATGCTTCTGTATCATGTCCCTGTTTTTCCACGCGGTATTCCAGATGTTCGACCCCTACATTTTGATGTTGTGTCTGATCAGTTGGTCCGGTTACATTGTAGGGGCATATTTGTGTTTCCATATTTGAGCCCATAAGGCCTCTGGTGTTTTCAGCCACCTCCACCATATCTTAGCTCCCATTATCTGGTTGATCTTTTCTGGGTCCTGCAAACCTAGGCCTCCTTTGCCTTTTGGTGTGCATACCTTTTCCCAGCTTACGAGGGCCCATTTCTTCTTGTATTGAACTCCTTGCCAGAGGAAATTCCGTTGGATGTTTCTGATTGCTTTAATGATGTGTTTAGGGGCAGCAAGCACCGTGAAGAGGTAGGTGGGAAGAGTTTGGAGGACCGACTTTAGCAGGACAAGTCTGGCTGCAAGGTTTAGAGGTCTGAAAGTCCAGTTGGATAATCTGTTAGAGATGGAGATGAGGAGACTGTCCGAAGAGATGGTTTTAGCGGGTGCTCCAGTGAGGGGGATACCCAAGTAATTGGATGGAAGGGAGCTCCTGGGGATGCCCAGGATTCTGGAAATGTGCAATTGGACTGCCGTGGGGGTATTGAAAAAGAAGAGCTTGGACTTTTCAAGATTCAAAGTCATGCTCGAGGCCTTAGTGAAATCTGAGAGGATAGAATTGAGTTTGAGGGCTTCCCGAGCGGTAGGGGAGTTCATTAGTAGAGTGTCGTCAACGAATTGGCTGTGTGAAGGAGCAGGATGTATATTATGCAGAGGTAGGCCCTGGAGGGTGCCTTCCAGGACTGCTGATTTGATGTAGCGGCCTAGGCCTTCCGCCAATAGAACAAAGAGGAAAGGTGAAAGTGGATCGCCTTGCCTGCTGCCTCGGGAGGCTGAGAAGGGGCGTGAGGGGACTCCATTGACGAGGATTGAGAAGAACGCCGAGGAGGTAAGGTTCAAAATCCATAGGACCCAAGCATGATCAAAACCAAAAGATTTCAGAATAGCACGGAGGTACTACCAGTTGGCCCTATCAAAAGCCTTGGAGAGATCGAGTTTGATCAACATACCTGGTGTTTTTGTTGTCTTGAGAGAGCTGACTACCTCATTGGCGAAAATGACGTTGTCCATAATCTGTCTGCCTTCTACGTAACCAGATTGTTCTTTGGAGATGATGAGAGGCAGAATTGGCTTGAGTCGATTTGCAATAACCTTAGTGATGATCTTGTAGATGACATTGCAAAGAGCGATGGGTCGAAACTGTCTGGGGTTCGTGACTCTTTCCTCCTTTGGTATGAGGGCGAGAAAGGTGGCATTGAAAGCTTGAAGCACTTGTCTTGACGATCTGTATTCTTCCACTACTTCCCATACGTCCTGGCCTATAATCTCCCAGCAGTGGTGGAAGAAGTCTGTAGTAAAGCCATCAGGGCCTGGGGCTTTTCCTAGGGGCATGTCTTTTACAGCTTTGTCCACTTCCTCCTTGGAAATCGATCGATTAAGGGCTACATTATGTTCTGGTGTGATTAGCTTTGGAATGTGGATGGTGACTCGGGAGATTGTTTCCGCCCTGTCCTCGTTGTTTTCCTTGAGGAGGGTTTGATAGTATCCGTGGAGTTCTTCTTCAATGCGCTCATGGTCCCTGATTAGTTGGCCTTGCTCGTCCACCAAATGTGTTATTCTGTTGATGTGTTTTCGATGTATCATGGTTCTGTGAAAGAATTTGGTGTTATTTTCCCCTTCTTTGAGCCACTGAACTCTAGATTTCTGTCTCCAGAGTATCTCTTCTTGTCTCCTGCGTTGCTCAAGTTGCATCTGTAATTGCTCTTCTTCCTGCATGAGTTCGGTGGTGCGTGTTCCTGATATGAAAATTTGTTGTATTTCAGCTAGCCGGAGTTCTGTGTCTCTGATGGCTTGATGGATATTGCCGAAGGTGCTTTTGTTCTAGTGTTTGAGCTTTTGCTTGAAATTTTTAAGCCTCTGTTGAAACCTGTACATCTTGGTGCCCTCGTTTATTTCTGATTGATTCCACCAGAGTTGAGCTAGTTGATGGAAGTCTGGGTGTGTTAGCCAGAATTTTTCAAATCTAAAGGGTTTGAATTTTGGTGTCGCTTCTATGGTAATGTGGAGGGCTATTGGCCAATGATCCGAGCCTGTTCTGAGAAGAATCAGGCTTTCAATGCAGAGGTCTCTTTCAATCAAATGTTCTGATACAAGAAAGCGATCTAGTCTACAAGCTATGTGTTGGCTACCAGATCGACGATTTGACCAGGTGAAGGTCCCATTACTATTCTCTATGTCTACTAGTTTTAGTTGGTCGGGGAGGGATTTGAACTTACCACTATCTTACTCGAGTCGCTTGCTGCCTCCTGATTTTTCCTCCAATGTCATTATCATATTGAAGTCGTCGCCTAGGATCCAGTTGGGCGTATTCACCAGATCTTTGACTCGGACAAGTTTTTCCAAAAAAAAATTCTTTTCCTGTTGTCCTTGTGGACCATAGACGTTGGTGATGGTCCCCTCCTGAATCGATCCTATTATTTCAAAATGGGCTGACAGGGTACCTGCTGTGGAAAAGGGCCCACTGAGAGTTATGTGGTTGGGGTCCCATAAAATTGCAAGGCCTCCCGCTGCTCCCACAGAGTCCGTATAGAAAAACTGGCAGCCTTTCCAAATTCTTTGAATTATGTTCTCAGTTTCCAGGCCGACGCATTTGGTCTCCTGTAACATTAGAATATCTGGAGTTTCCTCTTTGATGCAGTCTCTGAGGATCCTTTGCTTGGATCTTCCGTTAAGCCCTCTGATGTTCCAGGAGATGATCTTCATCATTAGGAGGAGGGGTGTGGGTGGAGGTAACCCTCCGAGATCTTCTGTATTTGCCCTGAGTTGATCATTAGGTTACCGACTTCTTTAATCAGCTGATGAGCTGGCTTCCTGCCTCGTCTTTTGCCTTCCCTTAGGGTTTTTTTGGAGCTAGAGATGGACTCTATGGCTATGCCTAGGCGTGCTGTGGAACCCACCATTGAATCGATGAAGATCTTGTGGACCTTGCGCTCTGGGAGACCCTGCAGATCCTTCTGGTCTAGGGCCTCCTCTAATTTCTCCAGATCTATGTCGGCTAGGTCCTGGGCATTCATGTGAATATCTCCATCTGCCTCCTCTGCGTCCGCTATGTTGGTATCTTTGGGTAGATCTGGAGGTGGGGTGGTAGTGCTCGGGGCTTTGCCTGCCTGAGCTCTGGCAAGGGGATCTAGGAGTTCCTCTTCTTCTGGGAGCTGACTAAGAATATCATAGGAGTTCTTGGTTTGGATCTTGGGTTTGGGGTCGGTTATCTGTCTTCGAGTGGGATTTTTCTTCCGTGTTTGAATCACAGTGAAGCCATCTTTCTGCAAAGTTGGGGTGGGTTTGGCCGTGGGCTGGTTCAAAGGGAAATCCCGGAACAGATGGCCGTGTTCGTGGCATTTTCTGCATCTAAAGGGGATGTGCTCGTAGTCAAGGGTTTGAACCGAGTCCTCATCCTGGTATTCCAGTACTACTATTCCTGGTATGGCTTTGGCTATGTTCATGTAAACGCAGATACGAGCATATGAAGTGTATTTTCTCTGCTTTGTAGCTTCAGAGGCTTTCACATATTGACCAATGGTGTTGCCTATTCCCATTAGGATTTCCTCCAGCCATAACTCTTGCGGGAGGGAGTAGAGACGGATCCAAACCGGTGCCATTGTGAAGTCCTCCTTGTCTGGGCTAAAGCGCTCTGTCAAATACCTCAAAAAAAGCCCTGTTGAGTTGAAGAAGTAGGGGCCATTTTCAAAAATGCGGTCCTTGTCCTCAAGATTGTAGAGTATAATAGTGAAAAAACCTTTTGAGCTGAGCTGGACGTCGTAGTCACCTTTGGGGTTCCACCAATGTTTGATCCATTTTTGCAGATCCCTTTCCGATGGCCAGAGTCCCAGAAATTTTCCAATGAGGGCATGTTCTTGCATGAATTGTGTGTGCTCACCCACCCTGGTAGAGCTTATGTGATATCGGGGTGCCTTTTCCATCTGAGGAATGCATTTCCCCAGTTCCCAGCTGCGAGGTGGTTTGGTATTGGAAGTGCTGGCTTCCGTCTCCATGTCCTATTGCAGGCCTTGTTCATTGGCGAGCATCTGCTCTCTGATTTGCGGTGGTGGCTCAAACACTGGTCGTCTTGCCCTGGTTCTAGATTTGTCATTTGCGGCTATATTACTGTATGAGGGGGGTTTCCCCCCCCCTGTTGTGCTCATGGTTGCGGATCAACACCGAGGTTGTTGACGGTGAGGCAGTAGAAATTCGTGGCTTGAGAAGTTGTTGTGGCGGACGGTCTGCAGGTCGCATGGGCTGCGTGCTAGGGTTTTCCTCCGAGCGATGATTATACGAAAAAAATACCATTATATCAGTTTGAACTTGTATACTTACTAGTGGAGGTTCACTGTATACTATAGTCATCTACAAGAAATATAATTCGCCATAGATATTAGTACGCTTGGCTTTAATTACACTATGCAAGCAATTCAATTTTCTTTTGTTCAACAAAATTAATTGAGAAGATAGATGTAGACTGTAGTCATCGAACAACCTTTATCTAGGTTAATGAATGCACACTAACTTTAAGGATTTCACTATATCCCTAACCAATTCACCCCATAGAGACAGATATATTGAAATTCAGACACAATAAATAACTTACAGCAATTATACGATCATTAAAACAGATACTAGGAACTATTTCAATACAGATTTAACATGTATAGTACCCTAGATATAAAATCATTCGGACAGATAAGGGTTAGAGTAGCATATCTGAACTAAACTCGCAGAAAGACAAAGGGAACAACCACGTTCATCCCAACCATAGAACCAAGCAGCCAAGATCACTTGCATGGTTCACCCCCTAGCCTGACCATGAGTCCATGAGGGAAAACTTGGAAATCCCTCCTCAGCAATGTCCTTCAAACCAATAGTCCCCCCTTGCCTCACACCCATTCAGTGTTCATAATAGTAAGGAAAAAAATGAATAGTTTCCTTTTCCAGCATACTTGGTAGCATTCTGCCTCCTCACATATGCTTATTTATCAATTTTCCTAGGTCTTTTTCCCTCCTTTGAGAATTTTCACATCTTTCTAAGTCCTTGATTTTCAGGGGCTGCCAATGGCCAATTCAATGATTTTCCACTTGTAAAAATCAGCCTAGAGGTAGTTCCAACATGTTCCCCTCTCATGGAGTCATCGTTAGCTAAATTTAACATGGTTGTCCCCTTTGTCCACTGCAATCAATATAAAATATTATGTTTTTTCATACAAGTGTCATAGTCAAATAGCTAGTTGGGACAAATCAGATCTCTGCCCAAGAGTCAAAATCATTTATTACAACTATAAAATTCAAAATTCGGAATTGTCATAAATGGAAAAAAATTTCCAATTTCGAATTTACTAAAAACAGAATAAATTTCCAGCAAATTTAAATTCTAAAAATATTTTTTTAATTTTTGGGGATGTCACATCAATGACATATGATCCAAAAATCTCGCGAATAATCAAACCATTGGCATCAATGACAACATGATCCAACAAAAAGGGGCAAGAAAAATCGAAATAGCAGAGTTAAATTAAGACAAGGAAGATATCATAGAAATAATTGAAGATTTACCTCCTACATGCATAGCACATGGTTGAGCCAACGTGATTCTCTCTGTCTCTTTGAAGGGAAAAACCCTACAGTTATAACCATCATTTTCATAAAGAAAATTTCCTCGATCCGAGGGAGATAGAAGACACAGAGAAAAACAAAAATCATCATGGATTTTGCTCAAAATGCATCTCATCTGGATAAACTTGTCTTTATATCCTCAAGGGTCAAATCGTTATCAAACCATTCACGTTATTTCTGTCTTAAGCATGCATTCTAGGTGTGTAAGGGTTCTTTACTAAAATTCAAATATTTTAAATCTAAATTACTTTTCCTTTCAGAAAAAATCTTTATGAACAAGTTTAAGTCATAACATCTAATTTCTATTTCTGTTTTTCATTACAATAGAATTATATAATTTATTTATGTTTAAGTTCTAGCAATTAATCAGTTTAAACAACAAATTCTAAAATTTTACAATCCACAATAATCATATATAATCATAAACATACTACACAACATATTACACATTTTCCATACATAAATTCATATCATAACTTTCATCCTTAACAAAATTAATACTGGAAAAATACCTCTTGATGGAGAAGTATGTCCTTTGCTTTCCTGTCGTTGCAAATTGCTTGAAATTGCTCAAAACTGAACCTTTTCCTCCCAGCCAGCTAGGAACAGAGCCTCTCCGGCTCCCTAGCTCCAGGATTCCGTAAGGATTCCTAGCCCCCGAGCCCAAAACTCCCAGCAACAGGTGCTCCCTATCTCAGGCCACCAAACTCCAACATGTTCCTCAAGCAAAAATCAGTACCATCCTCCTGCAAGCTACTCCAGCCCCAAAACAACAATACAATCCTCTGCTCCCTCCAAATGATTCTCTCTCCCCAAAAATCCCAAAAGTCCCTCTTCGAGTTTTTTTTCCTCCTCTTATCCTCCTTTCCCCCTTTTCATTCACTGCCTTATCCCTTTCATTAAGACTCACCCACCTTATCCCTCCATTCTATGTCAACCACCTTATCCCCTTCTCTTTAATGGTTCCATCATTCGATACAAAATAATAATTAATAATTTATTAAGCTATATTTTATTAAAGAGATATTTAATCATTAAATTAATTAATTAGTTAATTAAACCAATTCACATTCAACAAATATTTAACCACGACAATTAATTAACTAATTATTTAAACTAATATACATTAAACAATTAATTAAACAATGACAGTTGATTAAATACTTAGGGTTGTTACAAGGTGTTAACGTTGCAAGGAAGGCGAGCAACGGGATAAAAGAAGGTTCCATAACTCGGGACCTTGATATTGGATTGAAGCTCAATCATCATTTTATTTGGAAATGAAAAAAAAATAGTAAGAAACTAAGATGGGTAAAGGAGCCCAAAATTTGTTGGGCAAGGGAGTAAGGGCATCGAGCTCTGAAATTGTCCCAAAACACAGAGGAAGAAATAACAAATTGCAGAAGGAAAAAAAAACAACATTAATCGCAGAGAAATAAAATGTTGGGTGAACTAGAGAGACATCCCCAAATCATTGCAACATATAAATCAAAACAATCGCAGAGGCTAAGGAGGAAATAAATGCACATGAGAGAATTCATTGACGGGAAGATAAATTATCCTACACTTATTATCCATGCACAGGAAAACAAGGCATTTGAATCTAAATATTTAACACCGGAGTGAAAGACGATCAATTTGGTTCCTGGACGACTTCTCACGAACATACTAATAACTTAAAGGATAAAAGAACAGATGAGAAAAACACAATTTTTCTTTGTATTAAAAACAATAAAAAAAATGCAGAGAAGTCATTTACATTCAGAGTTTGGGTTATCCATTGGAAATCAAATCAAAAGTATAGTGAGTATAAGGTTGGGATAACTTTGAATTATCTGATTGTAAAACGTTGGGCTCTTCAAGACAAATTCGTTGAAAGAAGAAAAATGAAATCTATGGATAGTATTATGTTGAATAAAACATAAAATTTAACACAATAGAAATACCTTAACTGAAGGTTCATGAACATAATTTAACTACCCTTCAACCAAATTTCACAAGCGTAAATTGTCAGGATAGAAAATTAACTAAATTTTTAACACAGTGACGCACATGTGCTTTTGACGTTAGAGAGATGCATATACAGGGAATTTAAATACCATTAAATATAAATATACACATGCATACCGTATCCAAATGTGAATTCTCCTAATTCGTTCTCTCGCATGTGCTCCATCCAAATCTTTCTTTCCAACTGATGTGACCTCACTGATACCTCCCAACCAACGCTAGGGGTACTCTTATTCCCCCTAAGACCTCCGAGCCGCAAAAGGACCACACACATGATACCAAAGAATGTTAGCACCCAAGTCGCATCACAAGGTCAAGCTACCACTCGTTACACGATCTGGGTATCTCAAGTCCCACAAGAGAAAGTTCAGTCAAGATAAAATTTCATGAATGTAACGTTACACAAGCCAAATGTAATCCATATTCCTCCTCCTCCATCCTTTTTATAGATTTTCTTAGTCATTAGTTTCCCAAACCCTCATTAGATTCATTTTTCATTTATTTAATTAGGAAAAACCTCCTCCGTACACGTCGCCCGATCCCCTAGTTGCACCAAAAATCAATTTATTCATTAATTAAATATTTATGTTTCCCTCACCCACTCAAAAATGTTCCTAAAAATGCTCCTCAGTGTCCCATTATTCCCTTACAATTCTTAAATGGCTTACGCCTTACTTAATTCCTATTGGAGTTCATAAATAGAAAGTTCCAAAGGCCAGATTCCTTACTAAGTTAGACATTCCCCTTTTTCTTTTAAGTTTTCCCTTTTATTTAAGTTTCTCATTTTTCTGAGGTTTGCCCCTTTTCTTTATGTTTCCCTTTTTATAACAAAGTTTAGAATTAGCAGGTTTATAAAAAAAGAACCAAACACCCCTTTTATTAATTAAACCTTTATTAAATTTCCACTTGAATTATTAATGCTTAAATTTTCTTTATCCCCTTCATGTTACATGTCTAATTAGTTTTTTTTTGTTCAAAGTTTCTACTCAGACCTAGGTTTTCAATTCACTGGGCTTGGCAACAGTTCTTAAGGGAAAAAATTAGTTATTAAACTTTACTTATCACATCATTCATTTAAGGTTGATCAGGTACTAAGGAGGCATAGTTTTCTAGGAACTAGGTTTATTAACTTACCAGTTAAAATCACGACATGCTATTTAGGACGCACTACGAGCTCTAGGGGTGCCACTTGCCCCTTTTTGTTTTATTTGTGTGACATGCCCTTCAAGACACATTACGTGCTCCAAGGGTGGAACTCACCTCTTGATTGAATTTGGTAGACATCAAACCCCTAGAGTCAATACTCTGTCAGGTGGTCTCGTGGGAGACTTGTTAGAAAAACAGGACCGTGGAGCAATAAAATAAAACAAATGCAGAAACAAAACATAGAAGACACACAAGCAATAAAATAAAACAAACTTAAACAAAACATAGGAAATACACACAATACAAGAGAGACACGTATTTATTTGGTTCACCCAGCAGGGCCATTCATAATAGAGAAATTGCTAGGTCTTCCTTTATTATTATCTAGCAAATGGAAGGGATATGAACTCACAACAAAACCTTCAATCTCCTCTTCTTTTCTTCACGCTTCCTCTCTCATCACAATATTCACCACCACCATAGTCGCGATACATTTCCTTCATAAAGAGGGTTGCCTTCTAGGAAAACAAAACCCTAACATAACTTATACAATATTAGATTCCAGGACTCCATAATGAACGGTCCATTTACAATGAAAATTACAATATACTTTTATAAGGCAATTTTGTTTCGGGGTTTTGTTCTCAACTCCTTCACGGGCCGCTGTTCACTCCCCGCGAGAAGGCATTCTCCGCACTCCCCGCAGGAAGAGTGTGTACATACTTCCCCTGGGGTGTGACACGGGGTGGTAAAATCTGCTGAAAGTAAAAGACCTAAATCAGAAGATAATCAAGCTCCACAACCAATATCCAACTGAGATCGATCTCAACAACTCCACCATCATATATGTTGGACTCTCAACTTTCTTGGACCGGAAAATTTCTCATTTTCATCTTCATTTTGGAAATCACAATCAAACCGTAGAAAGTAAAGAACTCGTCAGGGTTACTTCCTTTTTTAACATGTCTGCAGGGTTCTGGTTAGTGTGTATCTTTTTCCATCTTCAATTGTCCATCTTCCAAGGCGGATCATATGAAGTGGTACCTCAACTCAGGAGATATGCTTAGTCTTCGAATGGAAGGGTCGAAGTCTTTGCAAGGTGAATGACACTCGAACTGTCACACTCCGGCCCAACTTGTTCTTCTACTCTTTCCCAATTCCTCCATACAAGCCTTTGTAACCAAATCATCTTCATTTCACCCTCTCTCAGAGTCGCGAACATTACCGCTTCTATTGTTGAAAGTAAACAACTCTTTTGCAGTTTTAAACTAACCACTACCTGCTCCAACTCCTATAGTAAAAACATACCGTGGTGGTGCGCTCCTTTCCTCGCCTTTATCACCGCCATATCCAATCAAAAATATCCTATATAGAAAGTGCTGTCCGAACCTCCAAAACATAATCCATGAGTAGTAGTACCTCCCAAATACTCTCCAAGAATCCATCATGACGCTTCATCAATGTTCTCAATTGATTTTCATATACCTACCTCACAACTCCTAATCGGTGATGTGCAATATCCGGTCTCTTTGCGGCAAACCATTGCATACATCACGCCAACTCACATGAATATGGACTCCTCGACATGTATTCTATTTATTCTTGTGTCTTGGGAAACATTTTCTTAGTTAATTTTGAAATGGCTAGCCAAAGGTGTACTAACCGGGTTTTCATTCTGCAGACTTAAACCTCTCCAACATCTTTCTCTGTAATTACCCCCGAGATAATGTCGGGCTGGTAATTTTTTTCCCAAGTCTTTGTTATTCTATACCCAAGGATTTTCTTTTAAAATATCTAAATCCTTCACCAGCAAATGAATTGGCTATTTCTTTCTTGAGCACATTTATATCCTCTCGCATTTTAGTCCTTGCAACAAGAATGCCATCTACAATAGCAAGATAATAAAGCTTCCATTTTCTAGTTTTTTAAAATAAACACAAGTGATCAGAATGACATCTACTATAACCTTTGTTCTCATTACAAACATGTCAAACTTCAAATAACATCGCTTTGGGAGCTTGCTTTAGGCCATACAAGCTCTTTTCTTCAACCACATACCAAATTCTCCATCCCTTTGACCTCATAACTTCCGTGGTTGCCGTGATATAAATCTCTTCCTCCAAATCCCCATGGAGAAAAAAGTATTTTTACATCCAACTGCTCAAGATGCAAATCTTCTACCACCAAAAGACTTAAAATAGTTCTACTTAAAGTCATTTCTAACAACAGAGTAAACATTTCATCAAAATCTATACCTTTCTTTTGTGTAAACCTCTTTACAACAAGTCTACTTTGTAAAATGCTTTTTCTCCTCCATATTCTTCCTTCAACTCTTGTAAAACCCATTTATTCCTTGAATTCTTTTCAAGACAGTAACTAAACCAATTCCTGTGTCCGTTATTTTCCTTCCAAGGAATCCATTTCTCTTTCATGCCTTGCTCCCACTTTTTGGTGTCTACCGTGATTGTCTTCTTTCATAACATCTGGCTCACCGTAACACCAACAATAAATAATATAATGAAGGAGAGTATCGCTCAAGGGCATATACTTAACCTCAGATCTTCTAACAACACTTGTGTGTTTTGAGAGGTACCTCGGCCGCTCCCTTGCCGTTGTACATTTTGATTTTCTGTGTCCTCTTTTGAATTTCCTTTTCAAGGATCTCCCATCAAGTATCAGGTGGCTCTTGTTTTGTCATTTTCTCTCAAGAATTCATTATTTGTACATGACCTTCTCATTGAATATGATATCTCTCATCTTCTAATGATTTTGTTATTTTCATAATCCCATAAGCACAACCAAAAAACATTAACACCATATCCAATAAAGGTACATTTCTTAGATTTTGCCTCAATCTTTTTGTTCTATTTCTTTTGTCATTATGGACAAATGCGTCACAACCTAAAGTTTTCAAAAATAATAGTTTACATTTTTCCCTATCTTCCTCCTTTGGAATTTTACCATCCAAAGAGCTTTAAGGTCCTTTATTTATTAAGTAAAAAAAAGATTCACAACATCCTTCGAACTGTAGGAGGCAAGGGAGAACCAAAGCATGCACCTCATACCTTGCATTCCATGTGATTGTCATGTTCATCCTTTTATGACACACCATTTTCTTTTTGTGGTGTTCGTGGAACTGCCTCTTTCTCTACTAATCCCATGGTATGTACAATAATAATCAAATTATTTACGCAGATTCACCTCCATTATCCTGATTTTGGAGACACTTAAAAAAATTTTCCGCCTTATTCTCAAACTAAAAGTCGCATTTCTTAAAAGTATCAAAACATCAGATCTTTGTCGTAATGCAATAAACCCAAGTTTTTCTTAGTTGCATCATCAATAAAAGTAACATACATGAGAACCACCAAGATATGATATATGAGCTGGTCCCCATACATCTCTCAGAGATGCACAAGCTCTAACCTTTTCTATCTTCTTTTCTTTTTCACTCTTAACGAAACTGGAATTTCTTGTTTTCCATAAACACAATGTCATTGTCCAAATCAACTTGTTTAAGATCCGGCAACAAATTTATTTTGTTGATCTACATACCTTCTCACTCATGTGTCCCAAAATTTTA
The DNA here is from genome assembly GCA_010110895.2 of Picea sitchensis. NCBI lineage: Eukaryota > Viridiplantae > Streptophyta > Pinopsida > Pinales > Pinaceae > Picea > Picea sitchensis. Next base: position 122,718 of record SNQJ01S0005903.1, on the reverse strand, counting down.
TGATTCCATAGTGTTGTATCCACTGTAGAAGTTTAAAGATACAGAAGAGTCAAAGATACTGCTATTACAGATACAAATGGTACCCCTACTCTCCTTTTCGCTATCACCAATGATCCTTTTGATGACCTTCCACGCCTTATCTATAAATAAGGATATACAACCTTCACTTCTGTTAACCTACTTCCCTGTTGAAATCAGATTTTGCCTTAAATCTCGAACATGTTTTACCTCTTTCAACAAACCATTGGTTTCCACTCCTTTACTTTATTTTTACCTTCCCATTCCAACAATTTCATGGTTTATTATCACCCAAATGAACCGTCCAAAAATCACCTTGAACATAATCTAGAAAAATGTTTCCTATGGGGTGTGGGCATGAAATGAATCTCCCCTGAATCTACTACCAAGACTCAAAATGATATTCACGTAAAGAATCAAAAGCATCTTGTAACACACCTCATATTTGCTTCGATTTCTCTCCTCATTCCATCTTCTTTGTTTCTTTGGAGCTTCCAAGTAGCCTTTCGATAAACCTTTCTTTCCCAATTCCACTACTATCTTTTCCAAGTCCTGATTTTGATCCGCCTCTTCCTAGAATTTTCGTTTCAGTTCTTTCCTCTATCCTTTTGTCTTCCTCTTTCTCCATGTTCAACGATTTCCTCGACATGTCTCACCTTGCTTTTCCATCGTGATTTCAAGAAGGGGATAACACCAGCAATATCATCAAATTTTAAAGTATTTGAACCAGACAGAGTTGGCTTATAGCCATGACCAAGCCATTCCAACTTTCCTCGCAATGAAAGCACAAGATTAGAAGAGTCTAACCTCATCATCAAAGTCCACTTTTGCTGTGAATCCCTATTGATTAGTAACCAGATAAATTCATTTAAACGATGCAATGTAATTCACCCTTCCGACATCTTCTTCATATTAAATAATTCCTTTCATTAGAAATACCTTATTCGACGAGGTTGCTGTCTCTGGTTTCATCGCGCGTCTCATGTCATGTGCTCAGCCAGACGTTCCTAGAGCCTTTCCGTCAAGAATTTATTCTTTGTCCTTCATGGTCATCAGATTCTTTGCTACTCCGGCCAATGGTAGGAATAGATCCTTTCCATATAAATAGTCTTCCCATCTGCATCTTCCATAACTGTAGTTTTTGCCAAGTAGTTCTCGGGAATCAAACTTTTCCATCTTCAAGCATTGTTCCCACTTGAACTGTGAACCTTATTTTCCTGCAAGTTACCTTTCCATCTGATACTAGTTGTCAGAAAAATAGGACCATGGAGCAATAAATAAAACAATGCAAACAAAACATAGAGGACATAATAAAAGCAGGAGGACACAGATTACTTGGTTCACCTGTGGTTATGTCCACTAGAGTAAAATTGCTGTGTCCTTCCTTTTATTATTATCCAACAAATGAAGGGATACAACCCACAAGACACCAGTTGTAACTTCCTCTTCTCTCACAGTATCCCTCTTCTGAGAATACAATATTCACCACCATCCATAGTTAAGGATACATTTCCTCATAAAAGAGGTGTAAGGCTTCTAGGGAAAAAACCCAACATAATCTCTACCATTAGATTATGTTAGGGTTTTTTGACCTTATAATGAACAATCCATTTACAATGAAATTACAATATACTTTACAAGACACTTGCTTCTGGGACTTCTTACTCAACCCCTTTTTGCCCCTAAACTCCCCAAATGGGATATCTCTATCTCCCTTTACAGGGGGTGCTCTTCCCCTCTCTCGCAGACTCCTCGCTGCGGGAAGAGTGTACATATCAGTGTAAATACTTCATGGGGTATAAACACAAATGGAAACAAACACAGTTGAAAGTAAAAGACCTATAAATCAGGAAAATAATCGGGCTCCACAACCAACAATCAGGGCCTCTAAGGAATAATGACCCTACCTTATTGTGCGACCTTTAGAATAATCGTGAGTGATTGTCACAGTGTGCCCTCACGACATCGTGGGTCTTCTCGAACTAGGTAATCGTTAACCTATAGTTCGAGCCACGACAGGAGTGCCAGTAGGTTTTGGGAGGGATGCTACCACACCTCTCCCATAATATCTTTGGTTGTCGTGCGTTACCCCTCTAATCCAAATATGAGTCTGGTCGAAAACCTATCTTCACCTTGCATCCATCAACAAATCACGTCAGCAATAATAATCAACATCATAACATCTGATCATATGTACATAGGTCAAATCGACAACATTCAAACCCTAACAATCCACTCCCTCACTCGGAGTCCACTGAGTTTCATCGATGCCTCGACATCCTCAACGTCCAGAGTCCTCCACACTCATGATAACCCAATCAATAGCACGTGTCGATGTAAATACAACAAAATAATTTAACATCAAATCCACAATGTCTCATAATCATAATCAAAACATCCAATAGTATAATGACCTGGATCACTTGCATGCAAGTGTCCTCAAAGAATAAGTCCGCCCAGTGCATGCAAGAGTGGGATGTTAGACATGTTCTCACTTTGAAATGCTACGTGTCAACCATTTTGAATGAAGAGAATGTAGGTGGTGCATGAAAGCCATGGGTAAATCGTTTGAAAGGACATGGCGATAGGTTGGGAGATTGAGTTTTACAAAGAAATTTATTATGAGTGGGTCATCGCGAGAGCTAATGGGGTCTAGTATATGAAGTTAGAAAACACACAACCCTAATATTTTTTATTTTACATAACTATTTTTTATTAAGAAGAAGGCATACAAAAGACTAATAACAATACATATGAGAAAGAATTGAATGAGGTAAATAATATTCTGTTCGATTTTGAGTGTTGACTTCGACCACATTTACTCAATTTGAATTCCATTTCTTATAACACACAAGTACCCTTCAAGGAGAATACTACCTCATCCCAAGAGTTTGGAAAAATAATACCACCCAACTCTCTATCGACCAATGCCATTTTCAGCCAAATGATAGTCCTTATTGAGTGGATGTATGAACAAGCAACAATGTAGAGATTCATTTACTCACTAAATAAATAAAAAACCAACACCAAGTAAATATGGGTGGGCTTTGAGTCCACCTCAACTTGCAACCCAGTTTACGCCTACACCCAACATTCCTCCCAACAATGTTGCGAACATTTTGCTTAATCCCTTACACAAGGTTTCTCCTGCCAACTTCAAATATCAATAGAGTATTGTACAATATATATAATTATATTTGCATGGACCCATGGATCAAGGAGACATATATATATATAAGAAGTGGTTACCTGCAATGAATTCAAAGATCACCACATGGTCATATCGTCAAACTGCTTAAACAATGGATTCAAGAAAAAGAAGAGGGAAACCAGAACAAGTGCACTTCCCACCTTTGTACCATGGAAAAATATCCTTCGATCTTCTGCTCCATCTCACCAGGGCACCATGTAGAGAAAAATAAAGCTCAATTTCAAGCAAGGGAACACTTGGAGGATTTTCTCAAACACTCGACGATGCAAGCATTTGGGAGGCTCAGATAGCTTGAAGGATATTTCGGGAGTTCTTATCTCTCATTCGAGAATGATTATCTCCCACTCGATGTCGGGCTTTGACCTGGCCATGGTAACCATTAAGTGGGAAGATTTTTCTCTTTTCCCGGAGACTGTTGTAGAGTGCATATGTTTTTTTTAATTTAAGAGAATAAATTTTGGACGTACCGGAACAACTATTCGATGAAGAAGGTTGGATGGACGATACCCTGAACGTAAGCAGTATTCATATGAAATGCATAATCAGGGCTGAGATCGTAGAGACCACAGACTCTTCTCTTAAAACACACCAATGCATAGAGCTCACAATTGCGGGCAATGTACGTACGATGCCTCGTTTTCATTTGCGTCACCCACCAATTGATTATTCATCAAAGTCAAACGGTGTGATTCATGAATTGCAATGCAATATAGGATTTTTCAAAACTCTCCCTTCCTTTTTCCGCAAGTGTGTGGGTGAAAGGTTGGGTGTCCTTTCAGTAAAAGGTGTAGTCTAAAAGGTAGCTTGCGTGTCCTTTCAGTAAAAGGTGTAGTGTAAAAAGGTGTAATTTGAAGTTGTTGCACAAAATTTTCACTCGGAAAGAAAATGATTTTATGTATGTAAGCACGGAAGCCATTAACTAGTGTTGTTAGTTTCATGTATGCGTTCTTAATTATGCTTTCACAGGAATTACTTTATGCTCGTGAAAGAAACACACCATAGACCTTAAACCTTGATGGACACTCTCTTCCTTCAATCTGGGAAGGGATTTGTTTCTCCGCAACCCTCGTTCTAATCCGTAATCGAACCGATTACTAATCGTATCAATTTCACTCCGTTCTATTTCTCCAAGATACTATAAAAATTATACTTTCATAGGGGTTTGATTACACTATTGGAATAACATTAAACAACCTTTTAAGTACATGTATATAATAGAGATTACTAAGAGTGGCATACAACATGGAAAATATATTTTAGCTACTTGTAACTAAATATGGATCGAATCAATTTCTAATCGGTAATAGTTATAACTTAAGCTAACCATATGATTTTTGGAGTAGCATCAAACTAATATAGCGCTAGCCTTGATCGACTTTTATATTTTAACATTTAACTCTTTTATAACCATTCTTTGCCACTCAATCTTCTAATTTCTTATATTTTATTATTTTTTACAAAATGTAAATTGAATCCATTTTAAATGAGAAAAATAAACAAATTATATAAGATAAATATAATCATTTTAACATTAAACTATAAAATAATATTTTATTATTTTTTACAAAATGTAAAATTAAATCCATTTTAAGTGAGAAAAATAAATAAATTATATAAGATGAATATAATCATTTTAACACGAAAGTATAAAATAATATTTTATTATTTTTAACAAAATGTAAAATTGAATCCATTTTAAATGTGAAAAATAAATAAATTATATAAGATGAATATAATCATTTAAACATTAATTATAAAATGTATGTATAAAATGTATGTGACATATTTTAATACAATACATTGAAAACTTCAAAATCAAATGAAGTTTGAATTATTTTTTAAAATGATTGTAGTATTTTTTTACAAAGTATTTAATCATTTCCTTTACAAAATAAATTTCAATAAAAAGAGAGTTTATCAATTATGAAGAGAAAATCGTTTGATGTCTTCTAAATAAGAAAGCATTCTTACACCAACCTAACAATTAAATATTTAATTTAAAAAAAAAAAATATTTGAAATTTAATAGAATTGTCTTTATTACTTTCAAATTAATATAATATATTATTAATTATTAATAATATCATTTTTGGTGTTAATTATTTTTATAACTTATTTATATTAGTGTGTTTTTATAAGGATATATTGATACATCTTTTAGATAAATTAGAACTTGTAACTTAGGAAACACATGTTCTTAATTATTAGGTCTACTTAAATTAATAAGCTAAAATTAAATCTCTTTAATTCATTGGATAAAAAGAGATGAATATGAATCTTTAGTAGAAATCCAACTCTTAAATATTTTAAAATATATTTCTAAAAATATATGGTGGGTGATATTATTAGATGTTTAGATTGCAAAATTATTTTTATAATTATTTACTTAGACTTGTTGAATGTTTATAGGGTGAAAATGTATTTTTTGATATTTCGATTTCTTTTTTGTTATGTTAGATTATAAATTATTTCATTTAAGCATAAAATATAGTTAAAAAGCATTAGATATTTGTGTAAAATATTTGAAAAGGTAATATCTAAAATGTTTTCTAATTTATATATTTGTTGTTTAGATAGAATATTATTATTCTGATATTGATCCCTACACTTAAAAAATGGTTTTGTTTGTAAAATAAGTAATGCACTTACATTATGACAGATCAAGCTTTTACATATATGTAAGATTTAAAAAAAATGTTCTAACATTATTTCCAACATAAAGATAACTACTATTCTATTTTCCTAAAACAAGAAAAAACTTACATTACTCAAGTATCAACCTAGCCATATCAAGAATAAATGTTTATAATTCTTGTGTTATTTCTTTACTTACTAGGAAGATGAAACTTTAACCAATAAAAAGTAGTTTTACATAATACCTCGGAATCAAAAGACTATTTCAAGATAAATAGTATATGTAAGGAAGCCACTATCCTTTCCTATCATTGTTGAGGCTATAATAGTGGAGTTATATGTTTTTCAAGTAGCACTTAATATTAGCTCAATACAAGAACTTAGATACAATTCTTTGTTACAATTTAATTTCATGTATGTTTAATATGTCAATGAATTTTAGGACGTCGAGAGTATCAAAATTCAAAGGAGCAACAACAGTAGTGTGAGAAGCATCGATTCCCACATCGCCTAAGGTGCCTCCTCTCATAGGGTGCGACGTCTAACTAGAAAAACTTATCGTGCTACAAAAATCCTTGGATCGTCGCGGTCCAACTCCATTTCCAGGTGCGTAAACAACCACAAATCATCGCGGCGAATATAATAGGTACAATGCAACGACCCTTCAATATCACCACACTCCAAGTGTATTGAGAGGTGCGGTGATGACTCCTTTTAAACCAAAAGTCACGACTCCTTAAAAACATTCGCGTGGATGCTTAAACGGAGATCTTTATGAATTAAGGGTGGTATGAATTAAAGTTTAATGTGGATCAGATTTGTCTTATTAAGAATGACATGGTCGTGAGGTGAATGTTTAAATTATAAACACTTCAAAAGGTGGAAGGGATTAAAGTAAATGTCAATTTGTTTATTAAAAGGTTTTTTATTAAAAAGGTGGATCTTTAATAAAAGGTTTTCTTTATTAAACTATTTTTTTTTGTTAAACCTTGTAAAGTTTATATCATCATTCCTCCAAATATTTTTTCAAAGGGCCTTGGTTATTACAAGTAGTGGTGTTTGTTTTGGAATGTTTCCTCCAATGGAAAAGACGCAGAGTGTTAAGTTCGAAATTGAGAAGTTCAATGGCAAGAACAATTTCGAGATATGGAAAGTTAAGATGCATGATATGCTCGTGCAACAGGTTGTGGTGAAGGCACTTTTGGGAAAAGCAAAGCAACCTGTGACCATAACAGATGATGACTGGGATGAGATGGATGCGAGAGCACTGAGTGCCATACGCTTGTGTTTGGTCGGTGATGTTTTGTTCAATATTGTCTTGGAGAAGACAACAGTCAGTTTGTGGACAAAGATGGAAAGATTGTACATGACGAAATCCTTGATGAACAGGATCTTCCTAGAAAGACAATTGTACAATTTGCGCATGAAGGAAGGTACGAAGATAGTTGATCATTTAAATACTTTTAATACTCTTTTAGTCTAGTTGAATAGCACGAGAGTGAAATTTGAATCTGAAGATAAGGAAAATACATTATTGTGTTCGTTTCTCATGTCATGGGATCATTTTGTAACCTCTATTAGTTTCAATTCAATAAAAAGTATTGATTTTGATGATATTGTTGGAGCTTTATTGTCTTAGGAAACAAGGAATAAATCCAATTTGGGAACCTCTACATCCGAGGCAATGGTGATCAGAGGCATACCTAAATAAAGAGGACAGGGTTAGAGGGATTTCTCTCGATAAAATTAGAAGGGAAAAAAGAACAAGCTTAAGTGCTAGTTTTGTGGAAAATCTGGACACTTGAAGAAGGATTAATGGAAGAGACAACAATTCTCCAATGAAGACTCTCCAAAAGAGACAAAGGAAGCAAATGAAACTGAAACAATTTCAAAAACAAGTTCAAGTATGACTGATGAAGTTTTATCAATTAGTGTTGGTTCACGTCATGATCAACAATGGTTATTATATTCTGGTGCTTCAAACCACATGTGTCTTCATAAACATTGGTTTATAACTTATTAATCTATAGATGATGGAATAGTTTAAATGGGAAATGACACATCATGTAAAGTTGTGGGAATTGGTAGCATTCAAATTAAGATGTTTGATGGAAGTGTTAAATATTAATTGATGTAAGACATGTATTTAAGCTTAGGAAGAACCTAATCTCTTTGGAAGTCTTAGACACAGGAGGTTACAAGAGTATTGTTCAAGGTGGAGTTATGAAGGTCTACAGAGTAATCCTATTGGTTATGAAAGAAAAGAAGGTTGGTAACCTATTTCTGTTAGAAGGAAGAACTGAGTCAGATAATGTGACAATGGTATCTCGGAAAGACAGTTATTCTGTTCGACTATGGCATCAACGGTTGGGCCATATGAGCGAGCAAGGATTGAAGGTATTATCTGATCACAAGTTACTTCCTGGTCTAAAGTCTTTAAAGTTAGATCTCTACAAGCACTATATTTATGAAAAACATAATAGACAGAGATTTAAAAATGGAAGACACACGAGTGAAGCAATCCTTGATTATATCCATTCAGATGTTTGGGGACCATCCCCTACTATTTCTTATGGGGGGTCATCATATTTTTTAAATTTTATAGATGATTTCTCTAGAAAGGTTTGGATCTATATGTTGAAAAGTAAGGTTGATGTATTTACAGTTTTCAAGCAGTTTAGAGCTTTAGTGGAAAAGAGCATTTGTAGATCCATTAAATGTTTAAGAACTGATAATGGTGGTTAATTTACATCAATGGAATTTTAGAACTATTGCAAGGAGTTTGGGATTGATATGCATAAAACTACCGTGTATACTCCTTAGCAAAATGGAGTTGTTGAATGCATGAACATGACTCTTTTAGAGAGAGCAAGGAGTATGCTTAGTAACACCAACTTGCAATAGAAACTATGGCCGAAAGAAGTAACTACAACATGTTATCGGGTGAATCGATCACCATCAACAACAATAGAGTGTGAAATTCCTGAAGAGGTATGGAAAGGTAACCCTTGTAATTATTCTAATCTTAAAGTTTTTGGTTGTGATGCTTATGCTCTAATTCTAAAACATCAACGTTCTAAATTAGATCCAAAATAAAAAAAAAGGCTTATCTTTGTTGGATATGGTGATGGTATTAAGGGGTATATGTTGTGGGATCCTACTGCCCACAATATCACCATTAACAGAGATGTAATATTTGATGAATCATCTCTCATCAAATCAAATGTTGATGTTCAAATGAAACAGGAAGAAGCACCAAAGTATCAACAAATTCAGTTTGAAACCAATGAAGGTGAACATGAACAAGTTTCAAAAGATGTTCATGAAGAGTCTCCTACAGCAGAGGAAGACATGGTTGATGATAAGAATCAATAGAATGTGGATGAGTGACAAACTTCCCTAAGGAGATATGTGCAGGTTAGAAATCCTCCAAGAAGGTACGATGATTTTGTTTTGTCAATTTCTTTGAGTACTAATGATGATGAACGTTCATGCTATCAAGAAGATGTGAAGGGTTATAACATTGATAAATGGAAAGAATCAATGAAGGATGAAATGAAGGCATTAGAGAAGAATGCCACATAGGACTTGGTAGAACTTCCAAGAGACACGAAAAATGTAGGTTGCAAGTGGATCTACAATATGAAGAAGGTTGTTGATGATAAGGTGGAAAGGTACAAGGCAAGGCTGGTTGCGAAAGGATATTCTCAGAAAGAAGGTATTGACTTTCATGAGATATTTTCACCAGTTGTAACGATTGTTTCAATTCAAATTGTGTTAGCATTAGTTACATTGTTTTGATTTGGAGTTGGAGAAACTAGATGTTAAGAATGATTTCTTACATGGAGATTTGGATGAGAAAATTTACAGGGAACAACCTGAAGGGTTAATTCAAAATCGCAACGATACATTTTTTTGCAGGCTCAAGAAATCATTGTATGGTCTGAGGCAGTCGCCTAGACAATGGTACAAGAAATTTGACTCTTTCGTGGTGAGCCAAAATTATACAAGGAGTGAGTATGATCATTGTGTGTACTTTAAGAAATTGAATAATGGCATATTCATTATCTTAGTATTGTATGTTGATTATGTGATTTTAGCAAGAAAAAGAATAAACGATATCAACAAGATAAAGGCTCAGATGGATAGGACGTTCGATATGAAAGATCTAGGAGAAGCAAGGCAAATTTTTGGCATGGAGATATTCAGAGACAAGAGGAATGGTAATCTTTGGTTGTCACAACATAAGTATGTTGAGAAGATACTTTTGAGGTTTGGTATGCACGATGTGAAACCAATATCAATCGCTTTGGCTTCCCATTTTAATCTTTCTTCAATTTTATGTCCTAGTAGAAAAGAAGAAAAGGAATATATGTCTCGAATACCATATGCTAATGCAATAGGGATTCTAATGTATGTGATGGTTAGTACAAGGCTAGATATTTTGCATGCAGTGGGGGTTGTCAGCCGGTATATGAAAGATATAGGTAAAGAGCATTGGGCAACAATGAAATGGGTACTTTGGTATCTAAAGGGCACAAGTGATTATTGTATCACCTATAACAATGGTTGTGAATCAGTTTGTGGATATGTTGATTCTTATATTGCAGGGGATTTGGACAAGAGAAGGTCAACTTCAAGGTATGTATTTACTCTTGCAGGTGGAGGTATTAGTTGGATGTCAAAGTTATAGAACATTGTTGCTTTATCCACTACATAAGAAAAATACGTAGCTACTTCACATGCTTGAAAAGAGGTAGTTTGGTGATCAGGGGATCAAATTTTGCTCAATTTTCAAAGTGCTCAGAATGCGACGAAAATAGTTCCATTGTGTCCGTCTCGTCTTCTTGATTTCGGAAGTATATTTAATTTCTCAAACGGAGTCCGTATGGAGAAGATATCGCGATCTGTTCGCCAAGGAAAATAGGCAAAATTTTGGATGCTGACTGTACATGTCCGTACAGTTTGTACGGTGACGTGGCAGGTGTATGACATGGCACATTTTCATTGGTTGTTGTTAGTGAGTAGCGTGTTGACACGTGTCCAGTTGATGGCAAATTATATGAGGACATGTGGCCCAATCCATGGGCGCCACGTGTCCCCCTCATTGGTTAGTTATATGTAAAAGTTTATTGGGAGTCCGTGGGGTTCGACCCCCAGACCTCCCCTCTATGTAATGACTTCATAACTCTCCGCTAGCCAAATTTCTGCCCTTTGTTCCTTGTTAGCTATGCCATAAAACCTATATTTAACATTGATTATTGTTTGGAAGGAAAAGGGGGTCGGGTCGGGGCTTAGCCCCGACCCGTGGACACATTGTATTACATATGACCCATATATACTATAGCCCGAATGTTTTGGCGCACGTGCATTGCATTGTATTACATTGCATTGTATTGCAATGTATTGCAATATATTGCATTGTATATATATATATATATNGTGTTGGCGCGGGGTTTGAAACCAGGACCCGTGTGTTAAGCATTGGCGTGGGGCCCAAACGGTTGTTGCATGGTTTACAAACGGTTTAACCACCTTTTTGCCCAGCGCAAGGTCACATGGCCATATGCCCAGGTGCCGAGGCGGTTAGGGGCTGGAGGCGCCTTAATCATCCTACAGTTTGCACCGTTGGTGCGGTTGCACCCGGTTCTGGGTTTTTACGCTTAAAAGAGTGTGTGAGCCAGGTTTGTGAAGGGGAAGTGCGAATTGTAGAACCAGAGACAGCAAGCTTGGAGAAGGAGACTTCCAGGAGGCCTATCTTTCTCATTTTTCGACCAATTGAGGTGTCGAAAGAGCCCAGACAGGGGTTTTGGGACGCTGGGAAGCCATTGGAGTAGTCGGTTTGTCAATTTGAGAATTGCAAGACATGTTTTTGAGCACTTTTTGAGCAATTAATAATAATGATCCATTGGAAGATGGACCAGGAGATGTAGCCCATAGGAGGGGTGAACTCCTTTATCAATTGATGTGAACATGTGTTTATGTTCAATGTTTATGCTGTTGTCTATGTGTATTTTGCATGAGTAATCCTAAATTTATGTGTTGCAAATTGATCCTGTTGCTTTAAACACATAACATTTCACTTGCAATAATTATTCAAGTTTTTCAAGTCTTCTTCATTTTT
>SNQJ01S0005903.1:95777-110722 GCA_010110895.2 Picea sitchensis | reverse complement strand
GAAGGAACTCTCCTGTGCACAGGGATAGGACAGAAAATGACCCAGCAATTGATGCACCAGGAGCCTTCCTCTCTTGCTCGGGCTTCAAAGAAGAATTATAATCAAACTGACCGCTCCTCCTACCTGCCATAATAACCATGAAATCAAGTGCGCTTGGGATGTTGATTACCGCGCGAGGGAGGAGTAACTCCTCCAGCAGACCTCTGCTATGGCCGTCCATCAGCGTTGAATGTCGCACGAGGGTGGCGGTCCTAAGCATTTATCAATCGCTGAGTGCGTGTCCAGGTGGCTCGACGGTGCCTCCGCGTGTCACCCCATATGGGGAATTCAATTTAGATATTGACTCTCTAACAAAATGGATATTATATTAGTTGTGAAACAATTTTAAGAGGATTTCTAAATTAGTTGGTTCTTGAAATGAGATTTTTGTAAGATTGTGTTTGGTTTTTATCATTATGTCTCTCTGTATTTTAGAAGTAGAGTTGTAAGTAATTGTTGAAATAAGATTTTAGGGATATTATGTTTATTAAATTAGGAACTTGATTTTAAGTATTATTTTTGCATGAAAGTTGTGAATCAAATTTATATAATGATAATTGAAACATAATAATAATAGGGAAATGACTTTTCATTCACATTAAATTTTCATGTTATTCAAGAAATTGAATTTTTTTATGAAAACTTGGTCGATTTAAATTAGATATCAAAACCTCATTAATATCAAAATCATTATGACTATTTTTAATAATCTCAAATTAAATATCTTCAATTCATTGAATAAAAATGATGAATCTCTAGTAGGATTTCAACTCTTAAATATTTTAGGATATATTTCTAAAAACACATACATGTTGGATGGTATTATTAGATGTTTAGATTGAAAAATTATTTTTATAATTATTTACTTGTTGAAATTTTTTAGAGTGAAAATGTATTTTTTGATGTTTGGATTTCTAGAATCAACCATGATCAACCATCTTTCACAATATGAAATCATAGTCAACCATATTAAAACACAGTTAACTCTGGTTTACCATACTCAACCATGGTCAACCACAGTCAACCATAATCAACCATGGCTAACCATATTTGAATTAGTCAACCATAGTCAACCAAACTCACCATGATCACCCATGGCCAACCAACCATATTCAAGCATACTTAAGTATGGTAAACCATAGTCAACCATACTCAAGCATACTTAAGCATGATCAACCATAGTCAAACATGGTCAATAAAAATCAACCATACACATCCATGGTCAACCACAATGAACCATGGTCAACTTTAATCAACCATGGTCAATTACTCTCCCTCACATTGACCGTGGAGTAGCAGAACCACATTTAGGTAAAAGTGATTGGGGCCATTTTCCTCCTTTTAAAAGTGACGAGACCAATCAACATATATCAACCACTTTTACTTAAATGTGGTTGTCCTACTAATTATTCTTTTTAATTTTTTCAATTAATTTTCTTTTCATTTCCATTTTTTTTTTAAATCAAATTAATTTATGGTTAGGAAAGAATCAATTTATATTTCAGGAAAAATCAAATTAATTTATAGTTAAGAAAGAATCATTTTTTTTTCCTTAGTTCCCAATATTATTTTCTCTATTACGTAACTCTCTTCAAAATTTTCAAATATTTGCAAATTTGAATTTAACTTGGAATGCATGGCCTGATGGAATGACAACTATTATTGGGTGGTCGTATTCCTTGGAAGGATAAATGCAATAGAGTAAAAATTGTGCAAGATAGCCAATTCGGTAGGTGGATATTTCAAGGGAAACTCATTGACAAAGTTTACATCCTTAACTAATGCAACCGTGATCACTGGGCATGGCATTGAGAAGACACTTACCATGTGGAAAGGTTGGAAGGACAGATGAAGATGGACTCTCGTTAAAATTATATTTCAAATTTGAAGAAAATATACATAGATAATATAGATAAGTGAATGGTGAAATAAATTTTTCCAAGTATGGTGTAATATCTTATTTTAAATGTGAACATCCACTTCCTCTCCTTATGAAGACATCCCATTAGATGAGGCTCCTGACCCAGATGAGGCTCCACCAAGTGATCATGTTGAATATCTAATTGTAACCCATGTGGAATTAGAGGAACCCATCATATCGCTTCATACACTCTCGGGTTTTTTGGCCCCGTAGACATTTAATATCAAGGGCTACATCAAACATCTACCGGTGGTGGTGTTGATTGATAGTGGTAGCACCCATAATTTTATTCATTGCAGGATTGTTGGTGAGATCCATTTATTTGTCTTCCCTATTTCTAATTTTCAAATCGTCATCGTAAATGGTGATATTATGAAGTGTGGTGAGTGCTACGAGAATTTCAAACTCCAAATGGGTGATTATACTATGAAAACCCAGATGTTCTTTATTTCCATAGGTGGTTCTAATATTGTATTAGGAGTGAAATGTCTTTGCACTCTGGGGCCAATCACAATGGATTATCAAGAATTATATATGAGCTTCACCCAAGACGCTCACCCCTATACCCTCTGAGGTCTCCAATCAGGCTCTCCTGAAATCATCAACTCTCACAAGATGGAAAAAATGGAAAAAATCACAAAATCATTAGGATTAGAGATGTCATATTCAATGAGAAGGTCAACCAGTTGCAGGGAAAGATATAAGAAAAGGAAAAACTAGAATACAACATGCTTGATGAGATCACCGTTTTTTTTTTTCCAAAGGAACCAGAAAATCAAAATGTACAACAACAAGAGAAACATGTACCTCAAACTCCTGCAACTGTAGTTAGAAGATATACCAAGTTAAGTAGACCCCCTAAACAATACTTTCCTTCATTGTATTATTTATTTATGACAAATTCTGGTGAACCGGGATATTATGAAGAGGCAATGCAGGTAGACACAAAAAATAAGTGGGAGCAAGGAATGAAAGAGGAAATGGATTCCCCGATGTTAGCATTGAGAGTCACTCTTAGATTGCGGGAAGATAAGCCCAGTACCCATCAAAGTTTTTGGTGGATTTTGGTTTTATATGAGTGGATGTGAATGAAAAAAATTCAATATATAAATGATATTTAACATGAAATTGGACAAGAAATGCACAGGGAAGTGAGGGCCACATTAACTTCAGTCAGTGAAATGAGTTTAAGTGTGAGCAGAGGGAAGACTTAGTGAGAAAGGTGAACAAGACTACTATGAGAATTAGGCTTTCAAGCAACTTGGAGAAGAAAAAATCATACTCAATATCACTCTTGAGAACAAGCTTCAGACATTAAAATATGTCCAAACAACACAGTCACAACAACACAATGATCAAACCTACATCACAATGCAGTTACGACAAATCGATTGGATCCTCCTTGCCCGAGCCATTCAATGTAAGAGGGAGAAAGATAACATGGGAGTTGACTAAAACTTGTCACGATACCATTGTAATCAAACCTACATTACAACAACATAACAACCCTCGACTGGATCCTCCATGCCCTAGTGTTTTAACATAGTTTTTATAGAGAGATGAAAATAAGCTGACTTCTATTAACATGAAAGTGTCAAATTTGATACATAACCAAAGAAAATTTCTGGCATCAAAACATTACAAAATAGGGAGATCTTCTCAACCATTTGTCGACCTTAACAAAATATTAAAACTATCTATTTATACTCAGAAAAATACGCCACTACCAAGAGTGTGACCTGGTCACTACAATCAAATATTTTCATTGACCAGTTCTTATTTCAAACTGAACGTGCACCCCTCTGTCAGATGCGAGCTCAGATCGACATGGGTTTTGCCGGAAAATCTTACCACAGGGGTACCACGGGCTAACGGTTCAGTCCCCACAATCGGGCCTTCCCTGCCTTCCATTTATTTAGTGAGATGAGGTTTCAACCACCAGCTCTACTTTCATTAACTGACTTTCCTTAGAGATTGAACGAGAGTTAATTCTCACGGAGCTGTCATGTGCCAAGACCATAAGGGTGCCACCTGTTTGCGCTGACGACTGCAACACATTTGTCTCTCCAGGGATCGGGGGCTAGATCCTATTCCCCTGCTCCTTCTTCAATGTGACCTAGGGCCATGACCCTATGCAACTATGCAATTGCACGCACGACCAAGGATGGTTTGAAAGAAAACCACTTTTATCCTCGCAATTCACCATGAACCGCCATGTGTCACCTTCTAAAAACCAAAGTTTTGATTGCGGCCCGCCCTTGAAATTTTAAAATGTTCGCACCTTATAACCCCGCAATGGAGCATGACCATTGATCTTGTGATATGAGATGAGGCTTCCTAATAAACGGCCCAACTTTGGCACCTTTTAGATTAATGGATCATATCTTCCCTTTTCAAATCGACATTCGAGATATGTTTTGTGATTCGGGCTTTGGGCCTTTTAATAGTCAAACTTTATTTGCTCCAAGGAAATTCTACGGAGCTAGGGATCCCTAAGATCAATGAATGAGACACTTTTCAGGTCTCCAGACTCCGGGAAAATGAAATCTCAAACTTGGGCTTCCAAGTTCTTTTACCTGAGGCTATGGATCTGTCGACACGTGGGCCTTGTTGATCAACGACTCAAATTCACTTCAGGCCTTCGGGAGCTTCAACACTTCTGGAGGTTTCGGGACTTCATAACTTCGGCCATTCGACACTTTGGTCTTAGGCTCTTTGGGAATTTGGTGCATTTCTCATTTCAAAACTTTTCAAGTAAAACTCTCGAAGTGACAGATCTGATGACGCATGGAAGTATGGATTCAGATGGCCGAGATCTACTTCGGGACTTCAGGCCTTCGATACTTCGATGCTTTTGAATGTGAAACATGAAGATTTTCTTGGAGGAAAACTCCCGAAGTAAGAGATTGGCTACCATGTGTCACTACTGATGGATGGTTCGGATTCAATTTGAGACTTTGGGCTTCATCCCTTTGGAATTTTTACACACTTCCCACTTCAAAAATCTTGAATCTTATTTTCCCGAAGACTTGGATCAGACGCCACATGCTCCCTTACAGATCAATGGCTCATGCTTACTTCAGGGATTTGGGGACTTCATAAATTTTTCTTTGGCGGTATACTTTGCGCAAATTTGGACTTCCAAACGCCCATGGGTCGTTGATCTGGAATGTTCCTGGAATGTTCTCTGCTAAAGGATTACAATTGTCTTTTTCTTTTAGGCCCAAAATGGACTTATTTGAATGTTTCCCTTTGTGTCCATGGTTGCGGCCTGTGTGAACAAGGATTTGGGCGACTGGCTGTGGGCTGGGAAAATAGGGAGACCAGTGACTGAAATAAGAGACAAGTGTTCATCCTTGGAGAAAAAAAAGGGGCTTGGGGCCAATATTTCACTCAGGTAATATAGTTAAGGAAAACTAGGGCACACAAATGGACAAGGGAAAACAGAGAACGATTTACAAGCCGAAGGGGGGGGAAACTTAAGATTTGGTCTTCGAAAAGGATAGAGATAGGGAAAGACTACAGATTCAGGTAAATTGACACACACCTATGGCCCTCGACAACATTATGTGATAACATTTGGTTCCACAGGGGATGGCATGCTCCCTGTGAGATGCTAAGAACACACAGTTTCAATGCCTTAGCTGTTAGGCTATGGATTCTAGCTCAAAACTTTCGCCGAAGAAAACAGAGAAAAATGTACACTACTCTACCAAAAAAAAAATGAACACATGGGCTCTAAAGAAACTTATTTATGTACACTCCTAGAGGAACTGATATTTAAAAAGTACTAGGTGAAAGAAAACTTTCACCATAGCCACCTAGTATACTCGGTAATAAAATTATTCTATTTAATGCAAATAATCCATAAAAGGTAAGGGAAGTATGAGAGCACAAAGAAAACATGTATGGGAAAACTGGGAATACCTCCAAATGAAAAAAATATGAATAATTTTGCAGGCTCCAATGCTTTTGGAAAAAACAACTCCATATACAACCCCATAGGGCCATAAAATTTATAATCAGGAAAGCTCGACTTGTAATAAATTACCTCCTATAATTCATTGTTGCTCACCCATTGTTCGATGTTCTCAGAGTGTACAGGTGGGTAGAGGACTGATGCAGGTCGGCTGATCTGAGGTGATATTTTCTCATTTACAGGTTTAAGACAAGAGATGAACTCCACCTCTAACTCCTCCATTTTTCCTTTGTCTTCTCTGAAAACATATGCTAGTTGAGAGCAAGAAGTCTCTTCATGTGTATCCATGTATGGCTCTTTCTCTCTATCATGCTGCTCTTTCTAGGAGCTTTCACTTTCATAAGAAGATTGGCAGCCTATGCTTTATGCTTCTGAATACTCTTCAAGGGTAGGTGAGCACAAAACTCTTTTATTTTTATCCTCGCTTTCTCTCTCAATTAGATCTTTACTCAACTCATCACATGAGGAACACTCTATCATATGTAGAATGTGGAGTGCCATCTTTTTGGAAAAATCATAAAAAATAAGATGAGTCGGGTAAGTCTTCTTGTAATACAAATTAAAAACATCATGAAAATCCTCCAAAGAATGGATACTAGCAACAGGGAGAGATAGACACCAATCAAGATCATCTTCCTCTAAAGAAAATCCAAACATATTGATCCAGACATCCTCATGAAAGAAGTTGTGCTCGAGAATCCATACATGAAATTTTAATAAGTTCTTACTGTGATTATAATTCTTGCTTCCTCTGAATCTTGGAAGATAGTCATCCCATTCATATCTATCCAGCAGTGGATGTAGATAACCATCTATGGTTGAGAAATTGAAAGGGGAAAATCTCGAAGCCAAGATAGTTGAGAGATGTGGCTCCCCCTTTTCTCCTTCATGTCTCTCCCCGGGATTAGATTCACAATCACCATAAAAAGGAACCATGGAGAGGCTCTTGTCTTCATCATCTTCATTGGATATCCATCAAACATTATTTGTTCTTTCTCAGTATCCAACATCACTTTTTCATCATAAGCAGGGTGGTAAAGAACCTTTGTTTCTAGGACCAGAATATCCTCTTCATTTTCTTCGTCAGAGCGGCGAGAAAAATATTCCTCCAAATCCTCTATACTTGCGGAAAGTGATTTTATCAGCTCCATCAACTCCTCCGAGGGATGTCCCTCATCCTCACAGATTTCGCAAGAATGAACCATGTCCCAAATGCCACCTCTAAACTCCTCACAACAACTATGGCAGATTAAATAAGAGGAATAATACCTTCGACAGTGAGCATTGAAAGTTGCATGAAACTATTCTAGGGAGGAGTTGCTAGCAGGGGGCAAGGAGTGATACCACTCACGAGAATCTCCCACTAATGAGAACATGAACATATTCAATAATACATCCTCATGATGTATCTCCCACTGATGCATGAGTTCATGAAACTCACAGAGATGCTTGGCAGGGTTGTCATCTTTACGTTCTCTAAATATGGTCAAAAAATCACCCCACTCATCGATAGTAGGAACAATATTTGGAAAACCAGGAACAATAGAGAAATTAAAAAGAGAAAACCTGCAAGCCAAAATGGCTTCCATATGAAAATATGACTTCTTAAAACTGTGGATTTGCCACTGGATTCTTTAAACATGGAGTTGCCAGTTGAATGATATCTACTCTGAAAGTGTATGGTCTTTGTTCACCATCACAGACCAGATCTTCTCATTATCATTCTCCCATGGATCTTTTCAATTTGGGACAGTAGATAAAGCCTTCTCGAGAAAGATTTCCTTTATTGATAATATTATTTTGGTCAACTTCAGATGTAGCCAGAGGCAGCTGCAGAGTAGACCTCCTGTGTCTGCTTTTAGGTGCCACAACTGAAACAGTGGAGTCGCCAGGTGCAAGTTGCAATCTTCAATGGTATTGATATCTGATGCACCTTCAGAATCAAAACTTCTTTGTTGTTCTATCCCAGGGAAATTTATTCATATTCGTTCCTCGACAACATCCCCAAGAATATTAACACTTAGGTTCACCCTCAGATTGCAATAGGATAATCCCAGTACCCATCATAGTTTTTGGTGGATGTTGGTTTTATATGAGTGGATGTTAATGTACAAAACTCAATATATGAATGGTGTTCAACACGAAACTAGACAAGAAATGAACAGGGAAGTGAGGGCCACATTAACTTCAGTCAGTGAACTAAGTTTATGTGTCAGCAAGGGGAAGACTTAGTGAGAAAGGTGAACAAGATTTCTATGAGCATCAAGATTTCAAGTAGCTTGGAGAAGAAAAAATCAGACTCAATATCGCTCTTGAGCACAAGCTTCAGACACTGAAATATGTCCAAACAACACAGTCACAACACCACAATGATCAAACCTACATCACAATGTAACTATGACAACTAGAATGGATACTCCATGCCTGAGCCATTCAGTGTAAGAGGGAGAAAGATAAAAAGGGAGATGACTAAAACTGGTCATGTAATGACCCTAATTAAATAAATATTTAAGGACTATAAAGTAAAAATTAATTAAAGAAGATAATTGTGATTAACTAAGTAATACTCTAACTACAGATCACATTTAATGACCTGAGAAATAAAATTTAAAAGATCAATGAAAAATTATATAAAAGGGTTGCGTATGCAGAGAGGGAGACTATGAATCCCTAGAAGATAAAACATTTAAGGAGGGAGAAGGGACATGCACGGAGGGTGGTTGGAGGAGTAACTGCAGGAGTCGGTGAAGGAGGGATAAGGGAGGCAGGGAGGATTACGTGAGGGGATTGGAAATTGGAGGGGGATTCTGGAGGATTTTTGGACTTGCTGTGAGCACAGAGTTTTTGACTGTGGCTTTTGATCAGGGAGGCACCGAGTTGCTGGAGGTTTTGGGCACGGGGGCCAGGATATCCATAGATATCCTGGAGCTAGGTAGTTTTCCTAGTTGGCAGGGAGGACAGTAGTTTTGGGCAGTTATTTTCTTGTTTGTGGCAGGATTGATCTAGTAGAAGGGAGAAGGAAGGCAACAACAAGGCACAGAGGCAACAACAATTAGCATCAGAACTAGGTACTTTGTTAATTATGTATTTATTTCTTTCTGCCATGAAATCAGTATTTATTGATAAATCTAAGTTGTTGGAGTTGTTGTTATGAAAAACAATATTTTTCTATGAAGTTATTGTTTCAGTTTACTTGATGAAAATGTTTATGAAACTTAATGGTGTTTAGAAATATCTGGTTGTTACATATGGTATCAGAGCGTCTTAGTTCGAAATCTGGGCTTGAGGGCCAAAACCCTGAGTGTTAACTCCAGCCACGCTTCAACTATAAACAAACACGTTCAGTTTGGTCCATTATGACTGATATAGTATCTGAAAATATACTCAGGCAGTATCCCTTCATTATCCAAGCAAATGGTCTCATGTATATCACAAGCAACCGTTTTAGGCAATACCCTGTAACTGGGTCATATATGGCTACTACAGTTAGTCTAAATGTTCAAAGGAACGCCTTTAAAATAGTGGCAGCAAACCAGAAAGTTTGCAGGATCACCTCCTATAAAATGACTACCCTTAAAGTAGCCTGATAAAGCTATTAAGCATGAAAAGAGAAGTGATAACTTAATTTTATTTGAGCAATATTTGTCAATGAAGTTTCAAGTAGTATTGACACCTAAAAATCGATGAAATGTCGAGTGAAGCTTCTGTTGAAGGCGTGAAGTTGGAAAATTTTTAAATAATTAGAACAATAGACCAATATATATATTTTGACCGTACCAAAAAAGTAATTTTCACACCGCGTAGATTTTTCATGCAACTAGTCATTATCCCAACGGAGAGCTACCTATTATGCAAGAGAACGGACCTGAACCATCAGATCTTGGGCAAAATCCCGCCAGCCATTAGATCTCGAGAAGTTGCACAGGGTTTAAGTCTTAGTGCGCAGAGGAGGAGTCCCAAAAAAGTCATCGGGATATCAGATTCATCGGGGTTTTGTAAAGCCAAAGAATCGAGACCTTGAGGTTCTCGAAATCCCGAGAACGGATCCTAGTCATTGATCTCGGCAAGACACGCCTCAGTGTTCTGGGGAGGAATCGGGATTTTACCCATCGAAGATTTCAGGAGTGTGGAACTCGTGCGTGTTTAAATCGCGATCTGCGATATCCCGATAGAATCAGAGCCATCCAAACAGTGGGGACACGCGTCAGGAGATCCCGCAGAGTCGGGAATCAGGAAATCGGGGTTTACAAAGACAAAGAAACCTCATCACTGGGAATCACGATTCGCGATATCCCGATGGTGACGTACGCGTTGTGGGACCTCTAGGGTTAGAGTGGAGGACACGTGTCGCGTGACCACCAGATCGGGGTTTTGGTCATCGGGGTACAGGTAAGTGAAGGTTCCTAACCTTGTAAAGTAGTGAACCCTAAGAGTTGATCTGAACTGTCCATCATTTGGGACGCGTGTCAGTAGATCTCAAGGAGTCAGAGATCTGCGCCATCGGAGAATTGGAGTTCTCAAGGGAAAGGGAATCGAGACACCACAAGTATTGAAACACCGGGAAGATCAGAGCCGTTCATTTACACGGAACAGGTGTCGGGAATCAAGCAAAAGTCGCAGATCGGGAAATCGGAGTTTCTGAGAGCAAGAGTATCGGGACTTCGAAAGTCTCAAAATCCTGAGCATTAATCAGGACCGTCCATCGGCGAGGACGTGTGGCGAGAGATCCCAGATAGTTCGGAGCTCGGGATATCGGGAGTTCAGGAGTAGTGAAACACTCGCGCAACGAAATCGCGATTGGCGATTTCTCGACACCATCATAGCCATCGATCCAAGGGACGCATGTCCGAGGATATGAAAGAGTTCGGAATTCAGCATTTTAGGTTTCCCGTATACGAAGGAATCACGACCGGAGAAGTCGCGAAATCCCAAAATGCGATGGGTCCCACAACCATAGCGTTTAAGTGGAGGACATGTGTCACTCCATATCGGGGTTCGGAGCTCGGAAGGGTCTATGACGAGTGCGTTCGAAAATGTGAACCTCCGACACGCGAACCTCCGACACGCGATTTCCCGACGGAGTTAAGGGTGTAGCATAGGACAGGTGTCGAAAGGTCCAACCTTGCCCGGAGTTAACGACAGGTGGCATCGAAGATCGGGGGATTGGGAATCCTAAGGACTTGTGTGCATTGACATCAAAAACACCAAAACCCCGAATCCCGATAGGGTGATACAAGGCTACGGTCGCAGAGGCAGGTCATATGGGCCAAACTCATAGTGAAGGGGCTAACGAATAAAAGAACCCATCGGAAAAGATGTGCACAAAATCCCGATAGGGAGGTATATGGTAACGGTCTTGTGAGCGCGGTCATATAGACCAAGGTATAGCTAGTAGGGGCTAGCCCATAGAGATGGAGCTCATCGCGAATCGGGAATTAGGGAGGTAAGGAACTCGCGACAGCGAAAAGTCTGAAACCCTGAATCCTGATACAGAGTCGGGGATAAGTCACGGTAGGTGCAGAGGCCGTGACGAGGGAAGATAAGGCCTGTGGATTGAGGCATTCGACAATGAATCCCGAAGGGATATAAAGGGCCACTTCGGCTCAAATGAGAGGAATTTGAATGATCCTGTATACCCATAAAATTAGACATATTTACACATATAACAAAATGCGTATGCACAGACGGATAAATTTATAAATATAAATGAAATAAATTGAAAGAAAAATACCAAAATCCATACAGGACTGGATTTACAACCAAATCATTCTTATTTCACACTACAAAAATAGAAAATTACTACTGTATAAGGAAGGGTTATGCAATGATTTGACACGATTAACTCCGCGTTCTTCATGCGGGTATTAAGACTGTGCACAACATGCAGACTGAATCGTACCTCTTACTATAGCTAAGGGCGAGCTCCGCGAAATGTACAGACAAGGGATTGGTTCCCAACGATTCAAGGAGACTAGACTCCATGTCCTGGATCTTATCAGGGGCCATGTCAATATACTCGGTTTCTGCAAAACGAACTGGTAAAGTGCTCAGAACAACTTTGTGGAGGTGAGCCATGGCAAGGGGAATTCTAAAAACCTCTGAGCAGAGCAGAGGCATATCTGTGGTGGACGAAGAATGACGTGAGGAAAGTCCCTAGGAGATGAGAAGGTGGGACAGTGGAAGGACGCGTAGGGATTCGAAGAGCTGACAGGTGTGGAATGTTGGGGTCAGATACGAGGGAGGTTGAGGAATCCAGGAAGGCACGTGGAACCCATGCGGGCCCGAACCCTTGTTACTACGTTTAATAATTTTTATATTTATTTTAGAGTGTTAAAAATAATTTAAAATAAATTAAATAATTTAGTATAAATAATTTATATATATATATATATTTAGTTAAATTAGTATAATAATAATTTGTTTTTAAAATTAAATATTTTATTAAGTATAAGGTCAATCCACATTAAATTTAATGATGTTAAGACTTAGACTGGTGGCATATGCACTAGTATGTGGCGAGTAAAACACAAGGCTAACATAGCTACAGGGCGAGGGAACCAATAGTTCTTTTCGCAAGAGAGAAGAAACCAAGCTTAGACACTTAATCCTATCCCAAACCTAGCCAATTCCCCTGATGGAGTAATGTCTGTTTATAGACAAGTAAAGAAAACTTACGCCCAACAATGTTTCTAAGTTTAAGTAGCACCCATTTGAAATGTCCTTGAACTCACCCTGATAACTTTGGGGGTGATCCAATTTAAGTCATAAAAGATGGTCAGGACCCAAAGGGGTCGAGGCATGGGAGCATCGTCATGGGCACCACTGACGCCACCCACACCATCAACACTGCCAACACCATCAGCCCCACCGACACCACTAGCACCACCACCACCATCGCCCGAACTAGCCCTCATACTACGCTCGTTGGAAGCCATTAACAAGACTTTAAAGGGGTTCCAACCAGCAGGAACTGAAGTGGAACTCCCACCGTCTAGGACGGGTAATCTAGAAGCATCAAGGAACTCAAGGGGAGAATTTCCACCTGAAGACATCACGCGAGAATTGCAGAAGATCAAACTTCCGGAGTTTGTTGGAGGTCACGCCAGTGAACGCACGGAAGCATGGTTGGAAGGCATGACAAGGTGTTTTGCCTTAAGATACTATGTGTCCAACTCGAAGGCAAAGATCGCAATTTTTCAGTTAAGAGATAGCGCCTTGAACTGGTGGGGCAACTTGGAAAGACAACTACACCTTACCCTAGACAAAGTATCTTGGGAACTTTTTGAGGAGAGGTTCTGAAGGAAATATCTACCAGCATACTACGAGGAACAACAGATAGGGGCATTTCATGCCTTAGTACAAGGAAACAGAACTGTAGAAGAATATAAGATCAGGTTTATGGAACTAGTCAAGTATGTTTCGTATATGGACAATGACCAATGATAGGCAGATCGCTTCGTCTATGGATTGAGCCCTAAAATAAGATCTATGGTACGGATGTGGAAACCGTCTTCAGTAGCAGAGGTGGTAGAAAATGCGTGTTACACGGAGGAACACATGAACTTAACAGGGGGTACAAGATCGACATTTTCGCATCGCCCTGGGTTCGTAGGAAAGACCCCGAGGACATTTCCAAGGGGAGGGGGCTCAAGGCCACCACCTTATGGTAATAGAGTCGTGCCAAGGACAGTAGCTACAGGGATTTCAATGGCAGCCAGTGTAGCATATCATTCATCACCAACGGTGTAGACAGGTCCACGACCATATCAGGGAACAACTAGTAGGGGCAGGGGTTCCAGGGGAAGGAACTCATTTAGGAATCAGTCACCTAACAGTGCACCGGTTCAATCTCGTATTGCCTGTTGGAGATGCGAAGGACCCCATTACGAACGGGACTGCCCAGAGTTGCAATCAGGGTTTGTGCATAGAGCAGGAAAGGCACCGATGGGAAGATCAGGTAGCAACCACCAAATTTACGCAGCGGTTAATAACTGCCAGGCAGAACATCAATCCATAGTGATAGAGTCATTAGGTACGTTAAATCATACCCATGTTAAGATTTTGTTTGATTCTGGTGTGACAGATAGTTTCATCTCACCATCTGCATTAGAAAAGAGTGGGTTGGCAGCCTACGAGCACGATGACTTTAAACAATTCGAGATGGCTTCGGGGGAAAAAAAAGTTGTAGGACCTAGTGTCAATAATTATATAGTAAACCTAGGAGTGTGCACTACCAGGTTAAAGGTATACGTCACCGCTCTTGGAGCGTATGACCTAATCATTGGAATGGATTGGTTAGCAGCTCATCAAGCTTTGGTAGATTGTTTCGCAAAGAGGGTGTTGTGTATTGATGATGAAGGAAGGCCAATAGAGATCCAGGGTGTACAGAGAAAAGTGTCATTATGCTTTATATCAACTATGAAGGTCAAGCTATGCTTGAGACAAGGGTGTCGAATTTATGTAGTCGAGGCAGTGCAAGACAGGAAGGGACCCTCATTAGATCAGTATCCCATATTGTCAGAATTTTAGGATGTTTTTTCGAACGAGTTACCAGGGTTACCTCCTGAGAGGGAGCTTGATTTTACTATTGAGATAAAACCTGGTGCAAAACCAATATCCAAGACTCTGTATCGAATGATGGCGCTGGAACTTTGTGAATTGGAAATGCAGTTGAAGGAGTTACTAGACTTAGGGCTAGTAAGGCCCAGTGTTTCACCTTCGGGCACACCGGTAATTTTTGTAAAGAAGAAGGATGGATCCTTACGACTGTGTATAGACTACAGGGACTTGAACCGTGCTACAGTGAAAAATAGGTACCCAATACTGCGAATAGATGACCTCTTCGATCAGATGAAAGGAGAAATGGTATTCTCAAAGATTGATTTGCGATCAGGGTATCATCAGTTAAGGATTAAGGAAGGTGATATCCCAAAAACTGCCTTTCGAACTCGGTTTGGACATTACGAGTTTGTTGTAGTACCTTTCGGATTAACCAATGCCCTAGCA
>SNQJ01S0005903.1:78977-91920 GCA_010110895.2 Picea sitchensis | reverse complement strand
TTGGGACGAAGTTTCTTGAAGGGTGGGTGTATGTAACGACCCTAATTAAATAAATATTTAAGGACTATAAAGTAAAAATTAATTAAAGAAGATAATTGTGATTAACTAAGTAATACTCTAACTATAGATCACATTTAATGACCTGAGAAATAAAATTTAAAATATCAATGAAAAATGATATAAAAGGGTTGCATATGCAGAGAGGGAGCCTATGAATCCCGAGAAGATAAAAAATTTAAGGAGGGAGAAGGGACAAGCACGGAGGGTGGTTGGAGGAGTAACTGCAGGAGTCGGTGAAGGAGGGATAAGGGAGGCAGGGAGGATTACGTGAGGGGATTGGACATTGGAGGGGGATTCTGGAGGATTTTCGGACTTGCTGTGAGCACAGAGTTTTTGACTGTGGATTTTGATCAGGGAGGCACTGAGTTGCTGGAGTTTTTGGGCACGGGGGCCAGGATATCCGTAGATATCCTGGAGCTAGGTAGTTTTCCTAGTTGGCAGGGAGGACAGTAGTTTTGGGCAGTTATTTTCTTGTTTGTGGCAGGATTGATCTAGTAGCAGGGAGCAGGAAGGCAATAGCAAGGCACAGAGGCAACAACAATTAGCATCAGAACCAGGTACTTTGTTAAGTATGTATTTATTTCTTTCTTCCATGAAATCAATATTTATTGATAAATCTAAGTTGTTGGAGTTGCTGTAATGAAAAACAATATTTTGCTATGAAGTTATTGTTTCAGTTTACTTGATGAAAATGTTTATGAAACTTAATGGTGTTTAGAAATATCTGATTGTTACACGTCACGATACCACTGTAATCAAACCTACATTATGACAACATAACAACCCTCGAATCGATCCTCCATGATCAAGTGTTTTAGCACAGTTTTACAGAGAGATGAAAATAAGTTGAATTCTATTAAAATGAATGTCTCAAATTTCATACATTACCAGAGAACAGTTATGGCATCAAAACATTACAAAATAGGGAGCACTACTCAACCAGTTGATGACCTTAACAAAATATTAAATCTATCTATTTATACTCAGAACAATACACCACTACCAAGATAGTGACCTGGTCACTACAATCAAATATTTGCATCGACAAGTTATTCTATCGAACGGAATGTGCACCCCTCTGTCAGACGCGAGCTCAGATCGGCATGGGTATTGCAGGAAAATATTCCCACAGGGCTACCATGGGCTACCACAGGGCTACCACCAGGGCTACCACAGGGCTACCACGGGGCTACCACGGCTGGGCCTTCCATGCCTTCAATTTATGGAGTGACCTGAGGTTTCAACCACCACCTCTAATTTCATTAACTGTCTTTCCCCAGAGATTGAACTAGAGTTAATGATCAAGGAGCGACCATGTGCCAGGACCATAATGGTGCCACCTGTCTGTGTTGACAACTGCCACACATTTGGATCTCCAGGGCTCTGGGGCTAGCTCATGTTCCCCTGCTCCTTCTTCAATGTGACATAGGGCCATTACCCTATGCAATTGCACGATTGTAGGCACGACCAAGGGTGGTTTGAAAGCAAACCTCTTTTGTCCCCGCAATTCACCATAAAATTTTTTTATCTGAGAACCACACATCCCTTTCTAAAAACCACGGTTCTGATATGCGACCCACTCTTGAAAATTTAAAACTTGTGCACCTTTCGACCCCATAATGGAGTGCTACCATTGATATTATGATCTAAGATGAGGATTCCTGATCAACGACCCAGCTATGACACCTTTTAGATTGATAGATCAAATCTTCCCTTTTAAAATCGAAGACCGAGATCTTCTTCATGATTCAAGCTTTGAGCCTTTCAATAGTCAAACTTTATTTACTCCAAGAAAATTATCCGGAGCTAAGGATCTGATGACACATGGCTCCCTGAGATCAATGACTAAGACGCTTTTCGGGTCTCCGAACTATGGGAAAACAAAATATCAAAACTAGCCTTCCAAGTTCTTTTACCTAGAGATATGGATATGTCAACACATGGCCCTTGCTGATCAATGACTTAGATTCACTTCGGGCCTTCGGGAGCTTCAACACTTCTGGAGGTTTTGGGACTTCGGGACTTCGACCATTCAACACTTCGATCTTTGGCTCTTCCGGAATTTGGCACATTTCTCATTTCAAAACTCTTGAAGTAAAACTCCCAGAGTGACAAATCTGAAGACAGATTCGAATGGTCGAGATCTACTTCAAGACTTCGGGCCTTCGGGACTTCAACACTTTTAAATGTGAAGCAAGAAGAGTTTCTTCGAGGAAAACTCCGAAAGTGAGAGATTGGTTTTCGTGTCTCCCTATTGACGGATGGTCCAGATTCACTTTTAGACTTTGGGCTTCATCCCTTCGAAAGTTTTACACACTTCCCACTTCAAAGCTCCCAAATCTTATTTCCCTGAACACTTGGATTAGATGCCACGTGCTCCCTTCAATATCAACCGCTCATGCTTACTTCAAGGCTTTGGGGACTTCAAAAAATTTTCTTTGGCGATATACTTTGTGCAACTTTGGACTTACAAACGCCCATGGGCCACTGATATGGATTGTTCTTGGAATCTCCACCACTAAAGGATTACAACTTCCTATTTCTTTTAAGCCCGAAATGAGCTGCTTTGAATGTCACCCTTTGTGTCCATGGTTGCGGCCTGCGTGAACAAGGATTTGGGCGACTGGTTGTGGGATGGGAAAACAGGGATACCAGTGACTGAAAAAGGAGACGAGTGTTCATCCTTGGAGAAAAACAGAGGGGCTTGGGGGCAAGATTTTACTTTGGTAACATATTTAAGGAAAACCAGGGCACACAAACGAACAAGGGAAAACAGAGAATGATTTACAATCCGAAGGGGGGGAAAACATAAGATTTGGTCTTTAAAAAGGATAGAGATAGGGAAAGACTACATATTTGGATATATCGACACACACCTACAACCCTTGACAACCTTATGTGATAACACCTGGTAAATAACCAGACTTGGGATTTCGTTAAGTTTCCTGTAGGAAAAATAAAATTACAAAATAAATGGGTTTACAAGTTGAAGGAAGAAGATGGAGGAGAAAAGGGGTACAAGGCTACACTTGTTGTAAATGGGTTTGCACAAAAGAAAGGTACAGATTTTGATGAAATATTTTCTCTTGTTGTTAAAATGAATTCAATTAGGACTATTGTAAGTCTTGTGGAAATAAAATATTTTCATATTGAACAGTTAGATGTAAAAGCATTTTTTCTCCATGGGGATTTGGAGGAAGGATAATTTGGTATGCAGATTTAAGAAGAGCTTGTATGGCGTAAAGAAATCTCCAAGACAGTGGTATTTGAATTTTGACAAGTTTATTACAGAACATAGATATCATTCTAATCACTGTGTTTATTTTAAAAATCTAGAAAATGGAAGCTATATTTTCTTTCTATTGTATGTAGATGACATTCTTGTTGTAGGTTCTAATATGTAGTATATAAATGTGCTCAAGAAGAAATTATCTAATTCATTTTCGATGAAAGATTTGGGTGCCGCAAAGAAAATCCTTGGTATGAGAATAACATGAGACATGAAAAATTGCAAATTGACATTGTCTCAGGGTGAGTGCATCGAGAAGGTGTTGGAGAGATTTAGAATGCATAATGAAAAAACTATTAGTACACCTTTGGCCATCCATTTCAAATTAACTAAGGAAATGTGTCCCATCACACAAGATGAGATAGAATACATGTCCAGGGTCCCTTAATCATCAATAATTGGTAGTTTGATGTATGTGATGGTTTGCACAAGACCCGATATTGCACATGGAGTGGGAATTGTGAGAAGGTATATGAACAATCCAGGTAAAGAACATTGGGAGGAACTAAAGTGGATTCTTAGGTATTTGAATGGTACTGCTAATCACGCATTATGATTTGGAGGTTCATACATTGTTCTGCAGGGATATGTTGATTCAGATATGGCAGGTGATAAAGATAGCAGGAGGAGCACCACAGGGTATGTTTTTACTATAGGTGGAACAAGAGTAATTTGGATTTTGAAACTGAAAAAAGGTTTTTTCACTTTCAACAACATAAACATATAGTATGTTGCTGCTAGAGAGGCTAGTAAAGAAATGATTTGGTTACAAATGTTTATGGAGGAATTGGGAAAGAAGAAGGAGAATAAAAGGTTGTACTGTGACTGTGAAATTTCCATTCATCTTGCAATGAAATCAATATTCCATTCAAAGACTAAGAATATATAGGTCATGTACCATTTCATATGATCTGTCTTGGAATATGGACATTTGAAGTTGGAAAAGATAAACACTAGTCAGAATCCTGTAGACATGTTAACTAAGGGAGGAACCAGGGAGGAACTCAGTTCCTTCTAAGTTTCAGATGGTATTCAAGCATTAATATGAATATGAGAAATTTTCCAGGTCCAATAAGGATCATAGTCAAGAAGATACAACAATGATGGAATTGTTGAGATCAGTCTCAAAGTGAGAGATTGTTGGTTGTGGATCCTGATTATATCTTTGATTCATAGGTCTTTGTTTTGAGCCATGTTTATACCCCATGAATACTTTACACCTTGGAAGAACGTACACTCCTCCATGTGGGGGAGTGAAAGGGGGTTGTTACCCACCCTGTGGGGTCTCGGGGCAAGCGATCCCCCATCAAGGGTTTGGGAGAAAAGCCCCTGAAGGAAAATTTTATTTTTAAATGTATATTGTAATTTCATTATAAATCTGGACCGTTCATTATAAGGTCATAGATGTGATGGTAGAAATTATGTTAGGGTTTTTTTACCTACAAGGCAACCCTCTTTTATGAGGGAAATGTATTGTGGTATGTATCATGGTGAATATTGTATTCTAAGAGAGGAGACTGTGAGAGAAAGAAGAGGAAGTTACAACATGTTTGTTGTAGGTTGCATCCCTTCATTTGTTAGATAATAATAAAGGAAGGACATGGTAATTTATTTGGTGGGCATAGCCCACACTAATGAACCATGTAT
Organism: Picea sitchensis; assembly: GCA_010110895.2. Taxonomy (NCBI): domain Eukaryota; kingdom Viridiplantae; phylum Streptophyta; class Pinopsida; order Pinales; family Pinaceae; genus Picea; species Picea sitchensis. The sequence continues at coordinate 86,924 of SNQJ01S0005903.1, read as the reverse complement.
ATCTGTGTCTCTATTGTATTGTGTATCTTATGTGTTTTATTTTCGCATTTGTTTTATTTTATTGCTCCACGATCTTGTTTTTCTATCAAAAAATTGTTTTTACATCTAATTGTTGAATATGCAAATCATTGACTGCCACAAGGCTTAAAATAGTTCTAATTGAAGTCATTTTAACAATAGAAAATATTTCATCAAAATATATGCCTTTCTTTTGTGCAAGCCTCTTTAGAGCAAGTTTATCCTTGTACCTCTTTTTGCCTCCATCTCCTTCCTTCAACCTGTAAACCCATTTATTCTGCAATGCTCTTTTTCCTGTAGGAAACTGAACTAAGTCCCAAGTCTGGTTATTTACCAAGGAATCCATTTCCTCTTTCATTCCTTGTTCCCACTTATTTTTAGTGTCTACATGCATTGCCTCTTCATAACATTCTAGTTCACCGAAATCAATCAACAATAAATAATACAATGAAGGAGCCTATCATTCAGGGGTCTAATTAACTTGGTAGATATTATAACAACACTTGCATGAGTTTGAGGTACATGTTGCTCCTGTTGTACATTTTTATTTTCTGGTACTTTTAGAAAACAAAATTCAGTGATCTCATCAAGCACTATGTATTCTGGTTTTTCTTTTTCTTGTATATTTCCCTGCAACTGTTAATTGTACATGACCTTCTCATTGAATATGACATCTCTACTCATAATGATTTTTTCATTTTCATAATCCCATAAGAGATAACCAAAATCATCAACATTGTATCCAATAATGGTACACTTCTTGGATTTTTCCTCAAGCTTTGTTCTATGTTCTTTATCAATATGGACAAATGCTTCACAACCGAAAGTCTTAAAAAAAAATAGTTTACCTTTTTACTTGTCCATGCCTCCTCTAGAATTATACCATCCAAAGAGATTAAAGGTACTTAGTTTATTAAGTAATAAAAAATATCTACAACATCTGCACAAAACTGTAATGGAAATCCAACATGCAATCTCATACTCCTTGCACGCTCCATGATTGTCCTATTCATCCTTTCTGACACACCATTTTCTTGTGGTGTTTCTAGAGATATATTCTCTCTATGAATCCCATGGTATGAATAGTAATCATCAAACTCATTGTTGCAATACTCACCTCCATTGTCTGATATGATACACTTTGACCTTTTTCTTGTCTCTTTATCAACCAAAGATTTCCATTTCTTAAAAATATCATGTTTTTCTAGTTGCAACATCAATAAAAATAACATAATAATGAGAGCCACCAAGAGATGATACATGAGCTGGTATCCATACATATGTATGCATAAGCTCTCACCTTTCACTCTTATTTTCTTTTCCGACTCCGAGAAATATGACTCTCTTCTATTTTTCATAAACACAATGCCCATTCTAAATCCAAATCAATTTGTTTAAGATCAGGAAATTTTTTTATTTTGTGAAGTATCTGCATCCCCTTATCACTCATGTGTCCAAACCTATGATGCCACATTGTTGTATCCACTCCTGTAGAAGTTAAAGAGATAGAAGACTCAATATTACCAATACATAAATACAATGTACATACCTTATCTCATTTCTCTATCACTAGTGATCCTTTGGTGACCTTCCATGCCTTATCTGTAAATATAGATATACAACCTTCACTTTCCAACTACCTTGTTGAAATTAAATTTTTCCTTAGATCTAGAGCATGCCTTACCTCTTTCAACAACCATTGGTTTTCATTCCTTTTCTTTATTTTTACCTTTCTCATTCCAATAATTTTGCATGGTGCATCATCACCCAAATAAACCTGTCCAAAATCACCTTGAACATAATATAGAAAAAATTTCCTATGTGGTGTGGCATGAAATGTATCCCCTAAATATACTATCCAAGACTCAAAATATTATCTATAGAAACAATCAAAGCATCTTGTAACACATCACCTGTCACATTTACTTCCTGATTTTTCTCATGTTCTCCATCTCTTTGTTTCTTTGGATCTCTACAGTATTTCTTTAGATATCTTTTCTTCCCACAATTCCAGCACTCTATCTTTCCTTGTCTGAATTTCGATCTTCCCTTCCTATAATTACCTCAGTTCCCTGAGCCCTTTCCTCTATCCGTTTTTCTTCCCCTTTTCTCCATGTGTAATGCACTACATGATGTCTCACCTATGTTTTTCCGTTGCAGTTCCTTGCTAAAGATAGCACCAATAACATCATCAAATTTTAAAGCATTTGAAGGAGAGACATAGTTACTTATAGCCATGACCAACTCGTTCTAGCTTTCTGGTAATGAGAACACGATTAGAAGATCCATGAAATCATCATCAAAGTCCAGTTTTACAGAACTCAGATGATTAGTAACTGTATTAAATTCATTTAAATGATCTACAACAGACCTGCCTTATGACATCTTCATATTAAATAATCTCTTCATTAGAAATGTCTTATTGTATACTAAGGTTTTTTCATATAGTTTAGCCAATGCATCCATTAGCTCCTTCATTGTCTTTTCTTTCGAAATGTTGAAATTCATCAACGTTGCCAGGCTTAGTCATATCGTTTCTAGTGCCTTTCTTTCAAGAACCTCTCATTCTTTTTCCTTCATGGCCATGGATTTCTTTGATATTCCACCCATTGGTAGGAATATATCCTTCTGATATAAATCATATTCCATCTGCATCTTCCATAACTAGTAGTTTTGGCCATTACATTTATCAACCCTAAACTTTCCATCTTCCTCCATTGCTCCCACTTGAACTAGGAACCCTCTTTTCCTGCGAGTTACCTTTAACTCTAATACAAGTTGTTAGAAAAAAAGGATTGCCTAGAAATAAAATAAGGAAAATGGGGAAATAAAACAAATAAGATACACAATACAATAGAGACATAGATATACGTGGTTCACCCAGTGCGGGCTATGTCCACCAAAGAAATTGCCAGGTCCTTACTTTATTATTATCCAACAAATGAAGGGATACAACCTACAAAACACTCACTATAAATTCATCTTCTTTCTCTTCCAGTCTCCTCTATCATAATACAATATTCACAATGATACATAACAACAATACAATTATCTCATAAAAGAGGGTTGCCTTCTAGGGAAAAAAACTTTAACATAACTTCTACCGTCAGATCCATGACCTTGTAATGNACTATGAATTTACAATATACATTTACAAGGAAAATTTTCTTTCGGGGAATCTACCCTCGTTGTCGGCCCACTTTCCCCTGGACCCCCCAGCCAGAGGGATGAGCCCCCTGGATCCTGCAGGGAGGGAAAGGCCCCCCTACACCCCCCCATGTGGATGAGTGTACAATATTTTAGGGTGTACAGTCTTCATGGGGTATAAACACAGCTCGAAACAAATACTTATGAATTAGGAAGATAATCAGGCTCCACAACCAATATAAAGATTGCTCGAATTCCCCAAATTTCGAAAAGAGTTGTTGTAGATTTGATCTATTCTCTAGAGAAAATTTGTCATGTCGCATGAGGACATTTTTAAGGTCACTCCAAGAAGGGTCCATACCTTCTATTTGCAACCAAAAATTGAGGTTCTATTGTCCCCCAAGAATACCCAGACCAAAGCCCCAATTGACGACAAAATGAAGTTTATCACAAAGAGAAGTCAAATGAAACAAAGGATATTCATAACCAGAGCCAAAAAACGATTAGGAACAAACCATAAATAACCTGGAAGGAACAACAAGCCCGAAAATACAAAATTCATCCACTATCTAGATCAAAGCTAACAGAGACATTGATTGGTTTGGCAGTAAGATTTGAAACATGTACCTACACAGATCCCTCTGACCCCTTGCAGATCCAATAGAGGTAAACTTCCTGAACATTGATACAATGCTCATTCCATGAGCCATCACACCTCCTTAAAAACAAGAGAGACAACTTGCAAAGTGAATTCCCACACATATGTAATTACTCATCAAATTTGTGAGGTTAATAATCCAAAAAATGAGACAGTCAACCGATACACCTCTCTTAATGCATAAAAGTAGAGAGGGAGAGCACATAACCTTAAGGAATGAAAGAAACCCCATGTTCCCCATTTGAATTTATTTGTCCTTTCGACAAACTAGGACCAACCTTAGTCAAATGGTAAGAGATGGGAATGAGGTTTCGCTTAATGTGGTATATTTTAAACTCAACAAAGTTAACACTGAGAGATATAATGCGAGTTATTATTCCATCGAGGATATTTTTTCCAATATAACTCGTTTAGCAATCACTCGAACAACCATCATCAAATCTTCGAAAACCTCAATTCTCATAATGTTCCTCCCTTTTTCTAACCACAGACCTTGAAACAATGCATAGACTTATGCAATGTTATTTGAGACCAAACCTAACCCCACTCATAATAGTTTATAGTGTTTTCTCTAAAAACAAAAAAACTTGGAACACAATAACAATAATTTTATTATTACAATATTTGTTTATATAAAAAAATTATAATTAATTTTATTAATATTATTTTATACTAATACTCTTATTTTTTAATTATTTTATATTTATTAATCAATATAACCACATAATTAAAATTAATCATGATAATTACAATACAAAAAAGGGGAGGAGAAAGTGCTCATAACGGATAATGGGTATTCAATGTCTTCACATGGTTTTTTTTTTCATAAAAAACAATTATATTATAATATGGAAAATTATTCTATCAAAATCCTTTGACAATTTTGGACACGAGAAGATTATATGATAGACGAAGGGAAAAGTCTATATCATAAACAAAACTCTTTACGGTAGTGCTGCCGTAAAAGGATGATAGAAGAATATTTTTAAACAGAATAAATTTATATAATTTATTTTTAATTCTATTAAAAGAGGTATTTTATAACATGTGTTTCTTCTTAAGAGGTTATAAGTTCAAATTTAGATGGGGGTAGGGTATGTATACCTTCGTAAAATTTACCAATCAAATCGTTGAGTGAAGGGGTCCCTTGTAACACCAACAAGGGGGTCTTATACACCAATTTGATGTAGCTGGGCTGTGACTTTAAAAATAGATTATTATTATTATATTATAATTTAGGTAAAGAAAAACTCTCATAAATAATTAAGTGAATGAATACCATATCAACGTTACATCAATTTTTATCTTTAAAGAAAACAAATGTCCAAGGATTCAATATTTTAAATGTAAATTTTATAATTTAAAAATATATTAAGTTAAAAGTTATCAAGACTATTTAAAATTTAAATTTAATTAAAAATTTATTGATAATATTATGTTATTCAAACACTATTTACATTAAAATAATTTATATTATATTTCATATTTATTATTTTTAAAATTATTTTTATTGTATATGAATTTATATTTCTAAATTTTTTAAGAATAAGTTAATTAGTGGGTAAATTCAACTTGTTTTATATTAATTTTTATTTTTTTTAATTTTATAGGTATTTTGTTGCAAGTTATAGTTTTATTTAAATGATGGGAACTTTGATTATAAAACTTTAATTTTTCAGATTTTAACCCATTTTGAGACTACCCATATCATAAAAAAATTGAAAAACTATATCAAAATAGAACTTTAAGTTTTTGGGAAAATAGTAAAATCATTGAAAACTTATGTGTTTTTTGATATGTTTTTTAGAATTTCATGGTTCCTCATAGGAATCTATATCGTAAATATAACATAAATAAAAACATTTTAGATCAAAATTGAGTACGCCTATCAATGTTACGAGAAGTTGTCTTTGGGCATTGACCTCTATTAGAGTATTTTTGTCTTTTTCTTTTCGACCTCTATCTAACCTCTATAAAAGAGCCTATAACCGCCACTCACATATCATTTATGTGCAAACCCATCTCCTTATTTTGATCTTTGGAACTTATGAGATTATTTTATCCCTCCTAGTGGAGTTTCATTTTACATAACTAACACCCTAGAAAAGTGAGTTTCAAAATGATTACTTCTTCTTGAAGCTTCCATAACTTATTTATCTCTTCATTAATTTCCTCTATTTCTTATTTGTTAACTTTTCTTTTTTTGTAAGTAAGATTTTATAACAAGCCTTCCAAGAGAAAAAATTACATCATCATCGGTTTCACCCAGACTGTAATACCTGAATTTCCCCGAGGGGAAACCAATTCATCCAACCAGTTAGGTCGAGAACCAAAGTCTTAAACAAACAATAATAATGCAGTGTCTAACTAAAAAAATTACATCACCCTTGGGGGAAACCATATTATCCTTTTGGCTAAAAATGACAAAAGATGAAACAAACATAATATAAATATAGGCTATAGGTGGAAGAATAAAAACTAAACACCTGAATGACCATGCTGAGAAACACCTATGCATTGTAGGTTGTGGGCTTGTAGTGAGGCCACGCATCCAGGGAGGTGGCATTGAGCGGTGGAACCATCGTCGATTTTGCTTCCACCACGATCGGTGTTGCTTCCTCCTCTGTAGTCCTGTGCACAGCTGGTGTTAGAATCAAGTGGTCATTCTCTGTTGCAAATGGTTCTCCATATGTGGGGTGGCACACTCCCTGTAATGCCGAAAGAATTTGCAGGAAATGTGTTCCCTTCCCATCCAATATCTCCAATCGGAAGCGCAGGTCCTCCACTCCCTGTCACAAATCAAAGACCAGACCTTGCAAAATTGCAAGGCCTTCTTGTAATCTTGAGCAAGATGCACAATTAGCGCAAGAGTGGGGTGGCTCTTGATGTTGATCATGGACGGCACCAAACCCTTCCTTATGAGTTTGGGCGTTGTGAGGTAGGACTGGGGGTGAATGGATTGGTGAGGATGTAGGTGAAATGGGAGGAACGATGGGAGCTGGTTGTGAGGTGGAGGCGAGGTATGAAATTTTCCCTCGGTTGAAGCCTAGAGAGTTTCCCAAAAGATCAAACCATTCAATCCTGCATGCAAAAGGTGAGGAGAGGGGTGGAAGACTGTTGAGGCTATGGCCAAACTGCGTCAAAGAGGACGACGATGAGGGTGATGAGGTTGATGAATTGCAAGAGGGTGCGGACAAGGATGAAGTGCCAAGAATGGTTGATTGTGTTACCAAACCGAGATGCATTTGGATATCCCCCTCCGTCTTGGCATATTTTAGGCAAGGCGAAGTCAATCAAACACAGGAGGAAATCTAATGTAGCCAAGGAGCACCAAGGGGGACCCCAGACCATTGGAAGGCCCGACCAAAAACAAGAGAAGTTGTAGGCTCACCTGGTGATTTTCATGTTGCAGATAATGTTGGTGGATGAAGGCACACACGAGAATAATAAATTCAAGTCCATCGAACTCATCCATCGAGGGGATGGATAACCAAAGCAGGGCACACTAGGAGTAATGGTGCCCTGTTTTAAACATAGCCGATTTAAATGCTTGGAGGCGGAGGGATGGGATGGCATGCGCTTGTCACGTGGTTGGCACCATGGTGTTCATTGCGAATCCATTTTGTTTTCCACCTAGTCTGTAATAACACCCCATATGGGGGTTATTGTTAACTTTTTATACATGTTGCGAAGGTAAATATTTTATAATATTCTATTATGATATCATCTTTAACATTCTAAACTAGTAGCTCACATGGCCACTACTTTTTAGATTTGGAAGGATGACACTTTTTCTTCTTTGTATGTGCTATAGCTTGAGGATAAGATCATGTTGATGGCCTATTTCTAGACATATGTGACACCTAAATGTTGTGTTTTTATAATCCAACACTTGATTTCACTGAAGTTTGTCTTGTTTGAGATATTTACGTTATTGGGAAATTTTTTACTAAGATCAATCTCCAAAAAACATTTAGCAGAAGTAAACATGTCCAAGTGAGCCTCCTCAAGGAATTTGTCCAAAGTGTTCGCAATATCTCTAATCCTTAAAGGATTTCATTAAGGAAGTGGGAAATTTGGGAAAATAACACATACTGCCATTTTAGATACAATCATTCTACAAG
>SNQJ01S0005903.1:35529-76069 GCA_010110895.2 Picea sitchensis | reverse complement strand
ATTACTTCTTCTTGAAGCTTCCATAACTTATTTATCTCTTCATTAATTTCCTCTATTTCTTATTTGTTAACTTTTCTTTTTTTGTAAGTAAGATTTTATAACAAGCCTTCCAAGAGAAAAAATTACATCATCATCGGTTTCACCCAGACTGTAATACCTGAATTTCCCCGAGGGGAAACCAATTCATCCAACCAGTTAGGTCGAGAACCAAAGTCTTAAACAAACAATAATAATGCAGTGTCTAACTAAAAAAATTACATCACCCTTGGGGGAAACCATATTATCCTTTTGGCTAAAAATGACAAAAGATGAAACAAACATAATATAAATATAGGCTATAGGTGGAAGAATAAAAACTAAACACCTGAATGACCATGCTGAGAAACACCTATGCATTGTAGGTTGTGGGCTTGTAGTGAGGCCACGCATCCAGGGAGGTGGCATTGAGCGGTGGAACCATCGTCGATTTTGCTTCCACCACGATCGGTGTTGCTTCCTCCTCTGTAGTCCTGTGCACAGCTGGTGTTAGAATCAAGTGGTCATTCTCTGTTGCAAATGGTTCTCCATATGTGGGGTGGCACACTCCCTGTAATGCCGAAAGAATTTGCAGGAAATGTGTTCCCTTCCCATCCAATATCTCCAATCGGAAGCGCAGGTCCTCCACTCCCTGTCACAAATCAAAGACCAGACCTTGCAAAATTGCAAGGCCTTCTTGTAATCTTGAGCAAGATGCACAATTAGCGCAAGAGTGGGGTGGCTCTTGATGTTGATCATGGACGGCACCAAACCCTTCCTTATGAGTTTGGGCGTTGTGAGGTAGGACTGGGGGTGAATGGATTGGTGAGGATGTAGGTGAAATGGGAGGAACGATGGGAGCTGGTTGTGAGGTGGAGGCGAGGTATGAAATTTTCCCTCGGTTGAAGCCTAGAGAGTTTCCCAAAAGATCAAACCATTCAATCCTGCATGCAAAAGGTGAGGAGAGGGGTGGAAGACTGTTGAGGCTATGGCCAAACTGCGTCAAAGAGGACGACGATGAGGGTGATGAGGTTGATGAATTGCAAGAGGGTGCGGACAAGGATGAAGTGCCAAGAATGGTTGATTGTGTTACCAAACCGAGATGCATTTGGATATCCCCCTCCGTCTTGGCATATTTTAGGCAAGGCGAAGTCAATCAAACACAGGAGGAAATCTAATGTAGCCAAGGAGCACCAAGGGGGACCCCAGACCATTGGAAGGCCCGACCAAAAACAAGAGAAGTTGTAGGCTCACCTGGTGATTTTCATGTTGCAGATAATGTTGGTGGATGAAGGCACACACGAGAATAATAAATTCAAGTCCATCGAACTCATCCATCGAGGGGATGGATAACCAAAGCAGGGCACACTAGGAGTAATGGTGCCCTGTTTTAAACATAGCCGATTTAAATGCTTGGAGGCGGAGGGATGGGATGGCATGCGCTTGTCACGTGGTTGGCACCATGGTGTTCATTGCGAATCCATTTTGTTTTCCACCTAGTCTGTAATAACACCCCATATGGGGGTTATTGTTAACTTTTTATACATGTTGCGAAGGTAAATATTTTATAATATTCTATTATGATATCATCTTTAACATTCTAAACTAGTAGCTCACATGGCCACTACTTTTTAGATTTGGAAGGATGACACTTTTTCTTCTTTGTATGTGCTATAGCTTGAGGATAAGATCATGTTGATGGCCTATTTCTAGACATATGTGACACCTAAATGTTGTGTTTTTATAATCCAACACTTGATTTCACTGAAGTTTGTCTTGTTTGAGATATTTACGTTATTGGGAAATTTTTTACTAAGATCAATCTCCAAAAAACATTTAGCAGAAGTAAACATGTCCAAGTGAGCCTCCTCAAGGAATTTGTCCAAAGTGTTCGCAATATCTCTAATCCTTAAAGGATTTCATTAAGGAAGTGGGAAATTTGGGAAAATAACACATACTGCCATTTTAGATACAATCATTCTACAAGGATTGACATCCAAGAATCATAAAATAATGAAGAGAGAGGCTCTTTGTAATTATCCAAATGCTCAAAATATCATAAAATAGCAGAAGTACACACCATGTAGAGAATGTCAATGTGAGGCACAACTCCAGTATAGAATACTTCAAAATAACTAATTACATTCAAACCCCCTCGAAATAACTAATTACTATTCATACTTCACAATTCCCCTTTTAATAATGAATACATGATCTCTTATATATAGTTATTCACACTTGCACATGAGGCCCCTTTATCACTAGGTTGACCATATTACATATGCATTTACACATTACATGTACATTTAGGGCCATATATGCCCCTCCTTGGTGTCATATCATACAGATTTATGCATATATATGTCCCCCTTGGGTCATAACATAGTACCCTCCTTTAAAAAGCTTTGTCCTCAAAGAATTCATTTTGATGTAGGTGCATCCTACCTTCTATATTTTTTACATTTGTTAGAGATCTAAGGGGTATTTCATTTAGGTTCCATAAGCATGATTTAATGTGTTTTTCTATGTTTTTGAGAATTTGGAATGTAGTGTGTGTGTGAGGATTAAAATGTAAATGTTCTCGAATGTATGAGAACATGAGGGTTGAGATATCTTAGGAGATATTATATCTCATAGGGATTGTCAATCCTAGATTAGGATTGGTTGAGGATTGTATGGATCTAGAGGATATTTAGGATATGTTTGAGTGGATTGTGGATCTAAACCATAAATGATTGTAGAATCATTTTGTACAAATATTGTAAGACTTCAGGCATTGAGTGTGGCCAAACAAATGTTAATCAGGCCAAAAGGTAGAAAATAGGCCAACAGAGAGTAATTAGATTAGAAAATGAGAGGACCAATTGTATGTTAATTATATCTATGAGGATTGTAGCATGTTGATTTAATGTAGGTAAAGGAAGGCCTGTGAGGATATATAATTGTATGTACAATAATTGTACATTTGATGAATGTAAAATTATCTGTTTGAGAAGATCTATGAATTGTATGTCTCTGTGGAAATTAAGTGAATCTTTGTCTCAGAATTGAGGAACTTGTGTATGTTAGATTGTGTGTAATTGCAGGATTAAGAATTGATTGCAAGTTTAAGGAGAAGAACTCCTAGGACAAGGTCTCATCACAATATTGTAAACTAAACCAAATCATAGAAGTGTTCAAGCGATCATCAGTCATTGTACAGGATTGATTATCCTAGTCTATTCGTAATCAGGTAGCTATTGAGGTTAATATATCTCACACATCCATGGTAGAAGAAGCTATAGGAGCCATGATCTAAGGAAAGAACAAATTTTGACCATCAAAGGATAAAGTCAACCTTTGAAGAAGAAAAATACAGTAGCCATCTGATCTGGGAGTTTCATAGGAGGACCTTTTGATCAACATCTGATTAAGTCCCCATCGTCATATCTCAGTTAAGGAAAATCGATGGTGGGGAGCCATTATGGGATTCAAAGGTGGAGTTAACGATCACATACGTTTTGATTCCACAACCCACACCGATCGTCGATCGTCACCTGTCAATATATCAATGGTTGGCATTGATTCCACTACCAATGAGAAATTTTTGTTGTGTAACTCAAAAAAAGAAATAAACATCGTTCTACTTGGGACACTACAGTTGTAGATCTCCACACCAGTTTAAGAATGAGCGTCAATCCTTGATGAGATGTTACCACCCAAAATATTGGAACGAGGTCATAGCCGTCAATCACATGGGTCAGAGTTAAATATCCTTTGGGCTAGAACTTAGGGAAGGTATTGGCACCTCTGGAATAAGCACTTGTTCATGTAAGTGGTCCTATGACCAAAGAGATTAATAAATTGCAGATATTGGGGATGATGTGAAGGGAACAATGAAATTTGCAGGTAATACAATGGAATTATAATTCCATCCTTTTAATTATCAAATCAGAAAATATTTGATGATCCTTGACACCCCTTTTTTGGGATTTACAATGCAGTTATAGAAAAAGATTGCATAAAAGGGGTTTTAGGATGGGAGGTCCTGCAAAACATTTGAAGGCTTCACATGTGATGAAACCAAGTAATATGATTCTATTATGCTCCTGCTTTCTTCATTCCATTTTTGATGATCTATCTATCCAAAATTAATTATTTTCAGTCTTAATCCTTGGTGTCTAGTTGTTGCATAATTTTCTTTCATTTGTTTCCATGTATTTTTGTTGAAGCTTATCCAATTTGTAGTTTTTGTTGGTCTCTAATAATATCTTGTTGAAGAGTAGTTTGTTGATTCCTCGTTCCATCAATATTGACAAGTATTCCATCTTCTTCCTTCACAATGTTGATATCTTCCTTCCTGTCTTCCTTGAAATGTTTCTTGGTCACATTTGATGGTCTTCCTTCACTCTAGACAAGCATTTCATCTATGTTCTTTTCAACGCCAATGGAATCCTTTGTCATCTTTCCTTGGTTTTTGATTACTCTAGCCTTCAAGATAATACCATCATATTTGGCATGTACATCATCTATATGGAGTTCAACTTCTTCAAGTATCTTTTGTTAACCTTCTTGAATCTTGTCTTGTTTCTCCTTTTGAAGCTGCAATGTGATCCCATCAAACAAATTTTGACATCCTTCTTCAATTCTGGCTTGTATTTAAGATTTTACCTCATCAGTATTTAAATATTCCTCAAGCTTCATGCAAATTTCATCTTCAAATCTTTTGGTAGATTCTTCATCCAAGATCTTTCTTTATTCTTGATTTTGACAATTCTTTTTTTATTATTTCAATCTCTTGACCTCATCCAATAGTTTTTTATCATGGTTTCATAATCTACATATCTTTTCATATTTTTTTTTCAAATCTTCCATTTACTCATCATTTTCCCACTTTGATTTACTATTTTTTCTTGCTTTAATTTCTTAACCTCCTTGATGAACGATTCATTAAGGAATCGTATATTAGATATATCCTCACCCTTATTCTTAATATATTCCTTTTCTTCTTTTAATTCATATTGAATTCTATACAATTTGTCCATTTTTGTGTCCCTAATCCATTTATCTAGGAAGGATTTTTCAAATTCTTACCATGTGCAGTGCGATTTAGTATGTTGATCAACACTCATCCACCACTTCCAAGCTTCATCAAAAAAATGAAATATTGTCTTAGAAGGATTCATATTATATTATTTTACCAACCTCAACCATTACATAAGATTGATTTCATCTTTATCCTCATCTCTTATAAATTTAGGTATTTCTGTTGATTCTTAATTGAGGTCTAATCCCAACCCTCAAATCACGACCTTAATATATTAAGGATAAAGATCTAAAATATTTGTAATCCTTTCTCAAATATTATCTTCTATGTGTTATCTTTCCAATCGATTTTGAATCATCTCAATCAGACATTTCAATCAAAAGTTATGATAGTTTTAAGTGAACATACCTTTGAAACCCTGATTTGGAGTATGTACTCCTAGACAACCTTACTTATGATGTATCTCTGCAATTTTTTCCCTTCTCAATTTGAAATGGTGACATGTAGTACTCTGAAATGTATTCTCTACAATGCCATGGTTCTTACCAAAATTGGATGTGCCAAGTGGAAGTTATGGTAGCTTCCCCACACCTTGCAGATTTTTGGCATTTCCAAGAGATCACACTTGCATAGTGTGCTCTGTGCAAAATAATTGATATATAATTATGAAACTCTTACCATCAATACTACAGATTATCCACTATCCAATGAAACTAGTCACACTCAATTTGGATACTCTCACAATAAGTTATGATTATTTTACCCAGAACACATGTTTGAGACTAGTCAATAGGATTAGTTAGATACCCTATCTTCCACATAGTGTATCTCTAAAACGACAATGACCTAGAAGCTATAATTCATACCACAGTTACTCTGATACGTATTCTAAATATTCTCCATGTTTCTCCTTCTGAAAATGCTGTAATAAAAAGTTATAGGGAAAATGAAAAAATGACTATCTTGAGGAGAAAAACCCTAGGATCGATGCTCTGATGCGAAATGTAATGAGCCTAGTACTCAAAATATCATAAAATATCATAAGTACACATCATGTGCAGAATTTCATCATGGATCACAACTCCAATATAAATAAGTTACACAATAAACCCTTAAAGAATAGGGGAACTCCCTCCAAATAACCAATTACTATTCATGCTTCACAATTCCCCTCTCAATAATGAATACATGATCTCTTATATATAGTTATAGTCAATGGATTTACAAAAAAATGCACTATTATTCCTAGTGCCTATAGTTAAATATTTGCATAAGTGATAATAAAACTCTTGTGAAAAATCCTCCTATTGTTTTCCTTAAAAAAATAAGTTGTTGTTTAGCAATTGGAATCTTGTGATTATGTTCTAATCCTCTCTTAAGATTTGCTACAAAATCGATATCCTTAACCTACAACAAAATTGATTTGCTACCAAATGAAATAGTTGTTTGGAAAATGGAATCGTATAATTATGTTATACTTTCCCTTAAGATTTGCAAAATTAGTATCCTTAACCTACAACAAAATTGATTTTATATCCTAAAAACCAAAACAAAGTGGCATCTCACATGGCCTCTCTTTCTATGTGTAAATTCACAGTTGATGATATATCAATATCCATTCTATAACCTAAGCCAAAACACTCAGACTTTTTCACCAAAAACTTTGATCCATAGGTACATGAAAAACCTTGGCATCTATCCTCAAATTGCTTTGCCTGCCTCTTGTTTCAAGAATCTTAAAAAGCATCTAATATATTGAAATCACAACATACATGTGTTAACCAATAGTGCCATAGTTGTTGGAAGATTATTCTAATAAAAAAGCAATTGGTGGTGGCTATGGTTCCGTAGGCTCCACCCTAATCTTTTATATTGAGTCATGTGAAATATATGTTGAAAAATATTTGTTGCTCATGTCTATAATGATATTTATTTTAAGGGAATTCAAGGTAAATTGAATTCAATTGTTTTTATATGAATGATAATATTTTTTTTACTTTATTATTTAATTAAATTAAATTAATTTGTTTTCTTATTAGTCCCTACCATAGTCATAGAGGGACTATAATGATCGATAAATCGTTGACTTGGTATTAGATTGTGCATTGACCAAAAATATTTCCATATTGTCTATTGTTGGAACAAGGGAAGTGGAAACATCGATTTTTATATAATAAAAAGTATCATGTTTGTCAAGATCTGATTGGACAACGGATTGGAAGTCTTATTGCCACCTTCGCTATTCCCAATGTTAAATATCTTGGCATATCGAAAATATTTGGTAGTATATGGTATTTTTGAGTCATATATTTTATTATGCATTGGTCGAAGGTGGATTAATGCTATAATTAGTTCAAATGTTTCCCTTAGCAATTTCTACTGTGTAGAAAATATTCTCTACCATATTACTACGTGTGATTTTTTCTTTATTGTTGCGTGCTTTGAGAGAACAAGCCTGCCACACTGCATATTTTCTTAAATGCTTGCACAGGCCTATGCCCTTCGACGGTCCTGACAGTCTTAATTTTTCACCTAACAGCTCTGGCAGTGTTAAATGATTATTGTACAGATGCATTGCAATACAATTTTGTTCATCATTGACATCGTTTCTCAAGTGCTTGATCCTTGTTCACTAGTTCGTTCCATGATTTTGGTTCCTGTTTGATTCAAATTTGCGAAGTTAAGGTCCTGCACTTGCAATTCCAGCTCTTCATGGTTGTTCACTGGTTTGTTGTTCTTCAACTTTGTAAGCTTTTGGACATGTTGTTGCGGTTTTTTTTTTTTGGGGCTGAGCTCTTGTCATCCTTTGTTGATGGGTAAGTTTCCCTGTTGTTGTTGTTGTTTCAATGGTGGGAGTCCTTGCCTCCAAATTGTTTTGCATACCATCTTTGTCTGTGCTCTTAGTTTCTATTCCTGGAAATCATGTGTCTTGCAATGCAGAGGGCTTTATGAAAAGTAGTTGAGAGCCATCAGAAGAGGGAACAAACGGGCGAGTTGTAGACGTAGGGTATGATTTTATTCTATGGGTCGGAAAACTGCGTCTACCTGTTCTGTTTCTGCTGAGTAAAGTTATTATTTTACTTATTTTTGTGTTTTCTTCTCATACGCTATGGGGACTAGGGGGGATTCAATTTTAGAAGAATAAGGTTGAAAGATACATATGGGGATTGGTACCCTATTTTGATTTCCTTTTTTATTTTGCTACCTTTTATTTTTTTCCCCTGCTTTTCTCTGTTTTCATAGAAACTGAAAGTATGTAGAAAACAACTTCAAAATGATAGTTGAAGAGATGAAAGAAGTAATAGATGTTGAGTCATATGAAATAGATACACAGTCCATTATACAGAGGCCTTCTTTTTTACCCCTCCTGCCCGAGAACCCGCAAGTATGGAATGCAATATGGGTACATGGTGTATATAATCTCATGTCGATAATTTATAAAGGTATATATTTAGTTTTTCCTCATTTCTACACACACTGATCTGGTAACTACAGAGTTGGTGTCGCACATGAATTATGAAATATGCACTGGGAGTCGGACGGAGCCAAGTCCGCAATCCAAATGAGTGGCTAAATATGGAATAAGGGATCTATGCATATTTGGTATGTATTGCTCATTTCTGGGAGCCCACCATCCCTGGAGTAGAATGTTGAGTCGGCCAGCCCACAAATCCGCTTGTCAGTTTATTATCATAAGCTATTTGTAAGTCACCGAGAAATAGAGCCTTGATTTTTACCCCGCCATCCCCAGAACCCGCGATCTAGAAACTATGAATGGTGTATAAAATGTCAGCCAACCCACAAGTCCACTTGTGTATTTGTATATCATGGAACTGTGTGTGTTATTCATAGAACATTGAAGAATAGAGGCATTTTTTTTAGCCTGCCTGCCCAAGAACCCGTGATCCCGAAAGTGTCAAATCATGGAATGACATATCCGTACATGCTCTATAAAATCTCATGTCCATACTTTATGAAGGTACACTTTTAGTTTTGCCTCGTTTCTACACATCCTAATCTGGTAACCGCAGAGTTGGTGTTGCACATGAATTATGAAATATGCACTGGGAGTCGGATCGAGCCCTTTGGTTTGCTTAGATGAACAATTCTAAATCGTGCATTTTCAACATTGAAAACTCAGCAGTTTCACCATGCACTTTTAGAATTGGCCATTCCTTCCTTGCTTTCTCTTCCCCGTGCTTGTCAGCTTCGCATGTGTTCATAATAAGAAATAGTGTTTATGTATATATATATATGTGTGTGTGTGTGTGTGTGTGTGTGTGTATTCTTTCTAAATATTTAATGTTAATAGGTCATCATGCAGACACCATCTAAGATGTTATTGATGCATGCAACGCTCGAGAATTTCTTCCATCAATGCAATTTTTGCGAGGGATTTTCTTATCCCTTCCCAGTCTTAATTTCAAATGCCATGGCACATTCGCATGCCTCCATCTTGCTTCCTTCATGAAACCTTGAATATCTTCCCAGTCTTAATTTCAAATACCATGGAATGTCATTCACACACCGCCATCTTGGTTCATTCACGAAACCTGCAATCCTTAAATTTTCTTCACCGTAACTGCCACCTTCACACTTCTAAGTATGCAATAATTAAGCGTTACTTCTAACAGGTCATCATACAACATGCATAGATATTGTCATTAATGAGGAGATTTTTCATTCACATGCATTGAATCAATGTTTCCGGGGGGTTATATTGTCCCATCCATTTCTTCATTTCAAGCAGTGTCTGGAGAAAACAAACGTTTTGATAAAGTACTAGCATCATCTCTACAACAGTTTTGTAGAGATTCCTCACATGCTTCCTGTGCAAAAATTTACAGTGAAAACATGGATCTTGATGCTGATTTGGAAAGAATATTTTGCAACCTTGATCAACCCGAAGATGCAGTTCAACATACTTTCTCAATGCACATGGTTGATACCCTAATGTTTTACTAAGATGAATCATTTGTATGCGAGAGTGTTGTTTTCTAATCCGAATCAAAAAAAATTAGTCATTGAAAAAAGAGATGTAAAAAATAAGAAAAGAAAACATCGTTAAGAACTTGACCTTCCCAATATGCAGGTGTCCAAAATCTCTCAAATTCACATGGAAACCAGAGATGGTCTTCATGATTCCGTTGGAGTCATTGAATCAAAAAGGGTCCTCCATCTTTCTCACATACTGTAGAGGATATGTCAAGAAAAATATCAACAAAATAATGGAACTGATTACTAAGGCCTGGGAAACATCACAGAATATGGATTCCCTGAGGTGCAGGGCACATAACTTGCTCCTACTTTTGCAGACGGATTTAAAAAATGAAGAAACTTTCTATGTGCACACGATCATCCCTTTTTCCTTTCATGTCAACAACATGCTAGAGATGAGAAGAAGACAACACGATATCCCATCCAATAAACGACTCACTCAATTAGAAGCATGCTAGAAAGAGAAAGTGAAGAACCTATATCTCATCGTCCAATTATGTGAGCAAGCAATATCAAAGAAAGAAGCATTATTCACAAAGCTCACCAAAATAAACTTAGCAGGAAAGACAAACGGCTTCCAGGACCCCAACTTAATCCTCAACTCACTGGCCTTAACCAAGCAAGCTTTTTGATAAACAAGTTCATAATTTGAAGGCCTTGTCTTTAGAATTTTTTTATAGAATTCTTGAATATCATGAAGAAGAGGTGGGCAACTGGCTAGTCCGGTATTCGGTACAGAATGGAGACATTGACGAAGCTCTATGTAAAATTTCAATTGATCTAAGAGAATTAGAAAATGAAGTTTTCACCATTAAAATACACAATGAAATCAACATCTCCCCCTTGAGAAGCTATATTGAAGAGAACTTGAATTGGGTAACCGACGAAATCCAACGGGGAAATGCATAGTTCTTTCTTTATCAATCCAGTTATTCCAACTTTTCTGAGTAGAAATCTATATCCAAAAAATGATCTTCCCATTTCTACTTTTCAGGTATTACATTGTACCTTGTCCAACTTCTTTCCACGTTCCTATTTCTTGTACATATTTTTGTTCTAGTCCGCGGGAGCCCCAATCCCAGTCTATATGACAAACACATTTACATTTCCTGGGATATGTAACAAACTATTATTTTTTTCATATATTCCAAATAAAACTATTCTTTTGTCTCCTTATATATTTATGTGTTCCTAGATTTTTATCTTCATCTATGTTGAATGTGAAGTCATTCTGTTTATTTCATCTCAGTTTTGTTTTTTTCCTATGCATATTTTGTTCAGCCTGGTCATTTTCAAAATAAAGTATGAAATAAATCATTGACTCAAATTTGAGATATCATATTTGAGATATATATATATATTTCTTTAAATTTCCAGGAATATGTAACATGTTTCATTATTTTTTATATAAATGTCATAAAATTGTGTTCACTACTTTTTTTTTACTCAAACGTGTAGAGAGTATGTCATTTCTTGCATCTTGACCATCTGTCCTTCATACTTTTTCCACAAAGGCCCTTAAAATTAAAATAGTTCGCAAATTCGCTTGTCAATTTGTATACCACGAAACCGGGGGTGCTCTTTGTAGGCCATGGAACAACAGACGCCCAATTTTCAGTCCGCCAGCTCCACAACCTGCGATCCAAAAACTACCTAAGTATCGAATCAGGGCTTTGTGCAAGTATGGAATGAGGGCTCCGTGCATGATCTATAAAATCTCATCCCCATAATTTATAAAAGTACATATTTCATATGTATAAAAGTAAATATCTACTTTAAAAAATTGCATATTTGCTATGTATAATTTATGCTCTCCAGGAACCTATAATTTTATACATTTCAATTTTTTGTATCCACGAGCCCCTATTTTAAATAAAACTAATTAGGGAATGCTATTTATTTGGTCCTTTTGTCCACCTCCGTATGTAACAGACATTCACACTATATTTTTTGTGCTTTTGTCCACCGCTGTATGTAAAACCTATGTAAAGAAAACTAATTCATGAATGTTAAATTTTTGGGACAAGAGCCCCTTAAAATTGAAATAGTACACATGTCCCATTGTCAATTTGTATATCACAGAACTCTTGGTGCTATATGCAGCACATGGAACAACAGAAGCCCGATTTTTAGGGCCCCAACTTGAGAACCCGTGATCCAAAAACTGGCTAAGTATCAAATGAGGGTTTCGTCCATGCTCTAATTCGGAAATGGTCTCCACGAACCTATAATTTCATAAATTTCAATTTCTTGTGTCGATGAGTCCTTGTTTTAAAAAATAATTTATGCTCTCCAGGAACCTATAATTTTATACATTTCAATTTCGCGTATCCACGTTCCTCTGTTTTAAATAAAACTAATTCGGGAATGCTATTTATTTGGTCTTTTTCTCCACCGCCCTATGTAACAGACATTGGCACTATATTTTTTGTGATTTTGTCCACCACCGTATGTAAAAATGTGAAGTACCTATACCGGATCTCCAAATATACTTCAGAAATACCAAAGAATAAACCATAAACCATTCACCATAACAATGAACACAAGAAATATCCAAACCCCTTAAGGTAAGGTAACACGATATATTAATCCTTATGGAAGGATAAAACTCCTCAAACAATCATTTCTTGTAAAATCACAATATTCTTCACTATGCTTCATTACATTGCTTACACTTCTTTATATAGCTCTCTTTATCTTATAGGAACCTTCTAGAGAGCCTTTTTCACATTTATTACATCCAACTACCATAGTGGGCCTTTATTAATGTAGTGGACATAGTCCACCTTACATTTAATGACCACATTCTCATATATTAAATGACTTCCACTAATAACACATAACTACATTCCCATTAGGTACGTCCCTAGGTACCCCATATTACCTCCCTAGGTATACTACATTCCATCCCCCTTCACATGTTTCGTCCTCGAAACATGAGAATAAAACATACAATATGACTGGCTAAGCAATGTAGCCAACTCGTACCAAGTACGACCATCCATCCATCCGAATGAAAGTCGAACATGATGTCTATCTGTTGCCTTGCCACCGTGATCTTTCTCTACATCATGTCGGGGTTGCCTTGGGATTATTTCGATAGCTTGATCTCTTCCCGTAGTGTTACACATTATTTTGGTCACCCTGATGATGGTTACATATACATGTGTTCAGGTTCCCAATATAATTATTTGCTTAAGAAAATCCACCTCTTTCCACCCTTCAAAATGTATTTTTGGAAGGTCGTCATGGGTAGCTCCCTTTACATAGTGCAGAAATCCCTAATTTTTGCATGTTGTACTATAGTCAGTCCGCAGGATTTCTGCTGACTGATATATAGGTAGGTCACGACGACACTTTTAAACTAAAAGAGGAAAGAAGTTATAGAAACTTCTAAGAGTGGAATCTTCTAGAAATATAAAGTGGCGTCTGTGTAGTTACGACCCTACTGACTTATCTGATTTGATGGGATCATCCTCATCTCTTTAACCACTTTAGATTCTCCTATATAATGATAAGCTTCTCATGGAAAAGGTTAGAGGTACAAGCATAAAGAAGCATAGAGATTGAGTTTTCATGTTGCATAGTAGACCATCACACCAATTGAATACTCGAGGATCCAAGCATTCAATAGAATATTGGAAGTAACTTTGGAGTGCCATGTGTGGCGAAGCACTCACTGCCATCCATGCAATAGTAAAAAAGATGGTCCTGAGGATCAAATCTCTGACACCTCGGATTGCTACTTTTCCGTTACATCTTTCAGCGTCAGGTTCACAATGCTCACGAATGTACTCACTCATGGGCAATCCACCACCTCGACCACCTATCAAAGTCACATGTGCCCCACAATGTGACAACCCTGTCAAAAAATAAATATCCTCAATATCCAAAGAGAGGACATGAACCCCCACGTGGAACACTTGTTGTTCTGAATCCCACATATGAACCAGATATTCTCGTAATCTCCATTGGGATCTCATGCACTGAACTTTGAATAATTTTAATAGACCACATTGTCAGAGGGCATTCATGGTCCCCAGATCATTTAAAGCCAAGTGAAAATAAAATGGTGAAAAAGACTTTTTACTTCTATTTATTACTTTTTTATCATTTTTTCTAATATTTTGTTGTATATAAATATATTTTGGTCAAAAACCCTTTAATTCTAAAGGTCTTGTAAGTGTTTTGTTCCTTGCAGGAATAAATTCATGACTTTGGACAATGAATTATGGACAGTTTTTATGATTTATTCTATTTTTGTCGCATGTATAATTACTTTTTAAGGTTTTTTAGAAAAAACTCGAGCACAGTTTTTGTTCGTTCTTGGGCTCGAAAACCAATGAGAACGTAATCGAGTATACTTTTGTCATTTTTTCATACTCGCCATGGTAACACAAAAATAAAAAAAACCTATGGAGAATTCTTTAAGCTCTTTTCATGCTCCTTAAAAACGAAAAGATTACCGAGCTACCTTGTTCTTTTCACGCTCGTAAAATTATTTGAAGAAAATGTTCAATGGGTGATATTTTATCACTTTTTTGGTCCTGTTGAACTATTCTACGAAAAAGGAACAGAGAGATTTCTCTTTTAAGTGTTTTTCCAGACTCTATAATCATGAAAAACCTTCGAGTTTTTTTATCTTTGGACTCGTTAAACAAACATCAATAGGACCATACGAGACTGAACCACTCCTTCTTAGGGTTCGTTAAATGTACTATGAGGGAATCGTATGAAGGATGACCTTACATCGACAAGCATATGTTATCCTCCTCAAGCTTGTGTAAAAATAAAGAGGTACTCGCCAGAAATGGTGGGGGGAAATTTGGGAAAGGAATGTGTCTCTATATCTGTATTTATGGCAATAAGAGTCACTCTTGAACATGAAACCCCTCTTCATCATTTGAATCTAGGTTGGGTAATCCATTTGTCTCTTGTCTGACTGTCTGCAATTTCATATCTCGGGTTGTCTTTGAGTCAATACTTCTAAGATTATTGTCGTGTCATTCAAATGTTCAAGAGACGTTCAATCGAAACCTTATTTCAAGTCGCCCATCTGTAATTGTCTGTTCTTACCATGTTGGCATTCCCTATGTCAGTCCCAAGTCACATATGTATTTTTCTCTATCCTAAATCTATTACTTATTTTGTGTCATTGATGGGGGATACAACAAGGCCCTCCTGTGACAAGCCTTTTTCTGTCCACTTCAGCTCATTATCCAGGAAAAAGGCTTAGAAATTATTTAGTACCTTAGAGTCCGCATGCCTCAATGGCAGGTTCTTCTCTTTCAACAGTGGATCCACATCATTGATCCCTGATCGAAAGATTCTATTAAGTGTTCGACTTCAACTCATTCATTCACACTTGTTGGATGGTACTGGGGTACCTTGGGAGTCATTGACATCAATGGTGATTTCCCTCGCACTTGTTAACAATTTTCATTAACGATTGGTAATCAAGCGGTTTCTATTCACATTCAACTTCAACATCTGTAATCACATGACTAGAATCATACTAATGGTCGATGGATTGAAGACCCTGGACTTCATCATTTTTGGTCCAGGTTGCGAAGGAGTATCTATGATTTGTTTTGATGCATAGATCTAATTTGTATGTCTCATGGCTATGTTCATACTTGAGTTTTTATGCACGGATCCACTGTGTATTCCTAGTGGCTATGCAGAATCTTGTTGACATGGATCGACATTTATAGATTAGTGGACATGACCTACATTTATGATTTCAATCATTTACGGTCTGGACATTGGAATGCCTATTTCAGACATGATATGATATTGTACAGGTGATTGATTGTTTGTAGGATCCTGATTGGTGTGCCCCTAGTTCTTAACACATACACGCTTATTTTACAAAGTATTTTGGCTATCTCGAGCTCCAGTATCATACTTTGGGGGGAATTATGTTACACATTATTTTGGTCACCCTGATGATGGTTACATAAACATGTGTTCAGGTTGCCAATATAATCCTTTGCCTAATAAAAGCCACCTCTTTCCACCCTTGCAAGATTTATTTTTGGAAGGCCGTCGCAGGAAGCTCCCTTTACACAGTGTGGAAATCCCTAATTTTTGCATGTTGTACTATAGTCAGTCTACAGGATTTCTGCAGGCTGATATATAGGTATGTTGCGGTGGCACTTTGAAACTAAAAGAGGAAAGAAGTTCTAGTAGCTTCTAAGAGTGGAATATTCTAGAAATATGAAGTGGCGTCCGTGTGGTTATGATCCTACTGACTTCTCTGATTTGATGGGATCATCCTCATCTCTTTAACCACTTTAGATTCTCCTATATAATGATAATGTTCTCATGGAAGAGGTTAGAGGTACAAGCATAAAGAAGCATAGAGATTGAGAAAGAATAGGCTAAAGACTCTGAAGAATCTTATTTCAAGTGGTGCTTGAGGTCTCCATTCATCCATCAAGTTTTTGAGAGAAGTATTCATGCAAAAGGTTGGAGCAAATGTATGTGTGTGTCAGAACGAAGGGCCACTGAAATGGAACTTGCGATATTAAGGCAATTTAGTTGTATCTTCTACCTTTCATTAATAGAATACGGCGGCATGTCTCTTTCCCATTAAATGATTGATATTTTATAACATGATTCCTTGATCACATGTTTAGGTTATCATTGAATTTTTCTATTACTACTTTCAGATTGGTCGATTTGTGTTATTACAAATCTAATCTCGTAGGAGCATTGGAGCAAACTAGGATCAACAAAGACATAAGGAAGCGATTCATAAGGTATGTTATTTATTCCTCTTTTGGTAATTGAATTCAATGATCATAATCTAGGAAAAGCGTATTGTTTTGTTTTGTTTTATTCTAGATCCAGGTGGATCTAGGGGGATTATTTCATGTCCACATCTATTGATTTACCCATTAACAGGTAGTGTTGGTAGTCCTCCATGCACCTCTTGATCAGTTTCCTGTCTGGTGCCCTGTTGGTGCATAAATGTGTTGATGCACACGCCCTTTCCTTGATGACTGTTGTGTCTCTATATGATGTGGATGGTGATATGCAACAATTGTAGGAATTTGTTCTTTTTTCTTCAAATCTACAACACTTTGTTCCTTTGAGTCAATGACCTCCTTAGCTTCGTGATTATGTCCTTGTTGTAGTTTTGCTTCATTTCTTTCTGTGGACTCTGCCTCTGACTCAACTTCAGACTCAATAGTAACTTCTTTGCTAGCTTCCATGGGCCTGTATTTCTTACTGAGAGACACATCCTGCAATCTGATTTTCTTTTTCTTGTACCACAACCTCAAAAACATATTTTTCACATCAATATTAATGGTACCCACTGATTCTATCCTAGGATATCCCAAAACAATATCCACTTCATCCATATCCATAGCATAAAAATATGAATGCAACACATATTTATCCATGGTAATCTTCAGATCTTTAAAAATTTGAACATTTTCACCCCCAACCTGTGTACTTTGAATATTCTTTACTGGAACTTGCAATCTATTAACCAACAAAACATTGATAAAATTATGCATGCAACTAGGATTAATAGAAACAATGATATTTTCTTTATGAATACAACCATGAACCTGTAATATAGATTTGTCACATGAAAATAAACTCTTGGTTCTCTTTGTATACTTAATGTTTCTATTAGACCACTTGTCTAACAATATTTTTTCAAATTCTCCATTGGAGAGTGTCATCATTTCCTTATAATCAAGCAATTTTCACCAAATGGCAGTATCACCTTGCAATTTGAGATCTACCCAATGGGTCCAATTCTCTTCCCATGCTGAATTTATTTATTTAATGAATTATTCAATACTAGGGCCATCACAATTCCCTATAAAATACATCTTGCTATGAAAAACCCCCAAAATAGAACAATAAGTTATGACAGAAAATCACAATGTTTTCTCGAAAAGACCTTGAAAAACTGTTGAATTTAAAATGCTCATAACTTTACTTCCTGAACTTTGTTTCGGCTGATTTGTTTTTTGAAGTTGGGCATTTTTTTGAGAAGAATTAAAATACCAAATTTGTTTTTCCAAATTCATCTTGTAAAGCTTCAAATATGAACTTGAAGTGTGTCTCCCTCTTTTTCTTCCCTAGAAAAAATTCTGCAAAAAGAGAAAAAAAAAATTATTCCCTTCTTTGGCCAAGGAAAGTGCTATGATACCAATTGTTAGGTAGCTATATCAAATCTCCAAATATACTTCATAAATAACCAAGAATAAACCATAAACCATTCACTATAAAAATGAACACAAGAAATATCAAAACCCTTGAGGTAGGGTAACACCATATATTAATCCTTATGGAAGGATAAAACTCCTTAAGCAATCATTTCTTGTACAATCAAAATATTCTTCACTATGATTCATTACATTTCTTACACTTATATATATAGGTCTTTTTATCTCCTAGGAACCTTCTAGAGAGCCTTCTCACATTTATTACATCCAACTACCATAGTGGTCCTTTATTAATGTAGTGGGTCTAGTCCACCTTACATTTAATGACCACATTCTCATATATTAAATGACTTTCACTAATAACACATAACTACATTTCCATTGGGTACCTCCCTAAGTACTCCATATTACCTCCCTAGGTATGCTAGAGAGGTAGTGGGGGGGGCGAGAGGGCCCATAGTGGTAATAGTGAAGGCCATTCAATGTAACGTGGACTACGTCCACTATATTATTAAATAAGACCCACTATGGTAGTTAGATATAATAAATGGATAGTTAGATATAATAAATGTAAGATGACTTCTTAGAAGGTTCTACTTCTAGAAGATTCCTCCTCTAGAATGTTCTTAGGTGATGGTAGCACTATATAAAGAGGTTCAATAAATGTAATGGGATTTGAGGAGAAGTATTGTATTTGGAGTTGAAGCTCAATAGGAGGATTTCCCCTTTAAGAGGAAAGTGAATAGGAGAGGATCCCTTCCATAATAGGATTCATTGTATGGTGTTGTCCTACCACAAGAGTTTGATAATAATAAAGTGTGGTTTCTTCTATCTGGATTTGCAGATCTATTTTGTATTCAATATTTGGTTTTTAACAAGTGGTATCAGAGCACGTTCCTTGACAAACATTTTGAGCAAATATTTTTTATTTTTGCAGATTTTTTTCTGCAAAGGGAAAAAGAGGGCCGCGACATTCCAGAAATTTTTGGTATATTTGTGTGAAAAAATTGCAGAAAAAGGTTGTATATCTGAGTTCCTCTTATAAAAACACTCAATTTTAAAAAACTAATAATCCGAAACAGAGTCCAAGAAGTCAAGATATTGAAGTTTTAAAATCTACAATTTTTCAGGGTTTTTTCTTTAGATGATGGCATGATTTTTTTTATTTCTGTAGAATCTAGAGGCCAACTTTGCCCAAAACAATTACAGATCTGAGTTTCTTTCAAAATTTCACCCAATTTCAAAAAAAAAATCTACCGAAACGAAGTTCGGGAAATGAAGTTATGAGCATTTTAAATTCAGCACATTTTTAGGGTGTTTCCAGAAAAAATCGTGATTTTTTGTCGTAACTTATTGTTCCATTTTTTGGGTTTTTCATGATGGTTGCAGGACCAAAGAGTTTATAGGGTGATCATATGGCTATTTCCTTTCAAACCCTCAAATAAATTCTACAAATTACTTAAGTATTCAAATCTCAATTGTTTAACACATTGGATGACTTTGCAGATGGTTTTAATGATAATTTTCGTAGTATTCAAAATTCATTGGATAACATGAAAGAGAGATTTATTATGGCAGATATCAGAGATGAATATGACCAAGAAATGTATCCTTGGTATAATTTTGAGGCCGATTGTGATGATTGGTATCTGGATAGTTGTCATTTTTTGGATGATAACCACTTTCATATTTTATTTGATCAGTCTATTCCACCTTCTGTAGAGAGCATCAATGTGACAAATTGAGAGCCAATGATTATTACCAGTGTCCATCCCACATATTCTATAGTGGTATTATTCCTTCTAGATTCTTCTATGACCCTTTTCCACTATGTGGATGGATCTTCTTATTTGGATCCACATGACATGTGTCAGTATTGGAAGCATCATTTTTAGTTGGTTATTTGGTGCCGATATCTTCCATGTGGGTTTCACATGAGCAATTGGACATGGGACCCTGGTTTACAATGGTAGTTGGACTACTTTAGCATGGTGGCTACCATTTCTCAATGGGACCCTGGTTCTCTACTCTACTTCAGCATTATGATACACAATTATCCATGGGACCCTGGTATATAGTTGTACATCAAGTGTTGATGACAACGCTTTCATAAGGGGGATGGAATGTAAGGTAGCTAGAGAGGTATTGGGGGGGCCCAGAGGGCCCATAATGATAATAGTGAAAGCCATTCAATGTAAGGTGGACTAGGTCCACTACATTATATAATAAGGCCCACTATGATAGTTAGATATAATAAATGTAAGAGAACTTCTTAGAAGGTTCTACTTCTAGAAGATTTCTCCTATGGAATTTTATTAGGTGATGGTAGCACTATATAAAGAGGTTCAAACAATGTAACGGGATATGAAGAGAAGTATTGTATGTGGAGCAGTAGCTCAATAGGAGGATGCCCCCTCGAAGAGGCAAATGAACAGGAGAGGATCCCTTCCATTATAGGATCCATTGTATGGTGTTGCCTTACCTCAAGTGTTTGGTAATAATAAAGTGTGATTTCTTCTATATTTCTTGTGGATCTATTGTGTATTTAGTATTTGTGGTGATTATATTTGTAGATATATCTAGGTTCTTAAAAAAACCTATGTAAAGAAAACTAATTTGTGAATGATAAATTTTTGGGACATGAGCCCCTTAAAATTCAAATATTCCACAGGTCCCATTGTCAATTTGTATATCATGGAACTCTCGGTGTTATTAGTAGGACATGGAACACCATAAGCCCGATTTTCAGGTCCCCAGTCCAAGAACCCGCGATCCAAAAACTGGCTAAGTATCGAATGAGAGTTTCGTCCATGCTCTAATTTGGAAATGCTAGTTTTGTTTCTTCTTTTATGTGTTCCTAGATTTTTATAGACAATATGTATAGACAGTTATGTATTTGATATGTATAGTTTATGGTCTTAAAGAAAACTAATTTGGGAATGCTATTTATTTGGTCATTTTGTCGACCACCCTATGTAACAGACATTGGTACTATACTTTTTTTCATTTTCTCCACCAATGTATGTAAAAATTATGTAAAGAAAATTGATTCGCGAATACTAAATTTTTTGAACACAAGCCCCTTAAAATTCAAATAGTCTGCAAGTTTGATTGTCAATTTGTATATTGTGGAACTGTCGATGCTATATGTAGGACACAAAACAAAAAAAAACCCACTTTTCAGGTCCCCAGCCTGAGAACCCACGATCCAAAAACTAGCTAAGTCAAGAATATTCTCTTTTAAAGAAAACTAATTGGGGAACACTTTTTTTTTCATACTTATGTTCACTAGCCTATGTAACAGACGTCAGTACTATTTTTTTATTTTTTTTGTCCACTAGCATATGTAAAAAGAAAAACTAATTCAGGAATGCTAAACTTATTTTAATTAATTATAAATGATTTTATTAATAGAAAAAATAAGTTATTGAGTTTATTATTTCAATTTGGTCATTCAACACGAGCCCCTTCAAATTCAAATACTCCGCAAGTACGATTGCAGAACTCTAGGTGCTACTTGTAGGATACAGGACAACAAAATCTCGCTTTTCAGGTCCCCAGCCCAAGAACCCGCGATCCAAAAACTAGGTAAGTCAAGAACCCTCTTTTTTAAAGAAAACTAATTCAGGAACGCTATTTTTTTTATACTTATATTCACCAACCTATGTAACAAACCTCAATACTATTTTTTTTTCTTTTTTTGTCCACCAACATATGTAAAAAGGAAAACTAATTTTGATACAAAAATAAGTGATTGAGTTTATTATTTCAATTTGGTTATTCGACACGAACCCCTTCAAATTCAAATACTCCGCAAGTCCGATTGTCAATATGTATATCGCGTAACTCTAGGTGCTATTTGTAGACCACGAAACATCAGAAGCCCAATTTTTAGCCTGCCAGTCCAAGAACCCACAATCCAAAAATTCAAATAGTACGCAAAACAACTTGTCAATTTGTATATCGCGGAACTTTCAGTGCTATTTGTAGGGTACAGAACAACAGAAACCCAATTTTCATCCCGCAACCCCGACAACCCGGAATGAAGCTTCCGTGCATGCTCTATATATCTACTTAATAAAATTACATATTTGATTTTTGTAGGCCATGGAACAACAGAAGCCCAATTTTCAGCCCAATTATATATTTGATTTTCAACCCACTAGCCCGAGAACCCGTGATCCAAAAATTCAAATAGTCCGAAAGACCGCTTGTCAATTTGTATATCGTAAAAGTCTCAGTGCTATTTGTAGGCAATACAACAACATAAGCCCAATTTTCTGCCCAGCACCTCGACAACCGAGAGTCCAGCTTCCATCCATGTACTTTAAAAAATTACAGATTTCATATGTATAATTTATATTGTACAGGAACCTATAACTTGATAAAATTCAATTTATTTTATATCCACTAGCCCTTGTTTTAAAGAAAACTAATTCGTGAATTAGTATGTCAATTTTTATGTCAAGTAGCATTCGCGAACCTATGTCAATTTTGCACCAAACACATCTCCACGAACATATGTAACAGACGTTACTACTATTTTTTTGTGTTTTTTTCCTTGGGGCTCTAAAATTTTAATAGGCCGCAAGTCCGATTTTCAGTTTGTATATCGCAGAACTATTGATGCTTTTTGTAGGGAACGGAAGAACAAAAGCCCAATTTTGAGCCTGACATCCTGAGAACCCACCATCAAAAAACTGGCTAAGTATTGAATGAGGGCTCTGCTTTGTAAAATTACATATTTTTTGTAGAATTTATGTTGTCCACGAACCTTTCATTTCATAAATTTCAATATCTATTGTGTCCACGATCCCTTATTTTAAACAAAATAAGCCAGGAATGCTAATTGTTTTTGTTCTTTTTGTCAACAAACCTATGTAACAGACATTACCACTATTTTTTTTTGTTTTTTCCCACGTACCCATGTACTTCAACTTCCTGCCCACATGTCTCATGTCTTTAACTTCAGCTCGCTCAAGGCAGGGTGCCATTACTCTTAGTGTGCCCTACTCTGCCTTCACATCCTTTCGAAGGACCTCGCTGGGCCTTTACTCTGCGCATGTGACCATTTACGGAACCTCACGAGCTCCCCGGCCTATTTCAATTTCTCCAACGGCTCGAGATGGCCTATTCTTTCCTGGTTTTTCTTCATAGATCTCAACCTCCTGCCCAACCTTTCCCCGCTCTGCTTTTGTCCTCTCCTGCTATGTTGTTGGCGCATTTTCTTTCTCCTAGTGTCCCGAAGATGCCCCGACTACGAGGGAAGTCGAAACGGTGGTCATCTTGCTAGCCAAACCGGCCCCGCCTTGTCCTCCATCCCCCGCCTACTCCCTCACTGCTATCCTCCTCATCTTCGACCACCTCATCCTCATCCCTGGCGTATTCGACTCAAATTCCCACTTCTCTCCCACCCGTTACTGCGTCCCTTGCCAACAGAATGGAGGGGTTGGACTGCTCAGGGCCCTCACTCGACTACAACCCAGGACCTTTACGCAATTCGACATCTGTTTCACACCCAGGTCCTTTGGCTCCTCCCAACTTTCTATCCACCTAGTCGCTTCAGGACCAACCTCACGACGCCCAATTTTAGATGGATGGTCCGGAAGGCAGTTAAAATTTGCAACGAAAACCCCAATCTCAGGCCAGTTCTAACGCTGACCCATAATGCGAGTGGCAAACAGGTCTTGCACTGGTGCAGAGCCTAGTATTCGACCTGCGTCATGACATGGATGACCTCCGATTCTGCCTAGAGACCCTGGACAACAAAGCCTCTCAACTCCTACAGTTGCTCTCCATGTTATAGGGTGTTCATCACCTCCCACCCGAGACATGCCAAGCATCAACATCCCAACCAACAACAACCTCTGCACCAATGTTGGCACTAGAAACTTTGGTCCACGCATAGGTAGACCGCGAGGAGCAAAGCCTTCCATCACAGTCAGAGAATGTCCAGAAGGAAGAGCATCGTGCCATCACAGACGGAGGACGCCATGCAACTGGACTAGACACCAGTCGAGGAGGAGTTTCCTCCTCCTGGAGAAACGACATTTGGTGCCTTCTCCATGGCCATGTCACCGCACTATAGCCCATACCGTTGATATGTCTTTTGTTTTTCTCTATTGTTTTCTCATGTGCATGCCGACCTTTCATGCATTTCTCCATGGTTATTATAGTTATGTTGTCTACACTTTCCACAGTTGTAACGGCCAGACTTATGGGCCAGATTTTTGAACTCTTTGTAATAGTCTAGACTTCAGTTATGAAGCAGTTCGACTAGCTGAGTTGGCTTCCCCTTAGGGAAGCTCAGTATTTACAGCTTGAAACCACGAAAATTATCTGTAGTCCTTCATTTTGATAGACTTTTATACAATCTTACTTATAAAAAGAAATTATTGAATACAATTTAAATAATTGTTTATATTATTCATTAAGTAAAACATGTTATAGCATTACATAAATTACTATAAATTTTCATACAGTGTTATAATATTCTATAAATTACTCAGTCTCATGTACATGACAGAATTGTTGGGTACAAAATGTATATGACGGAATTGTTGGGTGCAAAATGTATGTCACGAAATACGGTGGACATGAAAAGTGTGAACTCGCGACTCCTTATTTGTTCGGTGCATTTCTATGAATTACTCTCATGTATATGATTGCATTATTGCATGCAAAATGTATATGACATAAGTGTTGGGTGCAAAATGTATTTCACGGGACAGGGTGGCCATAAAAAATGAAAAAAGTGAACCCGTGACTTCACCAACCCGCCACTCCATACTTGTTGAGTTATATTGGTTATGCATTGAATATTTCATGTACTATCAAACTTAGATCCTAGGAACCTTCGTTGATGTACCAAACATTAATATTTTTTGATAAATTTCAAATAAAACTAATTCAGGAATACTAAATTCTGCATGAATAACACGTATACTGCAATTTATAAGAAATTTAGATTTTGAAAAATATTTAATTAGTTATCTTTGTATTAATTACGCCGAAAGGCGTACACCTATTGACAATGAGCACAATTAATGATCTTTTAATCTTATTTAACCTTAAACCCTAATCTGATGGCTATGCATTGAAGATGCTGGCATATTCTTCCACGTTTAAATGATTAAGTAAGATTAAACCACTTTCTGCTTCTGAACCAGTCTGATGCCCACGCGTTCTATTTATCAAGCCAAACATTTCATATTACCAGCCGCCATCTCATGACCGCCTCTTACCACGTGTTTGTGAATTGTAAAGTGCCCGCCACGTATTATTTATCTACTCGAGTGAAGTGATTACGATAGACAAAATGGAGAAAACAAATATGAATGCAGACCTCAAGTTTTCCATATTCGCGGATCACATCTAAACTGCGGGTTACTGTACCAGCCGCCGCTTGTTTTGAAATCCCAGAAACAATGAAGTAAACAGCGACTTTGATGCCCAATAATTAAAACGTTTTAAAAATACGTTGGCATATTTAATACATGTGTTTGTATGGTGCTGGTAATAAAAATGAATCCACCACTGTCACTTTCAAAGTGAATATGAAGCGTAAAGAGGCTTTAAAATATGAAGCGTAAAGAGGCTTTAAAGTATTGAATTTACCTTAATTGTATTGAAATAATTGTATTTGTTATTTTTGGACAAAATCCTAATTACGGTTTATTCTAGGGTTTGTAGATTTATTATGCCTTTCGGCTTTCATCATATGTGGCTGTGCTAGTAATATAATAGTTTTGAAACCTTAAATCTACAATTTCAGTTATCCTTTCTTTAAAATACACATTAATGTATTTTAAACTAGAATCAAAATCTTATGTTGGGTTGCCAATAATTCTTTGGCAATTATCTCAATCCCTTAACTTCTTGAAATATGGTATGTGTTGCCTAACAGCATAGTCAACTAATATTGGGTGGCCATATTCCTAGGAAGGATAAAGACAGCGGAATAGAAATGGTGCAACATGGTCAGTTGAGTGAGTGGACATTTCAAGGGCAACTCGTTGACAAAGATTACAGCCTTGATTAATGCAACCGTCATGACTATGCATGGCATAGCGAATACACTTATCACGTGGAAAGGTCGGAAGGACAGGCGAAGATGGACTGTGTCTTTAAAAATATATTTCAAATTTGAATGCCATACGCATCGTCATGATTACCACTAGCGTTTATCAAGGTCGGTGGGTGTCGGTTGCGAAGACAAATCCACCATCTCGATCTTTTAAAGGCGTGAGAGCGATTCTAACTAAAATGTAAGATATGTAATCGGTTACACTAAGATCGGTCGGATACTATATAGTTTGCATTGTTAATTGGAAGGAAATGAAGAAATTTTTTAAACGATCTTTCTACTTAAATAATTTTAAACTTATAATATTTATTATAAGTAAATGTGTGACGTAGAATTAAGAATATTTATTAAATCATGTTTCCTTTCTTGCACGCATCTCTTATATTAACCGATTACTTCTCCAATTATCATAGTACGAAATTAATGGATTCGATTCTTTGCAAAAATACATTTAGAAATGTCGGCGATTATGGCCAAATTTGTCGAGCTACCGAAAGTGTGCGAGAACGTACAAGAACAATGGCCTCTGTCAATAACTTGCAAAATACAGAGGGTAACCAATGCCAAATCAAATATGTCGGCGGCCAATATCCACCGTACGGCGGGTACGTGGTGTGGTGGTCTATTGGCCGTCGGATTCGAAAGCAATTTCAATCCGGGTAGTAAGCTTTGTCAAGATTCGTTGGGAGGGCCAGAGCAGCGCCCGTGACATCGGGTCGGAAAAGGTCGGATCCAAATCCATCCGAATATGGTCAGTTCAAATAATATCGCAGTGATCTTTTTAATTTTATTTTATCGGGCAACTTGCGTGGTTGGACAAATGATTTTGGTTTTCGCGTGATCTGTGATTGCCGTTTCAACGAAGTGTACAAAAGAAAAATCCTTGAGAAGTTTCCACATTAAGCAGGATTTTTCGTGATCTATCTACTCCCAGATATCTATATATTGTCGACAAGTGGTGGGCTGACGATGAGTGCTGTGTAGTTGAAAATATTATAACTCCATTCATTGCATTAACTCTCAAACCCCAAAGGAAGAAGGATTGCTGATACGAACAGGAGTCTCGATTGTTGCAGCAGAGATGGCCCCATTCTCTCAAATTTCTCAAAAAAAGCGAAGTAGAGATGAATATTTGAATAGCGAATTGGCTTCGCCAGACGCGAAGCGTACTAATAATGGAACGTTAGGGTATGACTGTAATCTCATCGCCTTGCCCGGCAAGATCGATGGTGCGGATACCCATACTCCTACGAATGACGTCCACGGCGAGATGAGGCTCAACGTCGTTATAAATTATTTCGAAGATGAAATTGGGTTGAAGGCACAAACAGATAATAATATCGAGTCCACCGATGAAAACAGCAGCACTGAACAGATGGGTTCAAATAAGCAAGGCGAATTAACAGCATACGGGGATTCTGAAGCGACCTCGGTGACGTTTGACCATATCTATGGAGATTCAACTCCCGATATTATCTATCCGGATGCCGTGCATGGCTATGTTGAGACTACGGAGGTTTTCTATGTGTCTCTGTGGTATGATATTTGGAATTGAATGGACATGCAGTTATTCAAAATGTTTTGTGAATCAGCATGGAAGAAGTGGAGCCAAGTTTAGTGACGTTTGGAACTAGACCATCCGACCTGTGAGTGCTATTCAGAAAGGATGATAATGTATCTGTTAAGAAGAAACTGTGCATCGTTTGTAAGTTAAAAACCTACTGAAAGCCTAGAATATAGCTTTACTCCCAGGCTATTTGCTTTGAGCTGGCATAGCTATGAAGCCGTATAACATGTCCCTCAAAATTTTATGTTAAAAGACGAAGGTCCACGTCGAACCTTCATTTTTCTTCAGCTGAAAATC
Organism: Picea sitchensis; assembly: GCA_010110895.2. Taxonomy (NCBI): domain Eukaryota; kingdom Viridiplantae; phylum Streptophyta; class Pinopsida; order Pinales; family Pinaceae; genus Picea; species Picea sitchensis. The sequence goes on along the minus strand of SNQJ01S0005903.1, from coordinate 47,888 downwards.
TAGTTTTGTTTTAATTAATTAATTCTGTGAATGTTTTCTTCTTAGTCTTTTACACGTTTTCTCAAATGCTAACGATAAAATATTTAACTGCGCTCTCAGAGGATTTTATTCTAATCCGTAATCACTGATCGTATCAACTTCACTTCGTTCTATTTCTCCAAGATACTATGAAAATTATACTTACATATTTCTCCAAGATACTATGAAAATTATACTTACATAGGAGTTTGATTACACTCTTCAAATACCATTAAAGCAACCTTCTAGGGACAGGTATATCATAGAGAATATAAGAGTGGTATATAACATAGAAAATCTATTATATCTACCTTTTAACTATATGCATCGAATTAATTTTCTAATCCGTAATAGCCATAACTTAAGCTAACCATATGATTTTTTGAGTAGCATTAAACGAATATAGCGCTAGCCTGAATCCTTTTTTATATTTTATCTAACTCTTTTATAACAATTCTTTGCCACTCAATCTTCTAAATTTTTATATTTTATTATTTTTTAAAAAATTAAAATGGAATCAATTTTATATATGAGAAAAACAAATAAATTATATAAAATAAATATAATCATTTTAACTTTAAAACTCTAAAATGTATCTCACTTCTTTTAATACAATACAATGAAAACTTCAAAATCAAATGAAGTTTGGCTTATCTTTTAAAATGATTGTAATATTTTTTACCAAGTATTTAATCATTTTCTTTACAAACTAAATTTCAATCAAGAAATGTTTATCAATTATGAGAAAAAAAACATTTGATATGTTATAAGTAAGAAATCATTCTTACAACAGTCTAATAATTAAATATATATATTTTAAAAATAAATATTTAAAATTTAATATATAATATCTTTACCACTTTCAAATTAATATAATATATTATTAATTATTAATAAAAAAATCATTTGATATCTTATAAGTAAGAAATCATTCTTACAACAGTCTAATAATTAACTATATATATTTTAAAAATAAATATTTAAAATTTAATATATAATATCTTTACCACTTTCAAATTAATATAATATATTATTAATTATTAATAATACTTTTAGTGTTGTTAATTATTTTTATAACTTATTTATTTTAGTGTGTTTTTATAGGGATACATTGATACATCGTTTTAGATATTGATTTCCTAACATAATGAACATTATATTAATCTTAAAATGATTTTAAGAGGATTTTGAAATTTGTTAGTTTTTAGGAAGATTGTGTTTGATTTTGATCGTTATTTCTTCTTATTTTACAAGTAGAGTTAAGTAATTCTTGAAATATGATTTTAGGGAGATTATTTTTATTAAATTATAAACTTGATTTAATATTTATATTATATAAATTAAATTTGCATTAAAGTTATTGATCTAATTTATATAATGGTAATTGAAACATATTTATTATAAGAAAATGACATCTGATTCACAATCACTTTTCATGTTATTCAACAATTTGAATTTTTTTATTAAAATCTGATCAATTTTAAATTGGGTATCAAGATCTCATTAATATCAAAACTATTTTGATTATTGTTATAATAATAATAATAATTATAATAATCTATTTTTAAGGGTAGACTGATAAAGTCTACGGAGGTATACACTTGACCTCTTAGGAGGAAACATATGTTCTTAACGATTAGGCTCACTCAAGTTAATAAGCTAAAATTAAATCTCTTCAATTCATTCGATAAAAATAAATAAATATAAATCTTTAGTAGAACTCCAACTCTTAAATATTTTAAAATATATTTCTAAAAATACATTATGGTTGATATTATTAGATGTTTAGATTGCAAAATTATTCTTATAATTCTTTACTTAGACTTGTTGAAAGTTTATAGCTTGAAAATGTATTTTTTAAAATTTGAATTTCTTTTTTGTTATGTTAGATTATAAATCATTTGATATGTTATAAGTAAGTTTGTTATGTTAGATTATAAATCATTTGATATGTTATAAGTAAGAAATCATTCTTACAAGAGTCTAATAATTAAATATATATATTTTAAAAATAAATATTTAAATTTAAAAAAAAAAAAAAAAAAAAAAAAAAAAAAAATAATATAATATTAATTATTATTAATACAATACCTTTAGTGTTAATTATTTATTTTAGTGTGTTTTTATAGGGATACATTGATACATCGTTTTAGATATTGATTTCCTAACATAATGAACATTATATTAATCTTAAAATGATTTTAAGAGGATTTTGAAATTAGTTAGTTTTTAAGAAGATTGTGTTTGATTTTGATCATTATTTCTTCTTATTTTACACTTAGAGTTAAGTAATTCTTGAAATATGATTTTAGGGAGATTATTTTTATTAAATTAGAACTTATTTATTTATATTATATAAATTAAATTTGCATTGAAGTTATTGATCTAATTTATATAATGGTAATTGAAACATTAGTTGAAAATACGTGATTCACAAACCACACTCATGTTATTCACCTAAGAATTTTATTAAAATCTGATCAATTTTAAATTGGGTATCAAGATCTCATTAATATCAAAACTATTTTGATTATTGTTATACACACAATTATTATAATAATCTATTTTATGTAGCACGACTGATAAAGTTCAATGGAGGCATGTATTAATTTGACCCCTTTAGGAAACATATATGTTCAACTATTAGCCCACCTGCCATTGCTTAAAATTAAATCTCTAATTCATCTCGTCACATAAAATAGATAAATATAAATCTTTACAGAACCCAACCTAAATATTTTAAATATATTTATATAAAAATACATTATGGTTGATATTATTAGATGTTTAGATTGCAAAATTGTTCTTATAATTATTTATTTAGACTTGTTGAAAGTTTATAGCTTGAAATGTGTATTTTTACATTTGATTTTTTTTTTTGTTATAAGATTATAAATCATTTGATATGTTATAAGTAAGAAATCATTCTTACAACAGTCTAATAATGAAATATATATATTTTTAAAATAAATATTTAAAATTTAATATAAAATATCTTTACCACTTTCAAATTAATATAACATATTATTAATTATTAATAATACCTTTAGTGTCCCCCCCGGATGGGGTGACACGCCAGAGAGGTAACATGCTGAGGAGCGTAATGCCAATTTATGGCAAACTCAAGCCATCACCCTGCTAAAACATTGATTAATGGTCGCATCAAAGAACCCACAATGAAGAGAGTTCTCGCCGCCGCAGAGACAGTGTACCAAGATGCAGAAAGCACTAGCTCAGATATCATCGGTCATAATGCTTGACGCATAAAGAGATATGGATGAGGGCATTTTCACTCGTCATGATCATTTCACCGCAGTCCGGCCAATCTAAGCAAGGATTGAAGGAGAACACGGTGCTGGCTTCTGGGCTCCTTGCAGCACCATTGCTGTGCCCCAAGCACTCGCATAATCGAGATCGGCCAACATGCCTAGGCTTTCAGGCAGTAACGCTACAAGTGTACTCGCATGTGGCTGAATCACTAGCCAATTTCCGCTTGAGAAGGCTCCTGAACCGCTTCCACTCGGACGGAAGGAAACGCCTCGTATGCATCTCTCCCCGGCACTGTGGTATCTCCTCCCATGATACACCATGACGAGCATGCAACGCAGAAGGAAACTCCCAGACAGCAACCCAGTGCAGTAGAGGAAGACCTCCACCCACCTTGCGTCATTGAGGAGGAGACACAACCGAGCTCTGCTAAGGAGTCGGAAATGAACAAAAAAACACAGCCACCAACACAGGAAGCCACCCCAGACAGCACAACGAAGGCTACACGGACGAAGGTGAACCAAGAACCAAAGCCACCGCTGAGTGAATTTTGCACTTACTTAGTCTTCGAGTCAGCAAAGATGCTCATGACCCCGCACTTCACAGTGGTGAGGATGATCAAAGAATCGACATGCCTTTGGGGCACTCTCACAACTCATTTCAAGAAGCAATGTCCCACCACAAGACAGAGTGCCCTGATCCCGGGTAAAGCATTGCCTACAAGCGAGCGAAACCCGGGTTTGGTTAGAATTTTCTGTTATGTCATTTCACTCCAGTAGTCATATAGCACTCTCGTATGTTAGTTATGCACACTCTTTTAAAGACTAAATGGCATTGCCACCCTGGTTCCCCTCGGGCAGGGTGGGCAATGGAGGTTTTGTTAAATAATTGGTATAAGACATCAGGAACCCAACTGTCCTGGTTTCCTAATCAGGCAGGACAAACAAGCACTCCCACACTACTATACATCCCCAAGTCGAGCACATAAAGACGCCCACCCCTTTATATTTACAAAAAAAAAAAATTACTTAGTTGTTAATTATTTTTATAACTTCTTTATTTTAGTGTGTTTTTATAGGGATACATTGATACATCGTTTTAAATATTGATTTCCTAACAGAATGGACATTATATTAATCTTAAAATGATTTTAAGAGGATTTTGAAATTAGTTAGTTTTTAGGAATATTGTGTTTGATTTTGATCGTTATTTCTTCTTATTTTACAAGTAGAGTTAAGTAATTCTTGAAATATGATTTTAGGGAGATTATTTTTATTAAATTAAAAACTTGATTTAATATTTATATTATATAAATTAAATTTGCATTGAAGTTATTGATCTAATTTATATAATGGTAATTGAAACATATTTATTAGAAGAAAATGAAATCTTATTCATAACCACTTTTCATGTTATTCAACAATTTGAATTTTTTATTAAAATCTGATCAATTTTAAATTGGGTATCAAGATCTTATTAATATCAAAACTATTTTGATTATTGTTATAATAATAATAATAATTATAATAATCTATTTTTAAGGGTAGCAATTTGATTGGTAAAGTATACGAAGGCATACACTTGTGACCTCTTAGGAGGAAACATATGTTCTTAACGATTAGGCTCACTCAAGTTGATAAACTAAAATTAAATCTCTTCAATTCATTTGATTAAAATAGATAAATATAAATCTTTAGTAGAACTCCAACTCTTAAATATTTTAAAATATATTTCTAAAAATACATTATGGTTGATATTATTAGATGTTTAGATTGCAAAATTGTTCTTATAATTATTTACTCAGATTTGTTGAAAGTTTATAGCTTGAAAATGTATTTTTTTACATTTGATTTTCTTTTTTGTTATGTTAGATTATAAATCATTTGATATGTTATAAGTAAGAAATCATTCTTACAACAGTCTAATAATTAAATATATATTTTTTAAAAATAAATGTTTAAAATTTAATATAAAGTATCTTTACCACTTTCAAATTAATATAATATAATATTAATTATTAATAATACTTTTAGTGCTGTTAATTATTTTTATAACTTATTTATTTTAGAGTGTTTTTATAGGGATACATTGATACATCGTTTTAGATATTGATTTCCTAACAGAATGGACATTATATTAATCTTAAAATGATTTTAAGAGGATTTTGAAATTAGTTAGTTTTTAAGAAGATTGTGTTTGATTTTGATCATTATTTCTTCTTATTTTACACTTAGAGTTAAGTAATTCTTGAAATATGATTTTAGGGAGATTATTTTTATTAAATTAGAAACTTGTTTTAATATTTGTATTATATAAATTAACTTTGCATTGAAATTATTGATCTCATTTATATAATGGTAATTGTCATTTATATAATGGTAATTGAAACATATTTATTAGAAGAAAATGACATCTGATTCACAACCACTTTTCATGTTATTCAACAGTTTGAATTTTTTAATAAAATCTGATCAATTTTAAATTGGGTATCAAGATCTCATTAATATCAAAACTATTTTGATTATTTTTATAATAATAATAATAATAATTATAATAATCTATTTTTAAGGGTAGCAATTTGACTGGTAAAGTCTATGGAGGTATACACTTGTGACCTCTTAGGAGGAAACATATGTTCTTAATGATTAGGCTCACTCAAGTTAATAAGCTAAAATTAAATCTCTTCAATTCATTTGATAAAAATAGATAAATATAAATCTTTAGTAGAACTCCAACTCTTAAATATTTTAAAATATATTTCTAAAAATACATTATGGTTGATATTATTAGATGTTTAGATTGCAAAATTGTTCTTATAATTATTTACTCAAACTTGTTGAAAGTTTATAGCTTGAAAATGTATTTTTTGACATTTGAATTTGAATTTCTTTTTTGTTATGTTAGATTATAAATTGTTTCATTTAAGTATAAAATATAGTAACAAAGCATTATATATTTGTGTAAAAGATTTGAGAAGGTAATATCTAAAATGTGTTCGAATTTATATAGTTGTTGTTTAGATAGAATATTATTATTCTTATATTGATCCTTATATTTAAAAAATGTTTTCCTTTGTCAAAACCACTGAACATATATTCAACATAATATAACAATTGTTAAACAAGTAATGCACTTACATTATGGTAAATCAAGATTTTACATATATAGGTAAGATTTAAAAAAAAAAAATGATCTAACATTATTTTCAACATAAAAATAATTACTATTTTCTTTTTCTAAAACAAGAAAAAACTCACATTACTCAACTATCAACCTAGACATATCAAGAATAAATGTTTATAAATATTGTGTTATTTCTTTACTTATTAGGAAGATTAACTTTTAACCAATAAAAAGTAGTTTTATATAATACCCCACAATCAAAAGTCCATTTCAAAATAAATAGTATATATAAGGAAGTCACTATCCCTTCCTATCATTGTTGAGGTTATAATAGTGGAGTTATATGCTTTTCATGTAGCACTAAATATTAGTTCAATACAAGAACTTAGATAGAATTCTTTGTTACAATTTAACTTCATCTATAGAGAATAAAATGACCACACTATTATAAAGACAGATTTGTTTTCCTAAAATATTGTTAGGAAAAAATTATTATTAATTTTAACTTATATAAAATATTTAAAAATAAATTTAAGTTGCAGATATAAAAGAAGAATAAAAAATATCTAAGATAAAGTTTACCCTACTTTACTCTACATACTCTACATTTTCTGTATTTAAACTTTTAACTTTTTAAGAGAAAAAAAAATTTAATCTTTTAAGAGAAAATACATGTTCTTAATTATTAAACCCAGTCAAAATATATTTTTTATAACTTATATAAATTAATTTTTTATAAAATTTTAAATATATCTAATATTAATATTAATTTAAAAATAATTCTTTATTTAAATAATATATACATAATTAATAATTCTTTATATTAATATCATTAAATTGTAAATAAATTATAAATTTACTATATAAAGATATCCATAAATAAATAAAACGAGAAATATATAGATATAAACTCATTCTATATTTCATCGCAAATAACAAGCAAGCAGAATAGTTGGAAAGCGTTACAGGTGGCCCGTGGGAAAAACTCCAACGCTTTTATTGTGTAACGATGAGCCAAAATATGAACTAACGTGAGACGATGAATGGTTTGTGAAATCAAGAATCTAAATTCAATGTGATTTGTCTCATGTTAAAAATATTTTTATTAATTTTGACTTAAAATTTACCACTATGAAACCTACATAATTGCATCAATCATTTCATTACATAATTACGTTAATAATTTCATATTTTTATTTTTATTTTTAAATGAGGTGTGCAAAATTTTTATGATCAATTTTTTTTTCCATGGTGAAATTTAATGAAAAATTTCCGAATAAATGGATAAGAACTTGTGAATTGTGTTTTCTCTGATTTAAGTTTATAATAAATGTACTCATCAAATTTCAATTATTAATATCATTTTTTTTCAAACATTTTAACAATAATTAAAAAAAAAATATTAATTTTTATAATTTTTTTTTTTTTTTATAAATAAATTTATTAATTTTTACAATATTTTAAATACATTTTAATTATTTTTATTAAATTTTGAATTATAATCTGAAATTGTCTTTTAGATGATGATGGTTATCAATTTCCATTATAATTAATATTGATTCTTTTAAAATAAAAAAAGTAAAGAATTACTTGATGTATCTATGATATTTTAAAAGTAAGTGATTTTTACTTTCAACTTCTGAGGGCCACAAACATAAAAAAAAAAAATCCACTAATGTATTTTTGATTTTATAAATTAAGGTTGATCACCTCCTTGTTGGGTTGAGGCACATTCTACAGCCCAATATTAGGTCGATGTGCTTAAATTAAATGTGGAAGAGACACTCACACATGTCACTCTTAAATAATAATAAAAAAAATTAAGTAAATGAAAATTGTATATGTCATCTCTAACCTTTTGTGAAATGAAACACACACACACACACACACACACACATAAGTAGCTCTCCATTATATATCGAAAAAAGATAAGAAAATATTTGATCCCTAAGGGGAGTTAAGATGGGTCTATGTTGGTAGCATCTTGATTTTCTCCTATCCTCTTATTCTTTAATTTCTCCTTTAATTTAAATGTAATAATATTTTAAATATTATAGATATTTTGTAAAGTGATCTCTTCCTTGATACCCCAATAATTTAGCAAAGGCTTAGCATTTTTATTTTAACCCTCTTTAAAATGGAAGCGGTTTGAATAGATAGTATAGTAAGTAAAAACTACGACAATCCAAACAACAATAGTACAAAAGAGAGGTAGTCTTGCAAAAATCAGACCCACAACAATAGTACAAAAGAGAGGAAGTCTTACAAAAATCAAGTGCAGAGAGGTCTCTTGAGGACAATCCTGCCTACTTATAGCTAAAAATTCCAAGTGTTCATAGTAGAAGCATAGAAAAAGGATTTTTACAATGTAGAGCCTAATAAACTCAATTAGGATTTAAGTAAGGCATAAGTCATTTAAGAATTGTAAGGGAATAATGGAACAACATGAGCGTTCTTAGGAACTCTTTTAGGTGGGTGAGGGAAATAGACAAATTTAATTAATTAATAAATTATTTTTCTGGTGCAACTAGGGGACATCGCTTGAAAACTCTATATCACGTCTGTTTTGCATAATGTTATGTTGCCATAATTCATCTTGATTGAATTTTCTCTAGTGGGAATTGGGATACCTAGTTCGGGTAACGAGTGGTAGCTCGACCTTGCGAGGCAAAATGGGTGCTAGCATTCTCTGGTATTGTGTGCGTGGCCACTTTGCGGCTCATGAGATGAGCGGGAAGAAGATTATCCCTAGCGTTGGATGGGAGGTACCGATGAGGTCTCATCGATTGGGAAGTAGGAGTTGGACGGAGCACGCACGGGACAACGATTTCGGATCATCTTCCTATGGCTACGGTACGCTTTAAAATTTCAGTGGTATATTAGTTATACTTGGCATTATATTTATGTTGTTGAATTCGATGATTATATGTTATGGTGGGCGAGATAGCGTGTTGTGGATTACTATGATATCTTGACCTTGTGTTTTGTATTTTAGTGTTTAGCTGCATCTCGGTTTTCTTGCTCGCCATGCTTGAGTGGTGGTCAGGCGTTTTGTTGGGTTATGCCATGATTTTGAATCCCGTCGTTTTCCTTTATTTTGTTGTTTTGCACTCAGACTTTAACCTGTAAGAAAACTAACATGGCCCTCCCTCTTACCTCATGCACCTCTCTGAAATTTTTAAATCCTTTTAATGTGATTCAGTTTCGGGACCGTGTATTGTTTTTATTTGGACTTACTGCTTTAAATTCCAGACCAGACCCTTAGTCGTGGATAGCATGCGGGGGATTCCAATCCTCCAACTGCGTGAGGTTTTAATTCTATCATTGTTTCCTGGATTCGTTCAATCAAGTGGAGCCAAGTTGTTCCTACAACCAACTTAAATTTATGATGAACTCTTGTGTATATTTTAATAAGTTTATATATATAGATTGATTCTTATTCGATGGATATAAAAAATTATGAATTAAATTGAGTGATATTGAAGTATTCCGTTTACATAAAATTATTACGATCCTTACTTAGTGTAAAGAGAAGACACCAATAAAATATTTTACTGATTTTTAATTGATACATTTTCCTTGCTATGGATACTTGTATAGCTTGAATGCTCCCAAACCATCAACAATTGACCGTGGATGGACACTAAACAACAAAATAGAATAGGGACAAGAGTAAATCCAAATCTACCCAATGCCAAACCTATACGCGTATTATGTCTTCATGATCCTCTGTTTGTGAGTTAATGTGGGTATGTGTATCATTTTCCTTACGTGGAAGCGATTCTCTTTGTTTGTGTATCGCTTCTTACCCGGGTCTGTGTATCGTTTTCCTCTTATTCCTTAGTTCTTTTTCTTTAATATATTTTACTCAAAGAGAAGAACTACAACTGGATCGAATAGGTCAGTTGCCACTGAGGCCTAATATGCTACTCTCTTTACCACTGAACCATGACCCCCATTAGCAACTAATCAAATTTTTATTTCTTTTTTTAATGTTTGTGTTTGTTTATTATTCTATATTAAATAGAATAAATGAAAGTAGGGGTTTTGAATCTTGATGGAAACGTTGTTTTCACATATCCTTGAGGCGAGTAATGGCTTAAAGACCCTCATTTTTATTTTTATGGGAACACCATTTCTATTGATCTATGTGATGGGTTTCTGATTCCTCAATTGTGTACGAATTCAAAGTTCAATTTGGCAAGTTTGCAATAAATTATGATTATAAGTAGTGATGATGCTAATGGTGCACAGAGTGACTAGCTACCTGTAGACAAAAACTCACTTTAACATATATCTCAAAATAATATAATGATAATGGTCCTCTACTTTGGAGGCATCATTTTTGTTTTGAATACATCGTCGCGCTCCGGTCGAATAATTGGTGAGTGTAATTATTTCTAATTTCGAGATCCCTGGGGTCAAGTTTGCCCAGCCTTCAATACCCTATGAATAAATACAAAGTGATTTAATAAAAACACAGAGATATTATTTAATTATTTTGAGGTTCTTAATATCACAAGGAGATATAAAAAATAGTGACTGGAGCTGACTGCGATTCAATTGACTGAGCCTGCATTGTAGCGGTTATTTGGCGGCGAATTAAACTCAACAATTATTAGCCCTTTACCAGCTCCTCGAGGGGGTATGTAGTCGTGTTGTTTAAATGCCAGAATTTGAACCTCTTACAATGATATTATTGTTATGATTATGATTGTTATGCATAGTTTTAATTGTTAATTATACTGTTGTGATTTACGTCTCATAATAGTTCCAATTGTATTGCAACAGTTTTAATTGTATATTGTGATTATTGCATTAACATTTTTAATTGTTTTAATTACTTTAATTATGCTGTTATGATTTACGTCTCATAAAGTTTCAATTGTATAGTAGTAGTTTTAATTACATATTGTGATTATTGCGTTAACGTTTTTAATAGTTTTAATTATTTTAATTATGTTGTTGTGATTTACATCTCATAATAGTTTGAATTGTATATCAACAATTTTAATTGTATATTTGTGATTATTGCATTAATTCTCTTAATAATTTTAATTGTTTTTACGACAGGGATCTAATTAAGAAACCCTTGAACTCATTGATGTTGTTATTAAAATCCTCTTATGAAAAATTGTAATGTGCCATTGTTAATTATAAGTTTCTCTATTCTTTTGAATGATGTAAAGGGGTTGTAAATAAATGGAAGGTATAATGTTGCTTGATGATGGTTATGTGCCTTTACTTTTATATGGTGGTTGGATACTTATGCTATGATTTATTCCTTATTACAATAAATTACTACTTAATTACATCTAGTCGTTGTGTCAATTTAAATGTGTCGCATATAATCACTCTGCATCCATTTTTGCTTGATTGTTTAGAGCACCTTCATCTAACGGAGTTGTATATTGTATTTCAATTCCAATTGGATTTCAAGAATGTTGGATTTTATGTTGGTTTGAAGGTTTAGAAGTATTTGTTTGCGCGTGGGTCCCTAACGCCTTTGTCGCATTGTGGCGATGTGGTACCTGATGATTACGTCATTGTGTGCGTTGATCAATAAGCGCATATGAAACCTGACTTAGGATCATGGGATTCATGATGTGGATGATTTTTTTTTTTGTAAGAAAGGTTGTACTTGTTTTGTAACGTTAATGTGATTGTCTCCCACTAGTCAGGAGGGTTCTAGCTAGTGTGTCGTTAAAGTTGTGACGTTTGGATTGATTGATGTTGCCTTAGATTAGTAGGCATGGACTTGCTTGTGTTCGGCGAGATGTAGGCACCTCCTTGTTCCTTAGAACAGTTGCCAGCCTTGAGACCTTAAATGGTCAAAATCAATGGGAACCTGGGCTTGAGCATTGCTTATGTGCCCTGGAGGTCCTAGCCTTGCAGGGTAGGATGGGCGAGTAGTCGTTTCTATTTTTCGTCTCATTTATTATCATAAGTTG
>SNQJ01S0005903.1:7494-28730 GCA_010110895.2 Picea sitchensis | reverse complement strand
AAAAATGTTAAAATAATTATAATTATTTTTTTTGAAAATATTAAATTAATTATTTTTATATTAATATAATTATTAGTAAAATACCAATTTTACAATGTTTAAATTTATAATATTTTTAGTATAAAAAACCATCTCTACTTCATCTAAAATATATAGTTTCAACCCTAAAATCTACAATTTCAGTTATCCCTAAAATCTACATATTAAACCAGAATCAAAATCTTATGCTGGGTTGCCAATAATTCTATCGCAGTTATCTCAATCCCTTATTTGCAAATATGGCATTAACGTGGTATGCGTTGCCTAACAGCATAGTCAACCAATATTAGGTGGCCATATTCATAGGAAGGATAAAGACACCGGAATAAAAATGGTGCAACATGGTCAGTTGAGTGAGTGGACATTTCAAGGGCAACTCGTTGACAAAGATTACAGCCTTGATTAATGCAACCGTCATGACTATGCATGGCATAGCGAATACGCTTATCACGTGGAAAGGTCGGAAGGACAGACGAAGATGGACTGTCTTTAAAAATATATTTCAAATTTGAATGCCATACGCATTGTCATGATTACCACTATTTACGCATATATTTCAAATTTGAATGTCATACGCATTGTCATGTCGATGGGTGTCGGTTGTGATCACAAACCCNGTTGTATGCGGATGATCTCAAAAGGATTGAGAGTGACTGTAACGAAAAGGCTACACTAAGATCGGTAGATCGATCGAATACTATATAGTTTGTATTGTCAATTCGAAGGAAATGAATAAACTTTTTAAACGATTTTTATATTAAAATAATATTACACTTATTAAGCCGTAGTCATATTGGAATTCGTGGATTAATCAACTTTTTAATTATAAATTTTAATCTTAGTGTTGGTAATTGAAGATGCTGGCATATTATTCGTCATCCTCTCTAATCAATGGATGAGATTTTGATAAACTAACTTCTATTTTGATAAACTAACTTCTGTTCAAAATTTAAAAATTACTTGTTACCACCACCGGATTGCCACGTTCAGTGATTAAGAATTAATTATACATAAGGCAATGCTAGATTGAAAGGTGTGAGAATGTGAAAAATTGGCATATGTTGCTTCCTCTACCCACCATTCTACACGCGTTAGGTATGTTTTGTTTTGTAATGCACAAAAACTAAGTCGGGCTAGGTAAATGGAACGACAATGAGGGGAAGCATATTGCCACGTTTCTCACCTAATTACTTTTTTTACCACTTACTGAGTTACGCCTATTTATTTTAGGATGGATGGTAGTTGGAAACTCTCTGCGACGTTTCATATTATGGCCTCATGGATGGTATTTGGCATCTGGCTAGATGGCGGGCGTTTCATATTATGGTTCTGAGAGTTGACTTCTGAGTTTAAAGATCGGAGCTCCGTTAGCCACTCGAGAAGCCTGTCATAAATGTTTCATGCCTGCGATTATGAACTCGAATTTTTTAGGCCTGCGATTTTGTTTCATGAACTCATGCCTGCGATTATGTTTACATGCCTGCGATTAGAGCTGACTTCTGAGTTTATAGATTGGAGCTCTGTTAGCCAGTCGAGAAGCCTGTCATAAATGTTTCATGCCTGCGATTATGAACTCGGATTTTTCAGGCCTGCAATTTTGTTTCATGAACTCATGCCTGAGATTTTGTTTCATGAACTCATGCCTGCGATTATGTTTACATGCGTGCGATTATGAACTCATGATGTGAAAATAGTAAGACGGAAGCTCTTTCGGAACCATCACGCACTCGGATGAGCTCGCACACGGTGCCAACAATGGTCTCGGCATTTCCATTAGGCTGCTGGAATCCATTACGATTTCAGACGCTGATGTCTATCTGGTACATTTAAACATGCAAAAGAAACTTCATTTCAGAAACTACAATGGATGTCTTATATGCAACGCTCCACCTTGAAGGTTCTTTGCTTCCACCGCTACCATGTTGTGTTGCATTTTCTAGAAGGTAATGTACTCTTACCCTGGTCGCCTCTGAAACAGGGCCGCTGCATTCCACTGTCGTATGATTTGCTCATGTCGTTTGACTCTAGCCTTTTCCTTTGTCCAGGAATTGGTGAGTGTGGAAGTCTGCACCACCTTTTTAGTTCTTACCCTCTTCTGCCTGCACACCGTCTTTCACAAGATTATTGCGCTGTATCTTGGTTCCTGCAATTGAAATTCATTATCCATCATTTCACATTGGAAAATTTGGCATTGTGTATAAAAAAACATTATATGTATCAATTCAAGAATGTACATTGTGCTAAATTATTAGATGGCTAGATAGAGACAAGACCAGTGATTGATGGCTACAAGATTTTGGCAAATTTGCCATGCCATCAAATTATTTGATGGCTAGATAGAGACAAGAGTAGTGACCGATGGCTACAAGAATTTGGCAGAGTTGTCATGATAGAAAATTATTTGATGGCTAGACGGACACAAGACTAGTGATTGATGCCTACCAAATTTTGGCAAAGTTGCAATCATGTTTTTGTTTTGCATGTTTAACAAAAACTAGAAAAAATTAAGTGTAAAGTAGGGGAAACAAAGTCCATTTATGTGTATGTGGGAAGTTATAGTTCTGGTTGCTACCATTGTCTACCTCATAAGGGAAAAAAAAATGGTAAAGGATTTTATAAACTTTTTTAAAAACTTTTATTTTATTTTTATATTATTAGTTACACTTCTTTTCTCATAAATTTGTATCCTAAACTAAAACCTAATCCTAACCTTAAATACTAATTTAGATTATTTATCATCATTAATATTTAATCATCATATATTAATATTCCTAATCTTCAAAATAATATTATTAATAATCCTAAAAGTAAGTAATATTCCTAAATACTAACTTTGATCATTTATTAACATGAATATTTAATCATCATATATTAATAATCTTAATCTTTAAAATAATATTATTAATAATCTTAAAAGTAAAGTAATATTGTTAATGTTTAAATGTAATATATTATTAATGTTTAAAACTAATGTAATATTAATGTAAACAAATAATGTTATATTATTAATGTATTAATTTTATAATGTGATAAAATACTATTAATGTAAAACCCATTAATAGTAATGAATAAATATAAAAATTTATCAATAAAATAATAAATAAATATAGAATAATATAGCAACAACAAATTAATAACAATGAGTAAATATAGTAATCTAGCAATAAAGTCATAAATACTAGAATAATATAGTAGCAAAGAAGTAATGGCGCAACCGCACTCCTCGGAGCACGACTGCTCTCCTCACCAGGACCTTCTTTCTCTTTCGGCCCGAAGACCTAAAGGGTTCTTCTATCTTCCTCTCGGGAGATCTGCTCCCCACAGGTTCTCTTCACCCCTCGCGACTTCGCGAGTTCAACAGTTGAATACCCTCCTTCGGATCCCCGAGATCCGATGTCTCGATCTCTTCTCGCTCTCCCAGGAATTTCGCCTTTTCGCGGTCTCGCGATTATCGCGACTTCGCGTCCCGTGACACTACACCTTCGGGATCCCAACCTCCAAGGTCCGAAACGCCAAGATGCCAACAACTCGTGATTTCGCCGCCTCGCGTCCTCGCCACTCGCAAGACAAATCTCTTGACCTTTCAACTCCCGAGACCCGATGTCCCGAGATCACCTACCACGTCGTCCGACTATGGCCCACACTATACACGGGATCGTCGAGACTTCGCTTCTCGCAATCTCGCGTTTTCCTTTATACAAGGTAGGGGTCTTACCTCGCGAACTCCCGATGCGCTGACCCCCGAATAGAACCAAAGTCCTTCGTAACCTCGATCGACGGTTCCTGTCCAACTGATCTTTGAACTTCCTTCTGCCTGCACTGTAGACTTCACGTCCACCTCCCTCCTTGCACAATCCTCGAACAAGAAGTGTCTGTCCTCGAAACTTATGCGCCACCCGTTCGATTCTCTCCGACTTACTCGTGCAACTTCTTCGCTGCCTTTCAATAACTTTGAAGGCCTATCCCTCCTGAGCTTTCACAGCTTTCGAACTTCTTCCGGAAACTCCCTGCACGCACTCCTTGCGGAAAATATTCAAACACACCCAGTGTTGTAGTCACTTGACTCTACGCACCCCTGCAGCAGAAGTCCTTCAACTCTTTCCTCAGAATCACAACTCTGAGTCTTTCCCAGCCTGCGCATGCCTTACACGGCTCAAATGCTAAACCTGCACTTCTTGAGAACTTAGAACAAAAGCTTTCTCTACTTGAACCCTGCAGTCACGCACTCCCTGCGGACAAATTCCACTGCACTCCTTGCAGGAATTCTTTGGTTCAAGATAGAGAAACAATTGAAACTAATTCCCTGTTCTCACAGACTTCATTTTAACCATGAAATCACATACACAACATATCAAAGCAAATGTATGACAGGAAGCAAACATTCATAAGCATATCAACATAAATACACAGAGAGTGACACAACCATGGAATTGAATCAAAGTTTTTTCTTATTAATTCACTATCTGTACATGGAGGTTCTTCAAACACTTCTCTGCATGCTCTTCTATCTTCTGAATGTTGTTAATGATAATGTTACAATGTACAAAGGAGGCTGTCTATATCTAGTTTCCCTCTCGAGATCTAAAGCTATCAAATCTAGAAATAAATGTTCTATCTACTTACATTAATTCTATTAAATGCCTCATCTACCTAAGGACATGAGCTATCCGCTCAAGGTTCATTTACATATACAAGTGCGCTTCATCAAATCAATACATTAATGTTTTGCGCAACAAATATCAAGGCGTTTTCAAAAAGAAGTTTATGTTGGCTTGTCCAACTGTCTCCCGCTTGATGCGCTGGCTCACTTGACGTGTTGTAGATGCTCCTGCATCATACTCCCTCGCTTGAAAAATTTCATGGGCTCCTGTCGATGAGCTCCTTCACAGTTTGTCCATGTTTTTGGATAACTGCTTCTGTCTCCCAGCTGGCATCTTCCACTAGGTGGTTCTTCCATTTCACTAGGTACTCGAAGTACTACTTCCGCCTGGTCTTCTTTCCTGCTCGCTTATCCAGTATGTACTCCATCTGCGGTTTCTCTGCTACTGGTAATTGCTTCTGCCATTTGATCGCTGGTTCTTCGGTTCCATCATCTGCTTTTCCATCCCTATATGGGTATAAATCCGAAATATTGAATATCAAAGATATCCCGATGCCATCCGGCAACTCAATTTCATAAGCATTCTCCCCGAATTTCTTCAGGACTCTGCATGGCCCAATTTTTTTCATCTTGAGTTTGTTGTATGTTCCCCTCGGGAACCTTTCCTTCCTCAGATGTGCCAGAACTAGATCACCAACTTCAAACTGAAGCTGCCTCCGATGCTGATCTGCTCTGCGCTTATACTCTTGATTTGATTTCTGGAGTCGCTGCTTCACTTGACTGTGAAGTTCTTTCATTGCTTCAACGAATTCCTCAGCACTAGCATTGCTAGTTGCAGCCTGTTCTGACTCCCTGAGTTCAGAAACTCCCCTCGGTTGTGTCCCATACACAATCTGAAATGGACTTTTGCCTATACTCTGATTCACCGAATCATTGTACGCAAACTCTGCCTGTGGCAATATGTTGTCCCAGCTGCTATGGTGTTCTGTCACCAAGCTTCTCAGCAAGTCTCCAAGACTTCTGTTGACCACCTCGGTTTGTCCGTCTGTCTACGGATGGTAAGCTGAACTAAATGCCAGATTAGTCCTTAGCTTTTTCCATAGCATCCTCCAAAAATGACCTATGAATTTGGTATCCCTGTCCGATACTATGCTTCCTAGCAATCCATGAAGTCTAACGATCTCTCTAAAAAACAAGTTTGCAATGTGCGTCGCATCGCTGGTATTTTGACACGGGATAAAATGTGTCATTTTAAAAAACCTGTCCACCACCACAAAGATGGAATCAACCCCTCTTTGCATCCTCGACAAACCCAATACAAAATCCATGTTGATTGCCTCCCATGGCCTCTCGGGTATGGGCAATGACTGATAAAAACCCATGTTCTGTTTTCTCCCCTTCACGTGTTGACAAATCCTGCATCTGTCAACAAATCGTTTAACATCTGCTCACATGCCCGGCCAAAAATATGATTCTCTCAGCTTTGTGAATGTTTTATCGTGACCAAAGTGCCCTGCTAATCCACCACTATGCTTTTCCTTCACCAAATTCTCCCTCATGGAGCAAATTGGAATACATAGCTGATTGCCTCGAAACAACAATCCATCCTGGATCATGTAGTCTATCCAAGGACTCCGATCTCTGAGAACTGGATTCTCAGCTGCTTCGTATGCTTCTTCGAAGTCTGCATCTCCTGCGTACATGTCCTTCAGATTTTCAAAACCCAAGGTCTTGACTTTGAACTCCTGCAACAGCAAACATTTCCTGCTCAAAGCATCAACCACTTTGTTAGCAGTTCGTGAAATGTGTTTAATCACAAACATGAAATTTTGCATGTACTCTACCCATTTTGCATGTTTCTGGTTCAACTTCTCCTGTTGACTCACAAACTGCAATGCATGATTATCGTTGTACAGTACAAATTCTTTTGGGATCAAGTAATGCCTCCACTTCTTCAATGCCTGTATGATGGCATAGAACTCTTTATCATAAGTGGAGTATTTCAGCTTCGCGTCATCCAACTTCTCGCTGAAATATGCCACCGGCCTGTCATCCTGACTCAAGACCCCTCCAACGGCATATCCGCTCNTTTCCTTCACCAAATTCTCCCTCATGGAGCAAATTGGAATACATAGCTGATTGCCTCGAAACAACAATCCATCCTGGATCATGTAGTCTATCCAAGGACTCCGATCTCTGAGAACTGGATTCTCAGCTGCTTCGTATGCTTCTTCGAAGTCTGCATCTCCTGCGTACATGTCCTTCAGATTTTCAAAACCCAAGGTCTTGACTTTGAACTCCTGCAACAGCAAACATTTCCTGCTCAAAGCATCAACCACTTTGTTAGCAGTTCGTGAAATGTGTTTAATCACAAACATGAAATTTTGCATGTACTCTACCCATTTTGCATGTTTCTGGTTCAACTTCTCCTGTTGACTCACAAACTGCAATGCATGATTATCGTTGTACAGTACAAATTCTTTTGGGATCAAGTAATGCCTCCACTTCTTCAATGCCTGTATGATGGCATAGAACTCTTTATCATAAGTGGAGTATTTCAGCTTCGCGTCATCCAACTTCTCGCTGAAATATGCCACCGGCCTGTCATCCTGACTCAAGACCCCTCCAACGGCATATCCGCTCGCATCACATTTCACTTGAAATTTCTTCCGAAAATCTGGCAACACCAGAATTGGTTGTTCCGTTATCTTCCGCTTCAACAGATTGAAGCTCCTCTCAGCCTCCACTGTCCAGTGAAAAACTTTATGCCATTTCTTCATGGTGTCCATCATTGCGGCGCTAATTCCACTGAAATTTCTAATGAACTTTCTGTAGAAACTAGCCAATCCATGGAAACTCCTCACCTCGAAAACATTTCTCTGTGATGGCCAATTCTTAATCACTTCCACTTTCTCTGGATCCATTTTCAACTCATTCGCTAATATGAAAAAACCCAAATAAATGAGTTATGTCTGCATGAACGAACATTTCTTCATGTTGACCTACAGCTTCTCCTGCTGTAACTTCCTCATCACAATGGCCAAATGTTTCAAATGTTCAGCCTCGGTCTTGTTAAAGATCAATATATCATCCAGATATACAACTACAAACTTTCCGATGAACTCTCTCAGGACTTCATTCATCAATCTCATGAATGTGCTCGGCGCATTCGTCAAGCCAAACGACATGACCAACCATTCGTACAAACCTTCATTTGTCTTGAATGTTGTCTTCCATTCATCACCTTCTCTCATGCGAATCTGATGATATCCACTTTTCAAGTCTATTTTCGAAAAATAATTTGCCCCACTCGGGGAATCCATCAGATCATCCATTCTCGGCAGTGGAAATCTGTACCTGATGGTGATTTTGTTAATCGCTCTAGAGTCTGTACACATTCTCCAGCCTCCATCCTTCTTCGGACATAGTACTGTTAGAATAACACACGGACTCAGGCTTTCCCTGACCAGTCCTTTATCCAATAAATCCTGCACCTGGTTCTTGACATCCTCATTCTCTTGGGGTGTCAACCTGTATGCAACCTTATTCGATAAACTAGCTCCAGGTATGAGATCGATGTGATGACTCACACTCCTCATCGGTGGCAACGAACGAGGTAATTCGTCCACGATGATGTCAGCGAACTCTCCCAACGGTTCCTGAATCTCATCCGGCAAGTCGTCCATTCTTGTGCCAGTCAGGACAATTATCGGTTTCCTCACCACAAAGAATTGTGGATCTTCATTCTTCTCCATCTCTGTGAGAAGCTCCTTCCCACTCATGAGAAGTATGGTGTTGTTTACTTCCAGCTTCACTTCTTTATCTTTTATCAGAAGCAACTTATGGATTCTCCCATTCTTCTCTAAAGTGTATGTGTTCATCCTTCCATCATGAACAACATTTTTGTCATATTCCCATGGTCTACCTAGCAATATATGACACACATCCATGGGAATAACATCGCACAGAATCTGATTATTATAATTCCCAATTTTAAATTCAACTAAACATTGTTTAGTGACACTTACCTGGTGTCCTTTCTGTAACCACGAGACTTTATAAGGACTCGGGTGCTTAGTTGTTTTCAGCTCCAAATTTTCCACCATCTCGGTTGAAACGAGATTATCGGTGCTTCCACTGTCAACTATGACCTTGCATTTCCTGTCCTTGGCTATGCAAGCCGTTCTGAACAGTCTGCTCCTCTGTACTGAGCTCTCCATCTCCTTCTCAGGTGTTAAAAGGACTTTATGCATTCCAAGCGACCTTCCGTTGTCTGCATCTTCTGTCTCTGCATCATGCCTCTGCGCCTCCGTGATGTGAGCTTCGCCAGCATCCTTCTTCTTCTATAGACACTTGAATGACCTATGCCCATTTTTCCCACATGTAAAACATGTGATAACTCCTCCTCTTCCTCTACCTCGACCTCTAGTACGAGGAAGTGTGTTCACATCAGCATAATCTCTCCGCTGATCCATTTGCTATCCTCTTGGCTCAACATACAGCTGCCTCTGCGAGGTTTCGCCTCTTTCAAATTAACCCTGAGGTTTCCTCCATTCCTCCTTGGGCTTCTGGAATTTCTCCTGGGCAACTGCCTTGCTTCTGGGATGACTCCTGCCTCGCCCTTGCTGTCCTTGCTTTCAGTTCAGCTTCTCTTCGGCTTTCAGAGCCAATTGGTATGCATCCTCCACCGTCCTGATGGTTAGCATGCTTAATTCATCCTGAATGTCGTACCTCAGACCATTCAGGTATCTCGCAACCTTCTCATCATCGCTCTCTCGATGACCTACTCGGATATTGAGCTTGTAAAACTCTTCGGTGTACTCCTTCACCGTCATCAACTTCTGCCTCAGGTTCTGCATTCCCCTGAACAGTGTGATCTGATAATATCTCGGAATGAACTTCCCTTTCATCTTCCTGATCATTCGATCCCAGCTTTTAATCTTTTGTTTTCCTTTGGAACGTCTGTCTGTGTGTAGCTCGTCCAACCACAATGTTGCGTGTCCCTTCAAGCACATAGCCGCATGCTTGAATTTCTTATCATCTTTGATGTCTTCATAATCGAAGTATGTTTCAAGAGCTCGGATCCAGTCCAGCAACTCTTCTGCATCTAGGCTTCCTTCATAGACTGGAATGTCCAATTTGGTCTTGGAACTCATCCTGGAAATGGCCTTGATCAATCGTTCGGTTGATGCGTCTTCTGCTATGACCTCTTCTGCATTGTCCAGCTTCTTCTTCTACTTCAGAATCGCTGAGATCCCCTGCACCATCTCTGCGTCTTTGTGCAGTCTCCATCTCCTCAAGCCTTTCTCAGAGATCTCTCATCTGTCACTCCATTTCTGGATTCCCTGTCGGCCTACCTCTTCTTCTCACCTCCCTGTCCTCTGGCTTTGGTGACTGTCTTTCTCTTCTTGGCGGCATGATGAAATCTTATTTCTCTCTCTCTTACAGAAAGAAAGAGTCTTCCCTCTCTGATACCACTCTGGCGCAACCGCACTCCTCGGAGCACGACCGCTCTCCTCACCAGGACCTTCTTTCTCTTTCGGCCCGAATATCTCAAGTGTTCTTCTATATTCCTCTCAGGAGATCTGCTCCCCACAGGTTCTCTTCGCCCCTCGCGACTTCGCGAGTTCAACAGTTGAATACACTCCTTCAGATCCCCGAGATCCGATGTCCCGATCTCTTCTCGCTCTCTCGAGAATTTTGCCTTTTCGTGGTCTCGCGATTATCACGACTTCGCGTCCCGTGACACTACACCTTCGGGGTCCCAACCTCCGAGGTCCAAAACACCGAGATGCCGACAACTCGTGATTTCGCCGCCTCGCGTCCTCGCCACTCACGAGACAAATCTCTTGACCTTTCAACTCCCGAGACCCGATGTCCCGAGATCACCTGCCACGTCGTCCGACTATGGCCCACACTATACACGGGATCGTCGAGACTTCGCTTCTCGCAATCTCGCATTTTCCTTTATACAAGGTGGGGGTCTTACCTCGCGAACTCCCGATGCGCTGACCCCCGAATAGAACCAAAGTCCTTCGTAACCTCAATCGATGGTTCCTGTCCAACTGATCTTTGAACTTCCTTCTGTCTGCATTGTAGACTTCACGTCCACCTCCCTCCTTGCACAATCCTCGAACAAGAAGTGTCTCTCCTCGAGACTTATGCGCCACCCGTTCACTTCTCTCCGACTTACTCGCGCAACTTCTCCATTGCCTTTCAATAACTTTGAAGGCCTATCCCTCCTGAGCTTTCACAGCTTTCGAACTTCTTCCGGAAACTCCCTGCACGCACTCCTTGCGACAAATCTTCAAACACACCCAGTGTTGTAGTCACTTGACTTTGCGCACCCTTGCAGCAGAAGTCCTTCAACTCTTTGCTCAGAATCGCAACTCTGAGTCTTTCCCAACCTACGCACGCCTTGCATGGCTCAAATTCTAAACCTTCACTTCTTGAGAACTTAGAACAAAAGCTTTCTCCACTTGAACCCTGCAGTCACGCACTCCCTGCGGACAAATTCCACTGCACTCCTTGCATCAATTCTCTAGTTCAAGATAGAGAAACAATTGAAACTAATTCCTTGTTCTCATAGACTTCATTTTAACCATGAAATCACATACACAACATATCAAAGAAAATGTATGAAAAGAAGCAAACATTCATAAGCATATCAACATAAATACACAGAGAGTGACACAACCATGGAATTGAATCAAAGTTTTTTCTTATTAATTCACTATCTGTACATGGAGGTTCTTCAAACACTTCTCTGCATGCTCTTCTCTCTTCTGAATGTTGTTAATGATAATGTTACAATGTACAAAGGAGGGTGTTTATATCCCGTTTCCCTCTCGAGATCTAAAGCTATCAAATCTAGAAATAAATGTTCTATCTACTTACATTAATTCTATTAAATGCCTCATCTACCTAAGGACGTGAGCTATCTGCTCAAGGTCCATTTACATATACAAGTTCACTTCATCAAATCAATGTATTAATGTTTTGCGCAACAAATATCAAGGCGTTTTCAAAAAGAAGTTTATGATGGCTTGTCCAGCTATCTCCTGCTCGATGCACTGGCTCACTTGACGTGTTGTAGATGCTCCTGCATCAAGTAATAAATAAATATAGAATAACCTAGTAATACTAGGTTTTACTATTTATCCAAAGTAATAAATAAATATAGAATAATATAGTAATCCTAAGTTTTACTATTTATCCAAAGTAATAAATAAATATAGAATAAAATAGTAATAATAGGTTTTACTATTTTTTCAAGGAAATAATTAATAAGGTTCAATAAATTTATAAAGTATAATTTATTAAATTTCTACAATAAATAAATAAAGTTTAATAATTAACATTTTAAACTTTAAACATTTATGTTTAAAAAATATAATTTTTTTAAATTCTGTAAATTTAATTGATTTAATTGGATAGATTTAATAATTTTGAGCAGCTTAAAATAAAATAATTAAACATTTTCTTTATAAACTTTTCTTATTTTTAAATATAAATAATTATGTTTCCAATAACTATATAACATTAGTTTTATAATTAATGATATTAATTTTATGCAAGTACCCTTTTAATTAATAATGTTACATTAATGACATATTAATATTATAATAATGTTACATTAGTAATATTAATAATGATAATGTTACATTAATGTTAATATAGGTTGAAGATCTTTCATTAATAATGTTATGTTAACAATGTGACATTAATTTTAAGAATATTACACTAATATAATCTTAATATTGACTAAACAATAAATATAATTCTCTAGGAAATAATGAATTTAAATCTTTATTATACAATCAATAAATATCATTGCATTTAAATCTTCATAGCAGCAATAAACACCATGAATTATAATGTTTGAATACAATTAATGCTATATTGGTTTGAGAAATATTTTATTCTTAAACGATATTAAATTTTGATGAATAGTTTATTCTTAAATGCAAAGACAACCCAATAATTGTCAATATGGCTCAATCCATTCAAGTTATTCATCTTATTACATTTAATATGTCACAATATGGCTTAATTTTAATGTTTATTTCTTAATTTATGATAGTGAAAATTAATCTCTCGCATTTTTACTCCTTAATTCAATTTCATCTTCTTGTATGTCACAAATATCAATTTCAACCTCATAAAATTATTGCTCTCTAAATGTGCCTATGTGACACACTCTTTAATGTAAACAACAAGACCAACTTCAAACAAAAAATATATTTCTCTTGATGAACATAGTAATATTGAAATGTTGACCACACTAAAAACTTATCCCAACATTGCAACGTGATGAACATAGTAATATTGAAATTTGACGAACATAGTAATGTTGAAATGTGATGAACATAGCAACATTACTATGCCACATAATGTATTAACCATGTTATGTAACCACTTTACTAATTGTATTAATATTATTGGTATGTAATGGCGCCATTTTCCATCTTTTTGATATACGCAAAACTATAACATATATCAACCACTTTTAACTTAAAAGTGGTTGTTGGTGGCATTACTAATCGACATATTAATAAATTTATGAGATTAACATAATGTATTAATAATTTCCCAACACCGCACAATCACGAACATTTCCCAATGTCCCCATGTGACAGAATTTTTCAAGCGTCGCAATGTGACAAAAAAATATTGACGCCACATTATAACGTCCATTTTCCCAATGCTGCAAAAGTAAAAGATGATTACACACTGTGTCAAGTCTTTCCAAACATTGCATTATGATGAACATTTCCCTATGTCACATTGTGATGAACATTTCTCAACATCGCAATGTGACGACCATTTCCCAATGTCACATTTTGACGAATGTTTCCCATCGTCACAATGTGACTAACATTTCCCTTTTGTTATCAATGTCCTTAGGAAATATATAAATCATTGTCTAAAAAGTAAAACATGATTCCATACATATCATTGGGACTAACATTTCCATTGCATTATGATGAACATTTCTCTACGTCGCATTGTGACGAACAATTCCCAATGTCACAATGTGATGACCATTTCCCAATGTCGCATTGTAATGAATGTTTCCCATTACCACAATGTGATGAAAATTTTCCTTTTCTTATCAATGTCCTTAGGAAAAATATAAATCATTGTCTAAAAAGTAAAACATCATTCCATACATCTCATTGTGACTAACATTTCCAAATGTCGCACTCTGACGAACATTTCCCAATGTCGCGATGTGATGAACATTTTTGTACATTGCAATGTGACAAAAAATTCTTGACGCCACATTCTAACGACCATTTTCCCAACATCGCAAAAGTAAAAGATGATTCTACACTCTGTCAAGTGTTTCCAAACATTTCATTATGATGAACATTTCCCTACGTCGCATTGTGATGAACATTTCCCAATGTCGCAATGTGACGACCATTTCCCAATGTCGTATTGTGACGAACGTTTCATACGTTAATTATGATGAACATTTCCATTGCATTGTGACTAACATTGCATTATAATGAAAATTTCCCAATGAATAACCATATTGTCACAATGTGATGAACAAATTGATATTGTCGTGATGTGAAGAACATGAGTGACCATAAAAATATTTTTCGCAATGTGACAAGCATGTCTTGTCATGACTATATTGTCACAATTTGATGAATATAACCATATTGTCGCAATGTGACGAACCTGACTGTCCATAACCATATTATCGCAATGTGACGAACATAAACTCGTCATCACAATGTGATGAAAATAACCATATTGTTGCAATGTGATGGACATAACCTTGTCGTCCTAATGTGATGAACATTTCCTCACTGTCTATGACACAGATATCCTATCAACATAATGTGAAAAAACAACATACGAACCTAGCCTTATATGCTGAACATACGATGTGATGAACATAACCATATTGTTGCAATGTGACAAACATAAATATGGTTGACCTTGATTGACCATGACCATGGTTGACTATGGTTGACCATGGTTGACAATGGTTTAACATGGTTGGCCATATCCATATTGTCATAATGTGATGAACACAATGATACTGACCATGACCATTGACCATGGTGGACAATGGTTGACTATGGTTGACAATGATTGACAATGGTTGACAATGGTTGGCCATAACCATATTGACAATGTGACGATTGAACATGACCATTGTGGACTATGATTGACAATGGTTGACAATGGTTGAAAATGGTTGGCCATAACCATATTGTCACAATGTGATGAACACAACGATATTGTCGCGATGTGAAGAACATGAGTGGCCATAACAATATTTTTCTCAATGTGATGAGCATTTGTTTTCATAACTATATTGTCAGAATTTGAAGAATATAACCATATTGTTGCAATGTGATGAACATGACTCACCATAACCATATTGTCGCAATGTGACGAACATAACCTCGTCATCATAATGTGATGAAAATAACCATATTGTTGTAATGTGATGAACAAAACCTCATCGTCCTAATGTGATGAACATATCCTCACATTTGTGACACAAATATACTATCGTCATAATGTGAAAAACAATGTTTTGTCATCACTTTGTGATGAACATTGTCCCATTGTCGAAATAAATATCCTGTCATCGCTATGTGATGAACATATGACATTTATTTTCATAACATGTTCATTCGACATATGATGAACAAAGGACATTTATGTTCATGACATTTCCACTTTTTACTTAAATGACATGTCATTGTAATGTGATGAACATAAACCCCTAGCCACAATATCCCCATCATCGTCAATATGTGACAAACAATATATTGTCATTGCAATGTGATGAACGTAGCCCCATCATTGCAATGTGATGCAAATATTCTCTCATCGTATTGTGACGGAAATATCTTGTCGTCATAATCTGGTGAACTTATCCCCTCCCTTGAAATGTCACAAAAATAACCATATTGTCACGAAATGATGAACATAGCATCGCCATCCCAATTTCATCAAAATAGCTTCACCGTCACAATGTTACATGAATATCATGTTGTCATAATGTGACAAACACTTCCAAATTTCACTATTTGAATGTCATTCATAGTCTTGGTCAACTATGGTCATGGCCAGCCATGGTCACTTATGGATAACAACTGTCAAACTTGGTTAACCATTGTCAACCATAGTCAAGCATAGTTAACCATGGTCATGTTCAACCAAGCTCAACAATATTGAAGGTCATCCATAGTGAACATAAATCATAGTGAAGGTCTACAAAATTCAACCATAGTGAAGGTTTATGGAAGTTAACCATGGCCATGGTCAACCATAACTAACCATGTCAACCATAGTGAGCCTTTCCTTCCCAAAGTTGACAAATTTCTACAATGAACATACGACATTAATGTTCATCACATTGCCAATATTTACTTAAATGACCTGTCATTGCAATGTGATGAACCTAAAGCCCTCGTCCTAATATCCCCATCGTCGTCAATATCTAACAAAAAATATATTGTCATCGCAATGTGATGAACATAGCCTCGTCATTGGAATGTGATGCAAATATCCTTTCATCATGTTGTGATGAAAATATCTTGTCGTCACAATCTGATGAACATAGCCTCATCATCACAATGTCATCAACATAGCTTCATTGTCACAATGTTACGTGAATATCATGTCATCATAATGTGACAAACACTTCCAAATTTCACTATCTGAATGTCATCCATAGTCTTAGTCAATTATGGTAATGAATAACCATGATTGTTTATGGACAATGATCCGTAAAGATCTTTTAATGACTATGGTTGAGTTTTTAATTGCATGTGTTAATTAACCATTTATGAAGCTAAAGGAAAGAGGATGAATTTAATGAAGAAACATAGTAGCCATAAAACAGTATATAGATCTTAACTGAAGAAATAAGAACAACAAACCATAACAAGAGAAGTGATAACAGAGTTCGCCACAAAATTGCCTATGTCTCCGGGCCTTTGTCTCAGTGGGGCATGCTTCTTTATTTATTTTCAAAAGATGAAAATGTACATCATAGCAATTCCATTAGGCTACAATACTAATCTGGTCATGTTCTTCTAGATCTCTATAACCCAACAGAAGAAACGACACTCAAAACGGATGACCGAATCTCCTAGAAATGGCCCGCAAGTGTCTGCTCCTCAACAGCTTCCCTTCATAAAAATGGCTTTGGCTTGGCTTCCCTTTAGCATAAATTTTCTCTGACTGTCCTCCATGGCCTCAAATAGGCCTAGTTTATATAGATCTGAAGTTGGTTATCCATCCCCAACTTCCTCCCAAAATATGGCCTCAAAAAGAGCCCAATATCTCCCAAAAATTAGCAAAATCCATTAAATCTACTTAAAAAATCATTAAAAAAACACTAATATATGGTGAAAAACCCACATTTGTGCAAATATAGGGCTAATCCCCCTAACTGGGTGCACCCCCCTGGTTTTAAGGTGCTCTACATGGGATTAGGGCTCAAAATAGGGCGCCTTAAGTGGACTAGGCCCCTTCTCATGCGCACCCCCTTGGTTTTATGGGATATCCCAAAAATCCTTGGGCTGGGGATTATCTCCTTGTGCACCCATACACCTTTACAATACACCTTAATAAAATTAAAGTGGGTTATATTTAAGAAGCACCATCAAGGGCCCATTGGTAAAAAGGACTTTGGCCAAGTCTTGGGCGCCTACCAAGAGGTCATGGGTTCAAATCCCATGAACTCCATGAAAACATTTTTCATTAAACAATACCATGGTGCAACGTGGCATCCCATGACTAGGCCATGTGGCACCCAACCATTTGCCAAACAAATTCCACTTCTCAGATGTTGGTTGGATCCCTGTCACTGACCAGACACCTTCTGCTAGACTACCACTTGTCTCAACTTGTCTCTTCCATGTCAGCACTGTTGATGTCATGCTGATGTCATCATTTGACTGGACCTGTTGACTTTTTTCCTGTTTGGGAAAAAAATTAGAGTACAATAACTTTCGCATACAACGTTCATTTGAGAAAGTAAATATATGGCCGAAATCAAGAGAATGAGATGGACATACTAGCATTGGTTTCATCGAATTCTGAGCACTTTCATTTTTTATCCTTTTTGAGCCCTATCAGGCTTCTGGATATGATTTTGGATCACACCTCCCCACTAAAAGGACCTTTTGGTCCCCAAAAGGTTACTAACTAGTTAACAAGCTCGGGATAGGCCACCCATCTTATCCTCTGTCTCTGAACTTTGTCTTGTGCACCTGTCTCATCAAGATCAATTGTAACACAATCATGACAACTGACAGAATATTGTTAGCCATTTGAACCCTATTACATCTTACTGAAGCCACTATCATCCATGTAGACAAAATTACTAATGATAGCATCAAAAAGATGACTGCAAATGAGCTGATATACTTGAAATATTTGCACGACATGAGCTTATCTTGAAGCAACTTATGATTGATTTTCCATTCAACAATCATTTCTTGTTCTTGCTTAAGATTGATTACTTCATTTGAAACAATTATTGGTTTGTTTCTTTCTTGGACTGCCTTGTTTAATTGTTCCATTGTTTGAAGTGTTTTATTTTCCTTAACATGATGAGCATGAACCAGATAATCCTGACCTGCTTTGGTTAATTGATATTGATTCTTTGTCATGTAGAAGATTGCCTTATGATCATATAAGTATGGACTACCTAATACCATTCCACATTCTCTTAACGACACTACATCACATGTTACTTCGTCCACATAGTTAGATGAAATTGCAAATTTGATTGTGCACTGCGTTGTTATGTGCATTTGATGATGATTGCTTATCAATTTAAGTGTGTAAGGCTTATGACATACTTGTGTTTTTAATGCCAATTTCTTAACCAATTCTTCTGAGATTAGATTAGATTGAGATGCACTATCAATTAATGTGTCTATCTTAGTGTGTTGCATGATGGTCCTTATGTGAAACAAGTTACTCCTACAATCAATTCCTTCACCAATTTGACTTGTCATACCAACCAATGAGATTTTTGATTCATCACCTAAATCTTATCCCAAGTATGTGGGTCTTGTTGTCGCTACCACTGTTTGCATTCCCTTCTTTTCCTTGAACCACTTTGGCCTCTTCTCGGAATGAAACTACCAACATCTGTCCTCATCATGTCCCTCTTTCTTGCAATGCTTGCAAGAGGTCTTCCCTTCCTTCCTCGACATTGCATTTGAATTATTGCCATGCCATTTCCTCTTGTCCTCTTTCCTTGAAGACGATGATTCCCCTAACACACCTGCTTTCCCTTCTTCAATATACGTTTCTTGAACAGAAACCTCATCAAGGTTAGTGGGTCCAAACATGAATAGAGTGTTTCTAATATGTGCAGGTAAACCTCCTATATACTTCATAAGGGTTTCCTATGTATGTTAAGGGATATCTAACATCAATGCTATTTTTCGAAAGGCATTAGTATACTCTTGCACTGTTTGTCCTTTTCTTAGTTTTAAAGATTTCCATTCAATTAATGTTTTTTCTTTATAACCCAAAGGATAGAATTATTTCCTAAGTGCAGAAATGAAGCTTTACCATGATGGGAATACATTAGCCATTCGCTGCATTCCGGTTTTCAACTTGCTTTGCTACCAGATGAGAGTTGTACCTGCAAGTCTCAAAGATGCCAACTTGATTTGTGTAGCCTCATCCTTGATTTGTTGCACACTGCAGTAAACCTCCATCTTCCTGACCCAATTGTCAAGTTTCTCTGCATGTACTTCACCATCATATATGGGTAATTCAAATTTAACATCAAGTTTTAATAATGGCATTTCCTTATTATGTTTATGAACATGTTTCTTTGCATTAGATTTAGAACTTGAACTTGAAGAAGAAGGAGAAGAAGGAGGTGACGGTGGAGGTGAAGGAGTAATCTAAGGATGATCCTCTTCCTCTTCACTTTTTCCCTTTGAATATTCACCCAAAACTGGTATTTTCTGTTCCACGTAATCCTCATACAAAACTTTCACCATCTCCGAAATAGCAAGGAAATTTTTCTGAAACTCTTTCTCATCCTAAAAAAACCCTTCTTCCGATGACATCTTCTCGTTGTGAGAAGCTCTCTTTCTCAATCCAATTAATGGATTATCTTTAACAAGCTCCCCTTCACCACATTGTATATTTTCCCTAGTTAACATGCAAAACTCAATTCCAAACGTCAACTAGCTCTTATACCACTTGATCTGCAAAGATCTTTTAATGACTATGGTTGAGTTTTTAATTGCATGTGTTAATTAACCATTTATGAAGCTGAAAGAAAGAGGATGAATTTAATGAAAAAACATAGCATCCATAAAACAGTATATAGATTTGAACTAAAGAAATACGAATAGCAAACTATAACAAGAGAAGTGATAACAAAGTTCGGCACAAAATTGCCTACATCTTCGGGCCTTTGTCTCAGTGGGGGAGGCTTCTTTATTTATGTTCAAAATCTCAAAAAGTACATTGTAAAAGTGCCATTAGGTTACAAGACTGATCTGGTCATGTTCTTCCAGATATCTAGAACCCAACAGAAGAAACAACACGCAAAACGGATGACGAGAGCTCCCAGAAATGGCCCACAAGCGTCTGCTCCTCAACAACTTCCCTGCATAAAAATGGCTTTGGTTTGGCTTCCCTTCAACATAATTCTTCTCTGGCTATCCTCCATGGCCTCAAACATGGCTAGCTTATATATATCTAAAGTTGGTTATCCATCCCCAACTTCCTCCCAAAATCTGGCCTAAAAAAGAGCCCAATATCTCCCAAAAATTGGCAAAATCCATTAAATCTGCTTAAAAGATCATTAAAAATCACTAATATATGGTGAAAAACCCACATTTGTTCAAATATAGGGATAATCCCCCTAACTGGGTGCGTCCCCTTAGTCTTATGGTGCTCTGCATAGGATCAGGGCTCAAAATAGGGCACCTTAAGTGGGCTAAGCCCCTTCTCATATGCGCCCCTTGGTTTTATGGGATATCCCCAAGATCCTTGGGCTGGGGCTTATCCCCTTGTGCACCCATACACCTTTACAATACACTTTAATTAAATTAAAGTGGGTTATATTTAATAAGCACCATCAAGGGCCCATTGGTAAAAAGGACTTTGGCCAAGTCTTGGGCGCCTACCAATAGGTCATGGGTTCAAATCTCATGAGCTCCATAAAAACTTTTTCCATTAAACAATACCATGGTGCCACGTGGCATCCCATGACTGGGCCATGTGGCACCCAACCATTTGTCAAACAAATGCCACTTGTCAATTGTTGGTTGGATCCCTATCACTGACTAGTTACCTTCTGCTGGACTGCCACTTGTTTCCACTTGTCTCTGCCATGTCAACACTGTTGATGTCATCATTTGACTAGACCTATTGACTTTTTGCCTGTTTGGGAAAACAGTCAAAGTATGATAACTCTGTCATACAACGTTTGTTTGATAAAGTAAATATATGGCCGAAATCGGGAGAACGAGGCGAACACAATGGCATTGGTTTCGTCGAATTCTGAGAACTTTCCTTTTGAGTCTTTTTTAGCGTTGTCAGGGTCCTGGATCCAATTCTGGATTAGACA
>SNQJ01S0005902.1:116017-134026 GCA_010110895.2 Picea sitchensis | reverse complement strand
GCGTCCGGTCCCATTCTGTGCCACGGGGAAACCACTAACACCGCATCCGGGGATTTGCATCCTTTGTTTTTAATATTATTGATAGAATGTTAAAAATGGTTGAATAAACAATATCTCGGTTAGTTCATTATAATTTTTTGTTCCCTTATGCAAAAACTACATTTTGTTGTTTCAAGAGTGTTGTTGCCAAATATGTGGTTGTCTGAATAATTCAGGTATTGGCAATTTCTTTTCACTAGTAGCTTGTATTAATGAAGTTTCAAACCATCGTTTTTATTTAATCTTGATCAAGTTAACCCCCACTTCATTTATGTAACAAATTTGATTTATGCAAAAGATTTATTTCTTTAAACTATATAGGCTCTCTTGGTTCCAAATAGAAAAATTGATTTTTATAATATATCAAGATCATCGAATGACTAAATCAAGAGAGTGATTGGAATCAGGCTAATGAATATTTCTCTATCAAAACTATGTCAAACTTGTAAGTCTTTTGAGGCAAACTTGGTCAAACTCACCATGACTTGTTTCATGTTATACAATGTAAAATTTGTACTTTGTGTTTCATTAATTGTAATTTGTATTACATAATTGCAAACTATTCGCTATTAGTGCCTAGGTCATCATTATATTTTAATAAGATGTCCTAAAATGATGTGTGAATCAAATTGTAGAATGGGAATTTTAGGATGCAACATTCTTTACAAGTTCTTTTATTGGATTAGATGCCCTTCATTTTTCTCAAATCTAGATCATCATCCTTGGTACAAGGGTTTAATTCAAAAAATCCAAGACTATTGTTTTTTTTTGTTGGAGACCATTATGGCATAACTATATTTTTTTATGGTGAGAATTATAGATTGTTCAATAAATTTTACAATGATAATTACAATGTTTGTATGTTGGAAGCCTCTGCAAACAAAGAGATTCTTTAATCCTAAGGAATAAGAGGACCTCCATACAAAATTATCTATGGAAACACTATTTATATTGGTCAAATGATGAGTTAAGCAAAGTTGATTCACATGCCACAAGTCACACAATATAGTCCATCAAGTTCTTCATCATTATGATCACTTGACTAAAACTTGTGGTACTCTCTTATCCTTCTAGTTGCATAATTTGAAATCATTCACCAAGTATATTCCTTTGAATCTAGATATTGAATTGGTTTACTTACATGCCTTACATCTCGAACACCCAATCCATTAATTAATACACCAAATTCTTTGATTATCAAACCTATTACTTCTTCCCTAATTATTAATATTGTATGTGATATATAGGGGATTTATTGGCTCTAAAACAAGGTAAGTGTATCCTTGTTTATATCAACCTAGAGAATAAAACCCAACTAAATCACCATGTTTGGATTTCTATCAAAGTATGTTAATTTATTGGCCCTAAAACAAGGTAACAAATCCATGGAAATGTAATAGGTAATACAGGGGGAGAGAGTGTATTGGTTTAGTTTTAATCAGAAAGAGTTAGGAGATTTCCAAGTTGGATCAAGATTAGCATATCAATGATATTAAAGAGAATTCGACAGTGATTATATTACACTTAGGTGAAACCCTGGTGTATGGTGTTACTTTGTCCCTCCTTTCATCATTGCATGATTTCATTTTTTGGTGGGAATCCTATATTTTATGTTTTCATTTTCAATCATGAGAATTATTTATTATAAATTCATAAAATTTTCATACTTGTGATCATGTATACTCACATTATTACATAAGGAAAAATTGAAAGTGGATCTACTAAGAAAAACACTAGCACACATGAGGATGACAAATGGCTCCTTCTTAGAATTCAATGTCCCTCCATGTCAAAGTTATCTCAATACCGGAAAAGAACATAAATACACCCAACAACCCAAGTGCGAACTAAGTTAGTATTTTCACTATTTGGATTCCTAGAAACAACCCAAAGCCAATTTTCCAGTACTTATAAATTGCACAAATGCACCATTCCTAACCCCAAAATTATATTTCCCTACAAGACCACTTCCTCCATGGAAAAAAAGAATTGATCCAAATGAACATTCCATAAATTTCATCACCCCCAAACTCATAAAAATAGGATTTGAAGACACATCCTTGTTGGAAAATAAAATAGTTTACAAATTACATAAAATAGTCACATAATTATGGGCGGAAAGAGGGATTTGGGGCATTGTAGAAATGACAAAGAAAGTTTTTCAATCATGTTTTAAGCATCTAATTAATTGGTGTTTCTATGGGACTAATTACAAATGCATAAGAGCTTCAAGGTTTCACTAAATAGTCAATGGTTTTCCTTCAGTAAATGCATACTACAATAATGACCTTCATGGGCTAGATTGGCATGAGAACTCCAAAACATAGAATTGTGATGATATACCCATATAAGTATAAATGTGGTTCCCAAATTAAGTCTATTTACCAATGTGAGAGAAATTACAATAAGAATGAGGGTACTCAAGTCCCCCAATCATCCTGTTTGTTCCCGTTTGTCTTTTCAAGAGAGATTTCTCTTGAATCTTAGTAATCAAAATGAATGGGTTTTGAGCTAAAATATTTAGTAACTTGGCTCTAGAATTTAGAATGGGTCCTTATAGTTAGTTTTGACATATATTTGTCTATTCTCCTCCACCACTTTATTG
The DNA here is from genome assembly GCA_010110895.2 of Picea sitchensis. NCBI lineage: Eukaryota > Viridiplantae > Streptophyta > Pinopsida > Pinales > Pinaceae > Picea > Picea sitchensis. The sequence goes on along the minus strand of SNQJ01S0005902.1, from coordinate 131,382 downwards.
AAATTTGTATTAAAAACCTATGAATTTTGTTGGATTTTCACTGGCCTAACTATAATACCTATTCAACAATTAATCTCAACAATGCAAACTTTGAAACTTGGAAGTGTTCAACAAAACAAAAGCACCATGTAATGAAGATTTTTTTGTTTGCAGTAGAATTTATAAATGCCTCCATGCACCATGTTTACAAGTATAATTTCATTAATTATCCCTTCATTATCTTCACACTAGTACATTGGTCCAATTTTTTGACACTTTATCGATTACTTTGCATCGCAAACATGTCGAGCTTCCAACAAACACATCAACCATGTGTTCATTGTTATCATGGTGTCATTGCATCGACGAACATGATTTCATCGGCAGTTAGACTCATTTTCCAACGAATTTTTTGTTCATATGTCTAACGAAATACTTGTCGGTAGTCAAACGCCTTTTTCGATGAAACCCTTAGTCGTATGTCTAACGAAATACTCGTCGGTAGTCAAACGCATTTTTCCAATGAAACCCTTAGTTGTGTGTCTGATGAAACCCTTAGTTGTATGTCTGACAAAATATTCATTGGTATATCATCAGTCTTAAGAAGGCAACTTCAACCCATTTTTGTCGTTACAAGAATGTCGAAATTACGACAAATTTGGTTCTATCGTAACTTTGAAAAATAGGTCGTAGAAGATACGACAAATGATAATCACATGATCACACAAAATAACTCTAATTGCTGACAAAAACATCTTGAAACCATGATAAATTGAGGTTGGACTAGCGAATCACAGTCGTCGAAATAGCAATGATCATTCGTCGATAGAGCAATGATTGTTTGTCAACGGAGCAAGGACCATTCATCGAAAGAGAAACGACCATGTGTCGAAAGAGAAATGACCCTTCCTTCAAATACAAAAAACCTTCATCCAAAGAGAAACGGCCATGTCGTCGGCATGCCGATGAACAAGTTGTTGGAAGTCCGATGGAGTCTATATAAAAAAAAAAAAAAATGGAAAAGATAGGTTGTGACATTGAAAAGGGAGGGCCACATGTCACACAATGGTGGTTCCATGTGTCATGTCGATTTGGAATATTTAGGTGAAGGTCCAAGCGGAAAATGAGTGTCACGTGTTGAGTGGTATGAGTGCCACATGTCATGCCTAGTGGCATGACCATATAGGTCCATGTTCCCCAAAATTCCAACTGTATCTCATATCTCAGACCAGTGTTCATTTGTGATATTTACAAAACCGACGGTTTCTAGAGAATTAGGGTGGTTTCATTTCATAGTTTCATGGGGGGTTGAGTGACGGTTTTGAATACCACGTAACGAGGGGCCAAGGTGGATCATTTTATCAACATGTAGCATGGGTCAAATCTACCCTACGTCGTCTCAAGGGGTTATTCCCTTTTAAATGTCAATTGGCCTGGACTAGTGAGGTTCGTTATAAACTGTAGATCTTCGTTCTTTTCTTATCAACGCTTCACATTTAATCACGATCTATCTGCTTGTTTTTTTAGTTTTTAATGCCTTAGTCTATATATTTAAAACGAAATATGATTCATTTTAATCAATTTTAATCAATATATTCAAAGAACTTATAAATATAACTATTAAAACTAAATAAAATTTAAAAGTAATATAATTAAATCTAATAACTTAGAGCCTAGATAAGGCTAAAATTTAATAAAACTAAATATAATACAACTAACATCGATTAAATAATACTAACATTATTTGCAATTTTAACTAAAGATAAACTAACTTAAAATTAAAAATAAAGCTAAAAATAAACTAAATGTACATTAACAAAAGGTAAAACCTAATATAAAAACAAAAACCAACACAAAATAAAAGAAGAGAAAATACTCTAATATATTAAAACCAAGAAAATACTCTAATATATTAAAACCAAGTTAACATATAGACAAAACAAAATAAAATAAAATAATATAGAACTCAAAAATACATATTCTAATAAAAATTTAGAATTTTAACCTATGGAAAAAGAAACTAGTGAGACATCCAAAAAGTTAGGGGAGGACAAAAATAGGATGTAGGGGACTCCTTGAATATAGAAAATACAATAATTTGGTAAGTTTGCAATTAAGGAATTATGGTTAGTCATAAATAAACACAATGCTACATCCAATTATATGATTTGAAATCCAAATAGGTGAATCCAGACCCTTAAGGCATCAAGCCTCTCAAGAGTCAACACCCAAATTCACTTGGGTAGCTCTCACCTTTTGTGCTTTGGGAACTTGGTAGTTTCCAATTTCACACATCTCTTTATCAGTTGTAGATACTCAATATCTCACAAAACTTTGTAATTGTTCTAAAAACTTACTTGAGTGTGTATGATTGGTCTAGTGGTAGGCTTTTTGGCAAGTTTTAATTACTAAAACTCTTCCTAGAGAAGTCTAAGAAAAAAAAAATTACCCATAAGCATGGATGATGGTGATTTAGAGATAGGTCAAACATTCCTTTGGATATCCCTTGGTTTTCCTTGTTATCTTATAACCTATTTGGAAATATGATTGAAATCAAATATAACAAAGCTAATATCAAAGAAAAATGAAATAGGAGGGAAAGATAAATGATAAATGAGACCTATCACATTCTTGTGAGCTTGAAGTTTTACGAAGAACCTCCTTGGTTGTTGCCATAACTCTAATTGGTTCGTCTTATTAAGAATTTGAAGCAACATGATTATGATTGCAGGTTTTTCTTAGCTACTTCTAATGAGAAAGTGAAAATTGGTAGCTACAGTAAAGTGTTAATACATGTCATATATTAGTTTGAAACACAACTCTTGAAGACCAACAAAACATCAATTGTACATGCCAGTGATTTTTTAGGCATGCCTACATATAGATTGTGCATTTTCTTGCAAAGCTCAGTTAAGACATTTCAAATCATGTATTTTATATTGAAGTTAAGTTTAAGACCTTTCATAACCATCCATTTGTTATGTGGATGTAATACCTTTTAGAAACATCCATTCTCTATGCTAATGTAAGACCTTTCATGATTTTCATCTGTTTCCCTAAAGGCAATGGCAGTGGATATTTTGGAATATATATTTTGACAAAGAGATGCTTGTAATACACCCAACCCCCTAAGTACCCTTTTAAGGGATGGGGTATTAAATATTTTCTTTTCTTAAACCTATTCAAACCCCTTTAAAAGAGATATCATCATATTCTCCTTGCCAGGAACTTTCCAATGACTATAAGTTTTCTCAAAATAGATCTCTAGATCAAACTTTATGGCCATTTGAAGTTTTTGGTCCTTTATTCATCAAATGCCTCCATACTTCCATGTGGTATCCACGTCGATCCACATCATCATGCCCATCCTACATGCCACTGATGTGTCCTACATTTTCCTCCATGCAGGGTTTCATCGGCATGGTGTTGGTGTGGTGCCTACCAACCTGACCACCAGACCCTCGACACTTTGGGCCCCCGACCTTCCTCACGTACAACATTGTGCTTCATGTTCTCCTGAGACCCAGTCTCACCAAATAATATCACATTTCCCCAGGTTGTTGGGACCATGGGACCTTGGAATATCAGATCTTTGGGTCTCGATACCTTGACCCTTTTACTATTTATATAACCCAAAACCTCTAACACAGGATGCTACCAAAACCAAAACACGGCAAAGGGGAAGCCAAAACAGCGACACCTCTAACGCACGACACTGCAAAGAGCCACCACCCACCCAGCGAGACGTATTTACCATTATCTTGCCACCTGGCATGACATGTGGCACTTGTACCTCTTGACATGTGGCACTCATTTTCCCCCAGGAGCTCTGACTGGAAATGTTAAAACCACTTGACATATGGTATGATCACCATGTGACACATGGAATAGCATGATATACACATCATCGCAGTGCAAAAGGTTCTCCCAACATTGCATCGACACATTTCTGCTTCCATTTCATTGAATGACGTCATCTAGCGTCGTCTTAGATCTATTGGGCATCGACTATCGACCTTTTTTGTAAGGTCTGTTTTCCCAAAACCTCGTGGTGGTCCGAGATCTGAGATACAGTTGGAATCCTAGGGTACATGGCCCTATCTGGTCATGACATGTGACACTCGTACCACTCAAAATGTGGCACTCATTTCCTCCATGGATCCATGTCCACCTGGTAACATCACATATGTGTGACACATGGCACCACTCTCATCAGGACATGTGGTGCCATTCATGGCGTGACACGCCACCACTGGATAGCGAACATCGGGGCTTTCTCGACGAACTGATGCCATGAAAATCTTCGAATATGACATCTGAGGATTACGAGATGGTTTAATTAGGGTAATCTCGGTCGACACCTGGGGATTGCGAGATGGTTTAATTAGGGTAATCTCGGATTAAGGGACGGTTAATCATGTTAAATCTCAAGGATATGATTCTATGAGATCAATGATCAATATCTCACACACTTATATCTGACGGCTGCCAGGGTTCCTCTCACAACTCTGGTGTGGTAGCGGCTCTAAGGACCGGATGGTGGAGATTTAGAGAATCACTCAATAGATCAACAATTCTCATTGAAGCATATCTCAGGCCTTGACACTTTCCTTATCTCTTGTAACCTAAAATCACAGAGGTCCATCATCTCTTGTAACCTAAAATCACCGAGGTCCATCATCTGGTAAATACGAATTATTTAGCCACGTTAATCTCAGGATTATGAATCCCAACTTTTACCACCAGATCTATGGCTCGGATATGTTAGCTTCTAAGATCTGAAGGCTCAGATCTTAAGGTACTCTTCCAAAGGATTAATTCCAATAGGGGACCACATTTGACTTGTCGGCCACTCACAGGTTGACACATATCGTCCTACGACGCGTTGGTTTCCATGTTGGAAAAGATACGTCATGTTGACGTCATCTTTTCCTCTCCTCGGTTATATGAAATAAGGCATGGAACCGAGGGTTGGAACCCTAGTCCCTGGACATCGATGTATTGAGACTTTCTAAGATATTTGGACTTAATATTTCTTCCAGGGTCCGGTACTCTAGGACGCTAAACTCCATCATGGGATTTACGTAATAGATCAACTGTTGGAATTCAACCATTCCCCGATCCAACGACTTCCACTGTCACGTTGATCTACAATGGAATATGATGGGTAACCATTCCATATTGGATGGTTGATATTGACTCTCAGCGTAGGAATCAATGATTTTTTAGTCTCGTCAATTCTATTCAATGTTGAATGGATTATAACATATGCCTTGGGACTTAGTATTCTCGTGGCCTCACGTTGCATCATTTTTTTGGTTACATAGAAATCCCCATCTTATGTGGAACTGATGTGTCTTACCTTTTCCTTCATGCAAAGTATCATTGGTGTGGCACATGAAACCTGACCACCGGACCCTTAGCACTTTGGGCACTGACCTTACTCGTGCACAAGACTATGCTTCACGTTCTCCCAAGACTTTCTCTCACCAAATAATGACACATGTCCCCAGGTCTTCGAGACCATGGGACCTCGAAATCTTGAATCTCAGGGTCTCGGGACCTAGGACCTTTTACTATTCATATAACCCAAAAAGGCCCGATCTAATATGAGCTAATGCCTCTGACACACGGTGCTACCAAAACCTGTCACATGGCAAGACACATTACCATTGTCTGCCACCTGGCATGACATCTAGTTACCATCACCTCGTTACACGTGGCACTCCTTTTTTTCCCACAGAGCTCTATCTAAAAATACTAAAAACACTTGACTCGTGGCATGATCACCATGTGACACATGGACCTCCCACATAGACTGGAATGGTATACATGTCATCGCAGCATCAAAGGTTCTCCCAATATGGAATTGGCACTTTCACGCTTCCATTTCGTTGAATGATGTCATCCAATGTCATCTCGAATCTACCGGGCATTGATTATCGGCCTTTTTCATAAGGTCTATTTTCCCAAACCCTCCATGTGGTCTGAGACATGAGATATAGTTGGCATCCTTGGAAACATGGCCCTATTTCCTCCATGGATCCCTATGCACTATTTCCAAATCTGCATGACATGTGGCACCACTCTCTTCACGACACGTGGCACCATTGATGGTGTGACACGTCACCACTGGGTACCAGACATCACGGCTTTCTCGACAAATTGCAACCATGAAAATATCTGAAGCCCAACATCCAGGGATTACAAGGTGGTTTAATTAGGGTAATCTTGGATTAAGGGATGGTTACTTATGTTAACTCCCAGGGTTATGATTCTATGATATTGACGGCTAAGATCTCGCACGCTTAGATCTAATGGATGTCAGGGTTCCTCTCGCAACTCCAGTGTGGTAGAGACTCTAAGGATCGGATGGTTGAGATTTAGAGCATCACTCAACGTATCAACGGTTCTCGTCGAAGCAGATCTCGAAACTCGACACTTTCCTTAACTCTTGTAACCTAAAACCCCTTAGGTCCACCATCCAGTAATTACGAGGTATTTAGCCACGTTAATTTTTGGATTACAACTCTCAAATTTTACCACCATATCTATGGCTCAAATCTGTTGGCTTCTCAAATCTGATGACTTAAATATTAAGGCACTCTTCTAAAGCCTTAAGCCCAATAGGGTTCCACACTTGACTTGTCATCCACTCACAGGTCGACATGTATCATCCTACAATGTGTTGGCTGCCATGATGGCAGTGACACATCATGCATACATCATCTTTACCTCTCCTTGGTTATATGTGATAAGGCATGGAACCATGGGTTGGAACCCTAGTCCCCGGACATCGACGTATCAGGAATTCCAAAGAGATTTGGACTTAGTATTTTTTTCGGGGTCCAATGCTCTAGTACTCCAGGATTTTAAACTCCCTCCTAATCTTTACATAGCATATCAATGTTTGGCATTCAACCATTCCCTGATCCATTGGACACCACTGTCGTGTTGATCTACAAGGGACTATGATGGGTAACCAACCCATCTTTGATGGTTGATATTGACTCTCAGCATAGGAATCATCGATTGTTGAGTCTCATAAATTCCATTCAGTGTTGAATGGATTATAAATTATTACTTGGGACTTAGCAGTCTCACAGCCTCACATTGCATCATTCTGCTGGTTACACAGACATGCCAAAATACACCTCGCTTAGCATGATAACTTGCATTTAATACAAGGAATTCATTTCAATTACACATGCATTTCTATCCATTAATGTATGCACATGAGAAAACCATTCATTCCATTAGTAGGAATCCATTAGAGGCATAATTAATTTCTTATACTCAATGACACAAATTCATAGAATACTTGTCTATTTTACAGGTTGTAACCAACCAACTGACTATGGGTGTTCACCTTTCTACCCAACCATAGGCTCAAATGAATTCTCTCTTATCACTCTAGCCACCCCTGTGCCAAGCCATGATACCACCATGGAATCTCTCTCTCAAATTCTCAAGGAGATTTATAGGTGAAGTTTACTCTCCTTCACACTACTCTTAGTTAATATTTTCTCATACCCACCTAGATCAATGCCTTTGTGACATTTATCAGATGCTTTCCCAACATCAAGCCTGCATCCTTCATAGCGCAGGTTGGTATTTAGTACCTCACACCAACCACGTAACCAAACTTTTATCTAATACTCAAGTCTCTATGCGCTCACCTTAGATCTCCCTGGCACTCTTTTCCTTATCAGACCAAATTTTGCCTGTGCACACACTCGTGCATTCCTTTTATAGCATTCCCTCTCACAGGAAGGTTCTCGACCTGTCCTTCTTTTCTCCTGTCAGACGGTAACCCATGGTTCAATCTGAGGTTTCATAATTTGGTACTCTTTTGTACCTTTTGTTGGTAGTATTTTTTGTCCTAACCAGATCTTCCCATACATGTATTCATTGAAGGTGATTGGTTATTCAACTACCATCCCTTTTCTCATTACCTATTCTTTTTTTTTTAATTTGAGATGAGGGAAATAATCAAATATTATCAGCAAGGAGGCTTGGGTCATATTTAGCATGATGAACCCATATCTAAATTTCCTCACTCTTTCCTCTAGTGGTATCATGGCCAGTACTTTACGGCTTCACCCCACAATCAGTTTTTTGGAATCTACAATTAAGAAAATAATACATTTACAATGTTTGCATGTCATTGCATGGAAATCACCAATATGTGATTATTTACATATACTCAAGGTTTAGAGAGGTGGTGTTACAATGATCATTGCAAAGTCTTGAAAAATAGAACCCAAAATTTACACCCATCATTTATTTCACTTAAAGGTCGGGCTTTTGGTGCTTCTAAGTAATGTATGTTGTTGGTAAACTATTATTTCTAGGTATTCCTGTATAAATTTGAAAAGAAAAATACCTTTTATTAAAAAAAAAAAATAAGTCCCCCCAAGCACATTCTAGCATCCCCTTCAAGAGGAGATGCCTTAGGACACCAATTTCCCATGGGAAAACCTCGAGAAAATTTAGTACAGAATGGTGATATTGTGGTGGTAGATGATACAAAAGTGAGAGGAAATGATTATGATGAGCGAGGATGGGATATAGAATATTTGGAGCTACCTGCATATGTCACAACTGTAAATGTTGCAAGTACAAATCATAGTGTCACTTGTTACACCATCACCACTTATGCCAGTAAGTCAAGTATGGATATGGAAATATTCTCTTGTAGGTGATCAAGCAGTTGTTGGTAACATTAATATAGACATGTGACTCTTATGTCGACATCTTGGTTTTCTGGAGTGAGACTATTAGTCCAAATGTCAGAGCTCCATCAGCATTGGTATTTAGGATTTCTTTATTAGATGAGAAACTTAGCCTATGTTACAAAGCCACATAAAATGGGAAGTTTAGTGAAGCATTGAGATGCAGGACAAGAGAAATGAAGTTAAGGATGATGATGTTCAACAACAATAGCTTGCAGCCTATTTTATTCATTGCAACCTTCAAAAAGTCCATTTGAGGTTGGATTCGTTGAATACCGTGGGTGTTTGTCATAAGGGAGGAAACTTTAGTACATCTGCTAACTTTGCATGATGATTGTTGGAAAGTGAACCCCCTGCAAACCATGCGACAAAGGATCAACAAACTCTGCAGGCATGTGAGAGGAAGTTGTAGAATGTAAAAAAAACTGAATTATGACTTCATAAATCCTTTTGTTGTTGGTGAAGAAAATTCTACACCTATGTATTGTGGTCAGAAGGATTTTCCCTGTCCATATTGTACATCATCACTAGTACATTTGGGTCATTTTCTGACGGTGTGTTCGTAGCAATTGTCATTTTATATTGTCAAGAGAACGACAAACATTGGACCCCCCCAAACATCATTTCACATGACATCGTTATACCGATGGCACAAATATCATCACTTGTGCGACGTTTATAGCGGACACGTGTCATCTCTACTTTCACTGTCCAATCCAATTATGGACGTCGTAACAACAACGCAGAAATGTATCACCTATGATACCATGGGCCATCACAAAATAAAAGTCCATTGAGTCATACATGCGACATTGCAGGACCCGCAGTAGACATCGCAAGACCGACAAGGGGCCTATATCTCTTTCGTTTACGCTAGATCAACGATGGGAGGGACGTTTCACGGTACATCAGAAGAGGAACATTGGACTACCAATGAGGGGTATATATCTCTAACGTTTATGCTATATCAGCGATGGGAGGGATCTTGGAAGACCAACGACCTGGTGGAATTTAAAAAAAAATAAAAAATCAAACAAAACAGAGGATAAGAGGACAAGAATAATGTTGGTGTCATGGACTTGGACTTGGTATTGATCCACTTTGATGTATGGTTTATTTACACTCTTCAATTTTTTGTTCATGTCATTGTAGATGCTTCTTGGTGTCATTATCTTATAAAGGCTTAGTAATGAATTCATTCATCTAGGAGTAAAGCAATGTGATGAGGCTCTTCCTTTTTCTCTATTTTGTGTTTTATTTCGGCACTTGTTCTCCTTTCTTCTATCAATTAAGTTGCATATTTGGAAGCACATTTTAGCCATAAAACAATGCCTTTATAATTTGAATGATGAGTGACAATCTTATCCCTCCAAGACTAGTTTTATCAACATATTTCTAGAAAACATTTAAGGTTTAGTTGCATCATATTAGGCACTTTTAACCTTTTTACCTTACCTTAAAGATGAAGTGATCAAATAGTTCCTTCATATATTAGTTGGTGGAAGATGGTAAACAATCCTTTTCTACCATATGACCTAATTCAAAGTATTTGTTTGTGACATACTTTTTCTCTCGTTTATCCAATTCCTTATGACTCCATTACCCCATGACTAATAGGCAATGGTTTCCTTCCATCTATTTTGTTTTCTTTTTTTCCTTCATTTATATATATGGTCATTATCCCATTTTCATTTCTATCCCATTTCATATACTACAACAACCATACATTTTGTTAAGGCTTACTCTTCCTATGTCACCTAAGAACCCCACTCCATAGCCTTAGCAATCTTATTTTTAGGGATTAGCCAATTTCATCGAAATTGGAGGGTGATGACTTGAGAAACAAGGTGGATGGACTTATATCTACAAGTAGCACCAAGCACTAGTATTGAATCATGATATCCCTGATGGATCGAGGGAGAGGCAAAGGCTAACGTCGGAGGCAAAGGGTGATATTGATGATGAGGACCCAAATATAAGGAATGATTTTGATGATATGTATTTATTTGTTGTAGCATGATCGTTTTATGACACTATAGGCCAATTAGAGCCTCAATGTTTATGTATTTTGTTGTAGACATGTATTGCACTTGGTGTTATTTTGTTATATTCACCCTTGCATGGTATATACATGAGAAAAAATTGCATATTTTTGGTCTAATGACTGGGATTTACATTGATGTATATGAATAAAATAAATTCATCAAAATTTGAAAATTTTATCTGTTTGGTCCACTAATTTTTTTTTCTTGTTTTATTCTTGGCTCTAGTTTTTGGGGATGGACCAGTTTGGTTATGGTTTTTTGGTCGACAGGTTCCGTGTCAATTCTAGTTCTAACAACATATATTTCTACCAATAATTATAAAAAATTATAAAAAATAAAGTAATAAATGTCAAAATCGTAAATTAGCCAGCGCTTGCCCTTCTGCTTCCATGTGCTCCGACACCAGTGCATCATAAACATCAAATCCAAGGGAAACACTCTGAAAATCTATTGCAAATGTGATTTTTCATCTCCAAGTAATTCCCAACACCAAAGGGATGTCTCACACCATCTAACAATGAATATAAAATGGTGAAAATGATTTTATTTATGGTTTTCATAGGTTTAAATATAAAGAAGAGGGTAGGTGGACCAACTAGGAAAGGGTGGGAGTGATTAGGGTTTTTTATTTGTGTCATTGCACACACCAGCACTTTAGGGATGTGTAGATATTCCTCATTCCACGAGGTACGTCCATGTGTCCAAGACAGGAGGAACAGGAACGATGACTTACCCCCCTACATCCCCAGCATACCCTGCCAAATCGAGTATGGCCTATCTATACCCAAGATGTACCCCACGTATCTAATACATATTCCCTATACAAGACATGTCAATAAGGTGAAAGCACAAGTCTCATGTAACATCGTTACGTATACTACTTGTATTCTAAATAAATATTCAATATTTGACTCTACCAATGTTGAAAATGGTGGAGGTTTCACTTTCAGCCTTGGCCGACCTTATATTGTAATCATTACTATATTTCTAGGTTTGGCTAAGAAAAACCTTGTACACGTAGACTCAAACCCTATTGGGGAAAGTGCCCTAACTCTTGAGTTGGATATTTATAGACCCACTCTCATCTATAATTTAACTCAAGTGACTCATATTCATCTTTTATCAAAGTGATTCTTTGCACTATATCGTGTGAATGTCAACAACCAAACACGACTCTAGAACATCTAACAATAAAGAGAGGATAATCACACATGAAGAACAATGTATGCATGATTGTTGTCCTTTTCAATTGAACAAGTGTTTGAAGAAAAAAAATTGACATTACATTTTAGTACACCCTGTGGATTTCCCCTTCATCATGAATCATTGCTAGTCATGATTCTCAAAACATTGGAGTGATTCACCATTATAAAATTTTAAAATAAGAAAGTACACCCAATATATTAATTTGCAGAGAGGGAGAAAATAGTTGCATTCAAGATTTTGCAGGTAATAAACCATTTTCTAGATGAAAAGCAATCTATCCAATCTCTTTGAAATAAAAGATAAATAAAAAGGATGAATTACTCTAAAGTTATAGTTAAAATGCTCTATTCTTTAATCAATATTTCTCAATAGTCTATGAAATTGGATATGCATAAGCAAATCTTACCTCGTCAACTAAATATTTGATTTTGGATGCATTGTTCTTCTTCAATTGTTTCTTCCTCTCTTCTCTTAGTTCATCTGCAATGATATAAGTTTAATCTCACAAATTATTTAAATCTCTATGTTTCTTGACCTAAAAAAGTGCATATTCAAAAAATGTCACGGTTCAAAATGAAACATAGGTAATTTCCCTTCAACATATAAACATAGAAACCTTGCAATTAATCACATAGGTGGAAATAGTGTAAGATAATCAATTGGGGAAAAGAGAGAGAATTCTGCAATTTTTCTTGTAGCCTTTGATAACCATCATCTCCTTATAATAACCATCATCTATGTTCCATTGATTCTATCCATTTTCTAGCTCCAAAAATCGCTTAATATTTATGTACAACAATCATTTCCTTATTTCCAAATGAAACCTGTGGGAATATTTCCTCATGGGACATCAAATAAAAGCAGAATACTTCAAAACATGGACATCACTGCACTAATTCTCTTGAGTTACTCATGTGCCTCTTCAAAACTACCTAGGTCCCATCTTATACTTTTCTATTGACTTAACCATCAAAGTTAGCTTTCACACACTAAATAAGTCCTTGTTTAGCTTAGTCACTTTCTAATATCAACTTGGGGTTGTATCACTGAAATTTATAATATAAATGACTATGAAATTAAAGGGCATATAAAGTCTTAAAAATTACAACCTTATTATACCTCATTGATATTTATGGTATGCAGCATGCAAGTATTGTTGCTAACTACCATATATCCATATTAATCCCATATATATTAAGCACATACAGGGAGAAACAAAAAACAAGCGCAAACATCTCAAAGCTTAAAGAAACCGTGATTTAAGATGGATCTATAATATTTTATTTTTTAATTCCATTTTATTTTATTATCCTTGCACACATAAATCGTACATACAATTATTACCATTCACTTACCACTATTAATTTATTTATGAATATATGATGTGATTAGTTACAATGGTTCGTAACTTCATAGATAGTGATTATCACATAGACAATGATTTCAATGAGAATGGCATTCTAAGCATTTTAAAGTTTTAATCATGTCACCACCCATTTGACATCATTGCCTTGATAAAACAATGATGAGGAGAATAGAAATGATAAATAATTTTCTACAGATCATTGCAAAAGTCAAATTGAGAGTGCATTTGATAAGATATGATAAGATAAATTTATTAATGTCCAACGAATGACCAAAATAGGTCAATGGGACTTAAAAAAAAGTACATTTAACAAAATCATTTGCAAGAGTACCCAAGGAAACTCCAAAATCATAAAGTAATTGACTCACTATCCAAAAAGAAACATGAGAAGAGCATGGAAGAGTTGGTGCTATAAAAGTGCTAATGGAAAAAAAAGGGGCAGTTTGGCCTAGACATAACAATGACTTAACTCAATGTCTACCTCATAAATGGAAATGTAGTAAGGGGATAAGGGAGAGCCCCTATCACCCCTGAGAGCACTCAAATGGTATTGATGTGAATCCTAGCAATGTTATTCGAAGACCCTAGAGAGCACCTTGAAACTCCCCTAACACTCAAGGTTGTTTGGAAGAAGCTAGTGATGGAACTCTTGTGTGTAGTGCTCTATGCTAGACATATCTAATTGCTCTGATGTCAAGTAGTGTTTTACATTGGGTCAGTCTAATGAGATCTTGGTTGAGAGTTGTGTCATGTGAAAAGCCTCAAGGATAATGGATACACAAAATCACAAATCAACAATTTTTTTTGTCATATAGAGAGATCGAACAAACAAAACACTTGAAGATAATAGTATGAAGAGCAAGGAAGATCATAAAGCATTATTTCCTTACATTCAAGGCATGACCAATAAAATTGCCAAGTTTCTAAAAAAGGAAAAATTATCAAAACAATGTTTTCGCATCCTAACAATATGAAAAAGCTCTTATATTATGTCAAGGACCCAATCAACCCATATTTAAGCAAAGGAATCTACAAAATTTTATGGGCATATGGAAAGACATACATTGGTGAAACTGGTAGATCCCTCCAAGTTGGAGTTAAAGAACACATATCCCATATAGATCATAGAGGGAATATCTCTTCTAGAATCATAAAGACAAATTAATCTTCATAAGTTACTAAAATAAAATTGAGTACTTAGCAGGTATTGGACAGTTTCATTAAAATATTTCTAATTAATGATATTCTATAAGTTATTTACAAGGCTGCATGCTACTGCAGTTTCATGTTTTTTTTTTTAAATGATATCTCTGTTTTCCGTAACCGCAGTTAATGCTCCAAGAATTGCTATACTTAACCATGAAAACCTTATTCTCCATAATATTTTGTATACTTCTCCAAGGATTTCTATACTTAACCATGACAACATTCTAACACCAATTACCCTACGAGCAATATTGGGAAGCCTACCCAATGTTGCATATAAAGTGTTGGGGTCCTATAATCATAGGTAACTCGATTCTTCAGTTGTTGATTTGGCATTTCTCCCGTGATGAAGACATCTAGCTCGGTTGATTCCATTTCCCCCTCCACCCATTTCGTGCAATCCTTCATCACCCTACTGCATCCTTCATCCACCTTTGCGCCCTCACTCCCTTGGCCATTTGTCTCGTTGACTATATCTCGCCCATCACTCATCCCTGCACGAATAAACAAACTTAGGATAATAAACCAATAATTAGATTAATTAATAGTGTTAACGTTAATCGAATTAGTGTAATTAGACTAATAAACTAGGTTAGTCTTGTTAATAATTAAGTTAGTTGTTTAAAAATTAATAATTAAGTTAGTCGTTTATTAATCAAACATAGAATTAAAAATTAAATGAAAACAATAAAAAGAAATAAAAAATACATATAAATTAAAAAGAATTAAAAAATGAAACATTAATTAAAATATAATAAATTAAAAACAAATTAAAATAAAACATTATATAAAAACAAAAATGTATATAATTTAAATAAATTAAAAACT